>CAWUFW010001522.1:2287500-2768720 GCA_963921515.1 Calotriton arnoldi | reverse complement strand
TGCCCATATACGGTTTCATTACTTTAAAGTAGAAGAGTGAGACAACTTTCCAATTTCAGCAACACACCACCTGCTGTCCCTCCTGCTTTAAGTGAGGCTTTAAATGCGAAAGGCACTCTGAAATAAGTGCCTACAAGCACAATATTTTAATCAGACTCTTGTGAACGAAATGTAACTTCTACGTATGTTCCCCCCTTTCCCTTTACCTACTCGTATTCAGAGCGATATTTGACCAAGTGGTTCGCTTTCTTCTTTAGACTGCTTATCTGGGAGAGAAGGACCTGCTTCTGTTCTTCCAAGCTTAACAGCTTCCTATAAACATTAAAACACAAATGGTAAATCCAAACAATAATCTTAGACGATCCAAATGTTAACACTTTACCATCTCATTTGTTCAATTAACAGTACTGCACGGGGGTAAATATATTTTGATCTTCAGAAATGTTCAGGCTTTGCTAAACCATACAGTATTCTTAGAAATGTGAAGAAGGCTAAATCTTCAAACAAGCGTGTGCTGTCGGATGTAGATTTTGGAAGTAGGATTACAATCTAAGGTGAAGAGATGGCAGATGGTTACACAACACTAAGAAGCTGCGTATGGATTCCTTTGCTCCTTGCAGATCCTTTCATGCTTAAAATGTCACCTGAATTTAAGTGAGAAACATTAAAATCATACCCACAACTGGACACCACGTGCTACTACCAGCCTTTGGCTATAAATGAAACCTTGGTTTCATTAATCAAATGTACTGCCACCATCAGAACGATAAAAAACAATGTGAGGAAAGCTCCTAGGGAGAATCTGCAAGGGGATGAAGGAATTCACAAGATCAGTCCTTGCACTTTAGTGGTATATCTTCGACCTGTTGATAATGTACGCCATTAGTACTTATACTGCTTGAAACACATCAAACCAAATAGACTACGCAAAGCTAAAGGGGGTTTAGTAGTTGTCAGCAGGCCAACCGTCTGCTGAAGTGGTTCATACATAGCTCAAAACAGCAGCAACACCCCCTCACCCCCAAACCAGAATGTTATTTGAGGAGGAAGGTTCACAGCTGTTCCTGTAATATTGGCTATGGTATCGCAACATACAAATCATTCACAGTTAACAAATTTGTCGATTGTCAACAATCAGTTTGGTGACCATTTTATGTTTCAACTGGGGTTGACTTCCTGACTTATGTAAATTCACAATAGAACTTTGGAGTAGGTGACACTCTAGTGCATGTATCCTGTAACTATATCTAATGGACCGCTAGAAATAAGTCTCCAAAAAGGGAACCAGGAGCTATTCAGGTCCAGCACACATGCTCCATGTATCAATCTTTCGGTAAAAGGGGTGTGCAGTTCCTTAAGGCACGAGAAGTGCAGATTAAAACTGCATGGAAAAGGAATGTGCTCCAATAGGAGTACGGGCCCTCACACACCCGAATGGGTGTAATGCTTCATCATTGGGCTAGCTCCTCATCGGGCCGGTGCTGCAATGCTAGACGGGCACACACTGGGGGCTCTTTACCAGAAATCTTTTACTTAGCCGTCTGGTGAATTGGGGGGGTGTGGAGTGGTAGCAAAGAGTGGGTTAAAATAGGTGTGGTGATACTCAGGGTCAGACTATTTAATGATTGAGCTCACTAGCCTAATTAAAATTAAAATGCTAATTCAGGATATAATGGTCCTAGAAGCTTGGTGAGTAAATTGGTCTAACACAAGTTCAACATGTTTCTCGCCTATATAGGTCAGAAAACGATCATATGGCGATTCTACAGGACCTAAGGAAAAAACCTACACTACATTCTGACTGAATTCAAATAGAAACCATTAGTGTTAGAGTAATCAGTCACGCAACAGGTCAAAGAGTAATATTGTACCATAGCTTGGTCAAAGTAACCTGGAAAATAAAAGAGGAACAAACATATCACATATCGTATATCAGTTTAACATTTGCAAACCAACTTCATGCGTAAAGGAATAAGACTGCATTCCCTCGAGGTGATAAGCGCCTCCGAGCAAGAGCCGCCTTGGAAACTCCACCATGCAAAACTGCTGACATTGCGCGTTCGACAGCAGCAAACAGATCTAGCCAAGGCTCTCCCCACTCTTGAAAGAGACCTTCCACCACCTCCAGATGGAGACGCCATTTGTGATCCCCTAGCCATCGACGGCTGAGTTCATCATCTCTGGAGTTCAGAGAGGCCGCCAGATGTTGAACCATCAGGGAAGTGCCTTTATGTATCAGCCTTGTCCAGAGACGCAGGGACTCTTGACAACTTACCCTGTCTGTTTCAGTACCACATGGCTGTGGGTTGCCCATGAACACCTGCACCAGCCTTCCCTTGATCAAAAGGAAGAAAGGTTTCAACACCAGTCGAATTGCCCGGAGCTCCCACAGGTTGATATGAAGCCCGGATTCTGCCGGAGATCAGAGTCCTCTGATCTCCACCTCTTCTAGGTGGCCGCACTAGCCCAGGAGTGAAGTATCCGTCACTACAGTCCGCTCCAACTGGGGAAGGGAGAGGGATCAGCTGCTGACCCAATCGTTGTTCGTTAGCCACCACAGCAGGTCTTTTGCAGTCCATTTTGAGATCTGGACTTGTCGGATCGATATCCCTGATGCTGTGCCCACTGGGACTTTAGTTCCCACTGCAGAGCCTGCATATGACAAGGGGGGCTGCCTACACAAGGGGTTGAGCAGCAGTCATGTAGATGCTGTAAATATGTGTAAAAACTGCAGAATTAGTGAGCAGAAGCAGTGGCACAGCAGGAGCAAGCCGGTGGGCGAGCACGAGCACTGCCTCAGAGCGCAAGCATGAGCATCAGCGTCAACAGGGGGGCACAAAGTGTAGTGAACAAGGGGCATGTGTCACCAGCAGGATGCAAGAGGCCCAACAGCCTCAGTCTCACTGAAATCCAAGATAGAGGCTGAAACATCAGTATCATAGCATGAATATCCTTGACTCGCCGCTTGGGAGGACAGGCCCAAAACTGCACCGTACCCATAACTGCTCCAATGAAAGGGAGCATCTGAGAGGGAGTCGGTGTGACTTTGGCACGTTAATCGTGATCCCCAGAGTGCAGGAGGTCTGCTGTAATCTGGAGGTGGGATACGAATGCCTGGGGCGAGCCTGCCTTCAACAACCAATCATCGATTGGAACCTCTGACCTCCACAGATGTGCTGCAACCACCATCACCTTGGTGAACACCCCAAGGGCGCCGGCAATGTCAAAATAAGCACAGCACATTGAAAGTACACTTTGATCACTGTGAATCGGAGATAAGGCCTGTGGGCCGGCAGGCGGGGATGTGGAAATATGCAATCTGCAAGTCCAACACTACCATCCAGTCTCCAGGGCAGACAGGACTTGAGCGAAAGTGAGCATTTTGAAATTCTCCCCTTTCAGTATAGAGTTGAGAAGGCACAGGTCTAGGACAAGACGAAGGCCTCCATCCTTTTTGGGTAACAGAACGTAGCAGGAATAGCAACCACAACCTACTCCTGATGCCGACACCTTCTTGATGACCCCCTTGGCCAAGAGAACTGACACTTCGACATAGCAAGGAGAGATGGTCCTTCGAGAGCCTGTCGTGAGCCGGTGGTATGGGTAGAGGGGTTTTCAGAAAGGGAATGGAGGAGCCCCTATGGATTATCTGTAAAACCCACCTGTTCGATCTTATCGACTGCCAGTGGTGACATATCCTGCTCCCCACTGGGTGCCATGTTGGTAAAAGGGCCACCTAAAGGGGTTTTGAGGCTGCGGCTGCTAGGGGGATGGTGGACTGGTCAGACCCCTAGCTGGTCGTCCCAGTTAGTTTGTGGGATAGGCTGGGAAGCATGTTGGCATTGGTGGCTGGGTGGGAAAGGACGAGGCTGGTAGCCCCTACTGTAGCCACGGAAGGGGCGAAAGGCAGACTGTGGTTGGAGAGCGATCATTGACAGGCCTAAGGTCCTGGCCGTAGCTCTGCTGCCCTTGAAGAGCTCCAGCACTGAGTCTGCTTTCTCGCCAAACGGGCGGGAACCATCAAAGGGCTAGTCCATGAGCGAGGCTTGCACATCTGCCAAAAAGCTGTTGGTTCTCAGCTAGGCGAGGCACCTAAGGGCCACCAACAATGTCATTGCTCTGCTCAGCAAGTCGGTCATGTCCAGTCCACATCTGATGGTGAACTTCACTGCATCTCTGCCAACTGCAATTGCCTGTGAGAGTGACTCAGGATTCATCAGAGACATGGGCAGCACTTATGCAGCAGAATTCCACACCGTTTGAGGACAATGTAAGATCCAGGACCTCAGCTGCCCTTCTCATCACCACTGCGAAAGAGGCATCTTCCTCCGTAGCCACAGTAGGGGGAGAGACTAGGCTAGTGTCTTGGGTGGTGCCCAGACTACTAGCATTCGCCAGTTACTCCTGTTCTTCTAGGGGATTGTGGTAACCGTAAGGTCCTCCAGCCCCTCCCAATCGTCACCCTCTCCAGGCCTATGAAATAAAAAAAGGTACTGGCTCCAACTTGGATGCGATGGTACCGGACCCAGCGTCGGGTGACGCCAGTGATCTCCATGTAGGAGTTGGGTATAATGATGGAGACTCAGCCACCGATGGGTGTTGGTTCCGTGAGTAACGGCACTGAATTGGGCGTTGAGGAAGATCGCGACCTCGCAGGTGTCGTCACTCCGGATCTAGAAATAGATCCATAGGGCCTGACTAGTGCTGAGAGCGGATCCTCCGGTAGGAATCCAGTGGGGGCCGCTCCCAAACCAGAGGGGCCCTAAGGCGCTCCAATATGAGGTGCATTGCCTCATAAAACGTTTTGAGTTGGGCGGGGGTCGTTCAAGGAAACTCTGGGAGTCGCGGAGCAGACCACTGCACAGGCGCCACAGTTGAGCGAGGTCTAGAGTGCCGACACTCCCACACCTCATCCGATTATTTGGACCAGCGTGGAGAAGTCAAAGAGTGCTTCAACATCTTAGCTTTCTTGTGCTTACGGAGCTTACCCAACACGACTTTGATTGAGAAGACTATCGTTGGAAGTGGCTCTGCAAGCAGACCAGGGCCCTTCTGCACGACTGATTGTGAGCGTCGTGGGGTCGTCGGGTGGCAAAAACCCTTTTGGGGCCCAGCTGGTAGGGCTTCTCCTTCTCTTTTGTGGAGTGAGGGGGAGCAAAGAAATGTGGTAGAGTGATGAATTCCTGAACATGGAAGGGAGTCACAAATATTTAATGATAAGGTCAACCGAGTCAGCAGCACCAATTTTTCTGGGAAAAAGATGGTGTAGCGCTGTTGCATTGGAAGTGCCAGAAGGTCATGCATGTGACTAGCTAACAAACACAAAGAGGAAGACAGTCTTTAAGGTCAGGAAACTCACCAAGCAGTTATGCATCGTCTCAAAATGAAAAATGCCAAGACCAAATTCAGATTTCACTGTGGCATCACAAATATTTTGGGAGGGAATGCCTGTGTCAAACCTTTGAGAAATCTCATCAGAAAAGGTGATTTAAACAAGGACGGTTGGTCTGGCGCAAACACAAAGACCACACAAATAACTTTTGATAGTGCCTACTGCAAGGCCATGCTGGGCCTACGATAAAACAAACGAAAGGATATCTAACAGCTTTGCTTGTAAGGGGTTAGTCTTTGGAACGCCACACCAGGTCACAAATCTATTTCACTTCCCATCCTAAATGGACTTTGTGGCTGTCAAACAAAGGCAATTACCGCTGCTCAGTCTCCATGCATGGAGTTGTAGGTTGTGCAGATCTGGGTGGAGGACCATGCTCTTCTGTTGCGACAGGAGGTTCTTGCGACATGACAGCCTGATCCAGAAACCGATGCTCATGCCCAGAAGGGAATAACACTCTCCTAGCCCAATATGGCCACCAGAATGTCTTGGGGCCCGGTAGTTATTAATGTTTTTAAGAACGGGGCGGAGAGGGGGGGGGGGGGATAGGTGGGGGAGCGGGGCCGGGAATGGCGGGACAACGACTGGACAGGGGGAATTGCACAGGAGTCTCGTGTTTTATTTCAGCTGGAATACATCTCCTAATGTGTTCTTGTGGAAAACCGAATGTGCAGAACTTTTGACACTGCGCATTGTCAATGGTGGAAAAAAGATCTAGCCAGGATTCTCCCCACTCAGGACAAAGATGCTATTCGTAGAACCTCCGGAAGACGACCCAAGACTCCACTCTGCCCACTTGTTACAATAGCATATGGCAGTGCTGTTGTCTGAAAGAACCTGCATCAGCATCCCCTTAATGAACAGCACAGAGGCATTTGGACACGGCCGAATGGCTGGCAGATTGAGTGGACTGGCCCTCCATCAGAGACCAGAGTCCCCCGATCTCCACCTCCCCCAGATGACTTTCTCATCCCTGCAAGGATGCATCCGTCACTACTGTCAGCTCTGAGTGGGGAAGGAAGAGGGACCTGCCGCTGGACCAATTGCACTCGAGCAGCCATCACTGAAAATCTCGAGCCGTCTCCTCCAAGACCTGGATGGCATCAGCCAGATTGCCTTGATGCTTGGCCCATTGGAAATTCAAATTCCATTAAAAAGCACAGCATGCTTGCACTGTCTGGCATAGCTGACAAGGAGGATGAAGAAGGTTAAAAGGCCATGAAGTCTCAGAGCTGCTCGCACTGTGATCAGAGACTGCGCCTGAAACATTGAGAACAAAGCCCAAATGACCAGGACTCGTTGTGGTGAAGGGAACGCCCTGCACGCCACGGTGTCCAGGATTACCCCAGTGAATGGATGCCTATATGAAGGAGCCAGGGGGGAGTTCAGCTCATTAATAGTGAACCCCAAAAATGTTAAGAGATTGGTCATTGTTACGGAGTTGGTCTACGACTGACTGGCAACCTGCCTTCAACAGCCAGTCTTCAAGGTAAAGAAATACTAACATAACATCACATGTGTATTTGTAAAGCGCACGTTCACACGTAGGTATCTTGGCACTGAACAGATGTTTATGGTTACCCAACTCAATGGTACTCATTTTATCGACCTCAGATGGATGAAAGGCTGAGTGGACGTGCCGAGATTTGAACCTGTGACCATGAGGTCCCTGCAGTGGGCGCATTAGTCCAGTGAGCCACCAGACCCGGCTACTAAATGCTGGTATCCCTGACCTCCAAAGATGGTAAGCAACTATCGCCATCACTTACGTGAACACCCAATGTGTACTAGTGAGGCCGAAGGAGACCACAGTAAACAGAAAATGCATGCTCCTGGTCTACCTTGAACCTCGGATAACATCAGTGGGACTGCAGGACGGGTATAAGAAAACAAGCATCCTACAGGTCAAAGGACACCATCCAGTATCCCGGGTCCACAGCAGAGAGGATCTGGGCCAGTGTACGTGAATAACAACCCTTGCTACTCTTCAAGTCCAGTACCCTTTCAATGGCATCCTTGGAGAAATAAATGCACTTCTGTCTGAAATTCGCTCTAAAGTTGGATCGCAATAGCAGATAGGGCAGAGAGAAAAGGCAAGGCATAGCCATTCTGAGCAACCATTAAGGCAGGCCCTCTATTGAGCGTCAATTTGAGCGGTCATGGGAATGGCCTCTGGACAAACTTTGTATTCATGATTTGAAGCATGAGCGGGATCTAAGCAAAAGCTGCAACTTTTGGGGTAAAGCGACATACAGCTTCGCCTTCGGGTGTATGGGGGCGCACTTATCCAATCCCCTTGAGCTGTGTCTCAAGCTTAGACACCAAAGACACACCTCATGGGGGGTCCTTGACTGAAATATGCTTCTTGCATTCCCAGAAGGCTTGAAACCTGTTGTTTTCGGTTAGGAAAACCGACAAAGTTTGGAGTGGAGCTCCTTATTCGCATAAGATAGTGAAGAAGGAAAGGAACTGACGACAGCACGCAGGCAGGGCACTTACATGCGGCTCCGCTCCATCACTTTTGGGGCAGTGTGAAGTTAGCACGTAGCCGCACTACGCTACTTAGCGGTACTTGGGAGCACTGCTATAGAGAACATTTTCTAGATCCAGTCGGGCACCTAGGCATAATTTTAAGGTAAAGCATTTGTGATTAGTAGTATCAATTAGAAATTACCCACTGTTGTATTTCAGCTTTAACCCCTATTGCCTGGTAGGTTAGTAGAATAATGCCAGTCTTTGGAACACTTACAACACTAACTTGGTTACTGGAAGGCTCTCAGGAAGCCTTCCGCCTCGACTAGAGTACTGAGCTCATCCTATTGGCAGTGGTATTTGATCTTCGCCTAGCTTCTGATAACAATGTTCTGTCCGGCTTAGTTTTACTTGATCTCTCTACTGCATTTGATACCATTTACCTTGCCATTTTTGCAAAACAACCTCATGACCTGGGCATCAGCAGCCAGGCGCGAATAGGTGATTTTGGGCCAAAATTTGTCTTCATTTAAACAACTATCATGTGGAATTCCTCAATCATTTTCTCCTTATGTATTCAATGTATATATAAACCCATTAGCTCCACTTGTTTACTCCTAAGACCTAAAAATAAATAAATAATAAATAAATAAATATGTTACACAGCTACTCTTTAAACTGAGCTATAACACCAAAAATAATGTTTTCCTCCAGAATGGTATCACAGCAGTCTATGCTTGGATGAGCCAACAGTGGCTCAGGCTCAACACCAAAATCCTTATTGTGGGTACCGACAAACCGGAATGGCAAGCAGCATTTTGTGTCCCTTGTCTCATGCCCTAGGTATCAGTCAGGTCTTAGTGTCAAAATCAACTCTATGTTACAAATGGATTCTCAAGTATCTATGTGGCATCTTCCTGCACTTTTCATCTTTGTTAACTTTGTTCCTTTGCTTCATATCTAAAACAGGAAAGTAGAGCCATAGTTATTACAGCAACAGTTGGGCCAAGACTGAATTATTCCAAAAGTCCGCATCTTAATATCAAAACTTCTCTTTTAAAATCAGGCAGCCAGATTTATTGCAAAAGCTCTCAAATTTAGAACAACTGCTAACTGCATGTCGCTGCATTGGTTCCCAATTCAGGACCACATTGTCCTAAAGATTCACTCTATAATCAATTACACTATATGTGGCACTAGCCCAGACTTCATCTCATACAGGATAAAAAGATCTTTCCCAATGAAAACTCTTTGCTCATCTAACCATCTTCCACTGCAATTTCCAAGATGTTGTAAAGTACGGATGCGCAGAGGTGGAGTGGGGAGGAGGGGGGGGGGATGGGGGGAATTTAGAGGTGTGCTCATTTTCAGTTTATGCCCGACCCTTTGAAACAACCGACCCAAAGATAGCCTCCTCTGCTCCAATCAATTGTAAAGAACTGGCTTTTGTCAGTTCGTAATAAACTCAGTTCATCCCTCGTACCATAGCACCTACCAGGAGACCCTCACATGACCGTGTGCTCTAAAAATCTCCAAACTTAACAAATATAACCTACCTTATAGACACAAATATCTCTGAAGGGAATTATCCCCATTGAAAAATCAGGATTTGAGGCCAATACATCTGTCCACAACAATCTCAATTTGGCACCATTGGGCAAATATGTTAATATCAGAAGACAATCTGTCTACATGGCCTTTATTGACTTCTCCACAGATTCTGACAGCATACACAGGCCTACTTTATGGTGTAAGTTAGTTGCAATCCAACAAATTCAAGAGCTCAGTAGATTCTTAGAGACACACCAGTGGCAGAATGTTTTACACTTACACAACATGTTTTGGGGTGGATATCATGCTAACTGCTTGTGGGGTGGCCACATGGCTCTTGGAGTACACAACCTCTGAATTCCAAATTGTCCGAGTGTTAGGATTTCACGCGAAACTATGCGGAGCCATTCATGCCGGCCCATATTGGCCCTTCTCCTTTGTCAGAAGAGCAGATACATCCTTAAGTGGAACAGCCTTTCTACAGATTGAGACAACTTGCACTCTTCATTTGATAGACAATCGCCAAATGATGGTAATGGATGAAAGGAGCAGGCAATGATCCCAGCTGATCCCAATGGAAATGCCTCTCGTATAAGATCTTGATTTATGCTGGCAAAGAATCTGCATTTGCTGTTTAGGAGTAAACTAAGCAGGTCCAGGAGGAATCCTTTGCTTAGCAAAGACTAAGAGAAGATGGCCATCATACAGTTCAAATGCGTGATGTATTCCAGTCCCTTTTGAGCACATCAACTTGATAGTTTGACAGCATGGTAGGTGTTTTGTTAAAATCAACGTTACGTTCTGATTAGTCCAATGCCATGAATTCATGCTTCAATGGAAGCTGGCACCTTGTACTTATCTATGCAAAACACAAATCTCATGTTGTTAACCCCTGATTTGTTCTAATGAATGCAAGGTACAATTTTTTTGCTCTCAGTTCTAATAAATGTATATGTATTCGCTGCTCTTGGGAGAAACGTAGGTCCTAGGTTTATAATTCTTTAAGATGAACATACCTGCCATTAGGCTTTCCGGTAAGCGTCAGCCAACACAAGAATGAAAACTGACATAACAAGTAATATTCTTTCCCATGAATGCTCAGTCTTGCCTCAAATTTCTAATCTTTGAAACCTCAAACAGGTGTCAAATTTGATCTACAAATATATACAGCCATATCCTCATTCAATGTTACTGGTGCCAGATCCTCATCTGTCAGGGTTACCAACGACACCACCAGGAGAGACAAAGCAACTATACCTTCTAAATGACTGTATTTTTAAAGTGGTTAATGCTTCTCAAGCAAATTGAAATATCCTTTTCCATTACAAATATTTTGATTTTGGTTCTTACCTTATGTTACTGTTAAATTGATTTAAAAATTGAATTTGAACTTGTTCAACAATAATTCTAAGAACGTATTGAATAGCTCCTGGGTTCTTCCACCCCATTCATTACATAGAGGCATGATCAGCATTCTCACAAGGGTTTTCACAATGTGCTTTACAGAAAGATGTTGTATAATTTGAGGTGATAATTTAGAAGATTGCAGTAAACCATCCCATTTTCCATATACATTCAATTTTTTTTTAAATTTTTTAATTTCGTTCTTTGAACCGACACATCTCCGGAGTGATGCCCATTTCAAGGATCCTTTCTGAATGGCTGACATGAAGAGCACAGCTGTACCGTACAGCACCAATGATCTTTCAGGCGCCATGCTGGCGGCCATAAACAGGTCTTTATGCCTCACTGTTTATTTCTCTGTTCATAGCATGTGTCTATGGTGGCTCAACTCGGACTCCCCTTGCCAGCTGCCTGATAACAAATCTTTCTGGTTGTAGTTCGTAGTCACTTAGCTTTTCAGCTTAATGCGTGTGTGGGGGACATTTTGGATTTTTTTGGTCCAACTCCAACTGTGGGTGGCCACCCACTAAAAGGATAAGACCTTAAAAGAAATTGGGCTTTTGGAGAGTTTGGAACTGCAAGACTGCTTGCATGTCTTTTCCAGCATGTTTCTTGTTGAAAATCTGGCAGATTGCAGGATGCAAGGGGAGAAACAAGTCGTCTTCTGCTATCTGGCTTCACCGTTATGCACGTTTTAAACTTCTTCAGGAAGAAGCTAAACAGATTTCTGAATTGTCCGTGACGACAACAGGGTAAAGTGCTTACAACCTTAGGACTCCTTAACAGCACCCAAAAGTCCAGTAAGTAACCGGATTATCCTTGTTGAAACCCTAAATAGGCATTCATTTTATTTAAAGTTAATATTTTGTACATCCTATTCAGCAATTGTAGAACTTTAATAAAGTGAACTTCAAAATAAAGACTGGAATAAAAATAACAGGGTTAGAAACAAAATCTCTGCACTAGAAAAAGGGCATTTCTAAGAAACAAAAAATGTAGCGTGTAGAGTGGGAAGTTAGGTGCTTGAGACAATGACATTTGGTTATGGTTAACCGAGCGGTAGAGCCTAAAAGGTGTTCCAAGTAAGTGTATGGGAGCACATGACTACGTCAGCAATTTGTCAGACGTTTCCACTTTTGTTTCAATTGCTAATATCGAGTGAGTGGAGAATGATTCGAGATGGTGGAGCCCTGTATAGACAATGGAAAAGAGAAAGCGTATAATAAGTTGGTGCATCAATATCTTCTGTATTCTAAGAACAGACAAAAAGGATACAATAAGGGGAAGTGATAATCACATTACTATGTCTGTTTACTTTAATTAGGAAAGCACTTCTACGAACTTTTGTATAATAACATAGGTTTACAGATATGTAGCGTGGTTGCTTTCCACTAAGGAGTTCCAACTGGCCTCAAAGAGACTATGTGAGCTGAAATCAAGGTGTCTATGTCACATGGAACCTAGAGGTGTAAAGTCCACATTATTTCTAACTACCCATCTAAAAGGTTATGTTATTCTTCCTCTCCAGCCAATTCCTCAGCACAACTAATTCTATTAATATGTTACACTGAGGGAGTGTCATGGGAAAGACGTGCACAACACGGCCTCTACTCCTTCAGCCCTCCTTCCACCAACTTGATATTGAAAATTATATTTAGCAAGTGTCCTGCCATCCACACCACCACACCCTTGTTTAACATTCAACTTCACCATCATTGTTGGTGCCTTCTCCACTACCAAACAAAGAATACCTGGTGCCATGCCACTCTCTCACACCACTGCCAAAACAATATCTTTTACCTGTCCTAATAGTTAAAACATTGGTCCATGGCGTCTGGCCACTATTACTCACCAAATGCTGCACACTATCTCCCCTAATCCCATTCGCCCTTCTCAGAGTAAAGAGCTGGCACTGTGTTGACAGTGGCTCGTTGGTGACTTGGAATCCCTGGACATTGTGGGGCTGAACAGGCCTGCCCTGATGAGGGAAGGCAGTGGCTGGTGCTCCCTGTGGAGTGGAGACGCAAGTGAGGAGGAAGGTATGACAGACTGTGAACCACTATTCCACCTCCTTCCTTGGGTCTTTGGAGACCCAAGGAAAGAAAGAGTATCAGTGTCTCTCTGAAAACCAACTTCTGGGTCCGATTTTTCACTCCTCAGATGCTAGAGCAGTGAATACTTGATTTTCAAACTAATCACAATATAGGCTTCCAGTGGAAGAAATTCATAACATTGTGTTGGTGTGCGAACAAAGGGGCCAAGAACTGCTCCACATGGCTTGTTTCCGTCCAGTCACCACAATCAAATCAGTCTACTCTCAGTGACATTTTATTGTATTTCATACTTACACTAAGATATGAAGTCAAGAGTCCAAAACACACCTTAGAAGAGTTTAACACCGGAAGAATTTTTTGGGTTAAAAGCCTTAGCAAGGAGAAGGAGAGCAAAGCAACCGTCATAGCTAAGATGACGCGGTCCATGGAAATGACGCAAAGTAGCTCAGAGCATGCTGGGAGGATGGCAATAATTGGAGCAGAAGTCCGAGGAATTCCCAAGGAGGCTGCTTTGTGGCGGCAGTATGAGAGGCAGAGCAAGGCAAGGTAGGTGCATTGTCAAGCTATAGAGCCCCTCCGCAGGCTTTAGCATGTCAATTTGTGGGGGAAAAACATACATTTTGCATTCTTCATCCATACAAATGAACTTCTAAATTGCATGAATGTACAATTTCTCACAGTACTGTCAATAAGAATACAAACAAAAAATGTAATTCTAACCTGTTGTACATGTCTTCACTAGATTTCAGGTTCTCCAGCTCTAAATGGTTATGGGGGAAAAGGTGAAAATACAAGTTAACACTTCATATGCCCAAACCATAAAGCAGACTTTACAAAGCAATTAGCACAAAAGGAAACTACCACACTTTACAATGCTGATGCGGACCATTAATGGATTTCCAGATTGAATATTTTCATGCAGTACACAGAAAGGCAAACACGCATTATTTGTTCATGTAGAAGAGATTACTAATTTATTGATCTAATGCAAAAGAACATATCCACAAGATCTTCACACACTGATGCCCCCCAAATACCTTTAATATATCCTCCCAAAGTAAGGAGGCACTACAAAAAGAGTTCTTTATAAAAACTATTAGTGTGGCCTAAATCTCTAATACGATGCTCTTGACTGCAAGACAATTTTTCACAATCCATCATGCAGAACTGAAGCTGTTTAGCAACACATCATTAAGGGCATCTTGGTTGCAAAGAGAAGTTGCATGACTAACTCCCACATGCGAAAGAATAAAGAACAGATGCACTTAACTTGTGAACCGCGACGAAAAATATATGGAGCTTCAGGACCTATGTCCAGTGGCCCATACCTTTCCTAATGTACTTTTAAAGCAAAATCATAGTTACGTATTCAAACCAAATATAATTTGTTAAAAAACAACTTACAAATTCTCCAACAAAACCTCAGGTGAAGGGAAGTAATGGCTACTACACAATACCTAAAAACCTCTGAAAATTTACCAGTTACTCTGGGCAATACAACCATAACCCACCCAGTCATCCCCAAAGCAATGACAGAGTTGAAATGTTGGTAAAAAAAGCATTTTATGTCCTATCTGTATGTTCAAGAGAGAATGACCTTTTAGGACTTTGCGCTAATTCAGCTGCTTGGCAAGGAGTTAAGAAAATAAGGGGAGGTTTCTTCAGATGACTTGTTGATAATGAGACTACCTCCAAGGTGGATTATGAATGGAAATCTTCACAGAAGCACCTTTTATGCTGAAAACTATTGGAGACTAGAAATAGCTTAACAATGGATATGCTTTGCTGCAACAACTGTCTGTGCTATATTGTTAGCACGTTTTCATGTTCTTAGTATTTGTCCGTGAGACAATGTGTATATAAGTCTATGCCCAGAGACCCTGATGAAATGTAGATATATTTTTTGTTTGGCATTTCTACAAAACTATGTTATCAGAGAATTGTCTTTAATTAAATCAGGTTTCCAATGATAATTGTTTCGTTGTGAATAATTAGCATAGGTTATAATTGATCCTGACTACATACCTTTGTTTCCATGTTGTAACATGTAAACACCAGCAATAATTTTATGGTTTCCACAAATGCCGTTAGCCTGCTTTGCATGCACAAATGGTATTTAGCACATTAAAGCAAGCACTATTGTTTGTGCCAATGCTGGGAAAAAGAACCAAAAAGGATTGTTTTTTGTAAAGAATTCATACAGGAGACAAAGAATTCAATGTGACTGTAGGAAGCTGGCTCTTTATGTAATAAATCAAAAATCTGATATACCGTGTAAAGAGCCCAGGGGTTCCCTTACTAGTGAACAGGGTCTTGCTATGCAATCCCAAAGTGCTCTATTAGGGGGTAGTGTGGTAGGGCAGCCTTAGGCTTAACACAGAGGAGGGCAAGACATTTGCAAATGCACAGAATGATCAATAAATGACAACACAACTCAAGGAGGAGATCCACACCAATTTAGAAAAATAGAAAAAAGATAGCAATTATCTTTATATATATATATATATATTTAGGCATCAGAGAAAAATCGTTCAGGTAAGTACGTTTTTAAATATAAATTATTTTCACTTTAAAGTGGACACCGTGCAATTTCTGAGTTTTGCAATGTTATTCTATGGAAGGAAGAACAAGTTCTGCAAACCGGTACAGTGCATCTACTTACAGGACCAATCTTTCTGTTAAGGTGAGGGGTGGGCACGGTCCAAGGCAGCACCAACACTACACCACCAGCGGCACAAGGGCGGCCGAGTGCAGGGTGCAAATCAGCATCTGGAGCCCAATAAGTTTCAATTGGGGATTGATCACTGTAAAAAGAGACTGCAGGCTCTGGCTAGGAAGCCAGTTGGGGTGAACCTACAGGGGGTTCAAGACTTGCAATGCTCGGGGACATAGGGACACCTGGGGTCCTCTTCTCCACGGCCTGGGGGCGACAAATGCAGACGTGTCTTTAGGCGTCTGGTTTTTCTTACCAGGAGCAGTCGCGGTTGAGGGCGCCTACATGCAGAGGCTGCAGGCGACGTCCGGGAGTCCGAGGGGTGAAACCACAATGGACTCTAGCTCTGGAGGGCTGGGGAACCTTGTTGGCGCCGGTGGCCCACTTCAACTCTGGCCAGAGGAAACGGGTGCAGTTGTGGCTTTGGGTGTCAGGTTTTGGTGGTTCCTGAGGACTCAGAGTCTAATCTTTTGGAGTTTCTGCAGGATGCAAGGAACCGTCCTGCGGTTCTTCGGGAGGTCTTGGTCTTTATTGAAGGCAGGCAGTCCTCCCAGGTCTTGGAGGCACACAGCTGCAGGACGAGTCACCTTTGGCGCGGGTTCGACAGATAACAGCACAGGACAGCAGGGCAGGGGCCACGTCAGGTGCTTTCTTCAGTCTTTTGTGGCTCTTAGTGTCCTCCTTCGTAGGTCATCAGGATCTGCTTCTCTGGTGTCAAAGACTCCCCTAAATTCTGAATTTAGGTCGTTAGGGGAGTGTAGGTTAGTAGCAAACGGGCGACTGACCCTTGGAGTCACAATGCCCCCTATATGACCACTTCCTTTGGGAAGTGGGAATAACACTGTTCCAGAATTCCTAAGTATGCCATCACAACGATGGCTACTTCTGAAAAATGGTATCCACCTCACACTAGCCCACCTTAGTGGTGGTTCTTTCCTGGAGGTGGCACACTGTTACGTTCCGCTCCAGAAGCACCACAACACGCAGGAGTGGTTTTTAAGGTAAGTTTATTCTTCTACAGGAAAAGATGACTCTCCACGACGAAAGCCCGGGCCAACTGTCGTCGTATGGAATCTGGATCTCAGGCTGACCACCAGATTCCATACAACCTCATTAAAAAAAAATATATATTTTTATTGATTTTTTCAGTTGTAACAGCAATCGGCACATCGTACATTAGCATTCAGTAGTATCAACTTTGTTACATCATTGCATTGTTTGGCGAGTACAACATCACAGTTTAGACAGTGGGTATGACTGTGTGGTGGCGCCCATGATTTGCGCATGACAAGACTCAGTGTGCATCTGAAACAACTAGACTACCTTCGTTTTACCGTGTGATGAGTAACATGTAAAGAATGGTACTGTTTAGGTGAGAAGTGCATTTGATAACTGGGGGAGAGAACATAAAACTAGGAGCTGAATTGGAGTATCCCTTTTGTCTGTCTGTGCGTGTGTGTCGCCTATTCTGCCTTCGCCTGCTGCCCTGCTATTTAGCCCTTGGGGAGAGCGCGTGCTGGAGCGTGGCTGTGTATTAATTGGTGACAGGCTGAGTGCCTTTGGTTAGTATGGAAGTACAGGTCGCATGCGCGGTATCACTCAGTCGGGTCGGACGCCTGTGGGGCTGGTTCTGCGCTCTGCTGTAGCGCTGTCAGGATTGCGTCCCTGTTTGCAGATATATATTTTCCTTAGGTCCATGGTTTCTTCACGTCGGATCGCTATGCTTTCTGCTCTGGCCCATGCTAGTGCAGTGTGTCTCCATGCTTCTATGCGTGGGGGGGGGGGGTGGTCGGTCGCCTTCCATCTTTTTGTGATTACTCTTTTGGCCGCCACTATGCCTAGGTCTAGGAATCTGGAGGTTACCTTAGTGTTACGTGTTCTACTGAATTTGTGTAACAGGTATGCCGGCCAGTCAAAGGGTATGTCTCTCTCGGTGCAGCTATGGAGCGCGTCCGCTACCTTCCTCCAATATGTGCTGAGGCTGGTGCAACTCTAGAGCATATTTATAAGATCGGCATCAAGGGTGGCGCATCTAGGACAGGCGGAGTCAGCACGGTTGAAATATCTGTTGATTTTGGCGGGTGTAAAGTACGCTCTCTGAGTGATGTAGTACTGTATTTGCCTGAATCTCATGTTTCTGGGGATCTGTACTGGGCTGGCCAGCACCTGTGCCCATTCTGTGTCTGAGAATTGCCGGCCAAGATCAAGCTCCCACTTGTGTCGAAGGGGGTCTAGACTGATCGCTGCATGCTGTCTCAGTGAGGCTGCGAACCACCGCGTAAGGTGCCTACCCGGTCTATTGACATGCAGGTATTGTATGGTGAGGTGTGTTTGTGGCTCAGTAGTAAGATCACCCCATTTCGCCGCAAGCGTAGCTACCAGTGAGCGATGCAGGAGGAATTAACCTGCGGGAAGCACCTCGTCCTCTATCAGCGACGCATAGGGGACAAGCGAACCGTCACGATATAGGTCTCCCAAGGTCTGTATTTCCGTGTCGTGCCAATGTTGTAACTCGATGGCTGCGAGCGTAGACTGGTCTCTAGGGGTGCCTTCTAAAGGGAGCGCGGGGGCGGCATGCTTCGGGTTATGTAGAGGCTCCTTCGGTAGCATCTGTATGCCACGTTCAGCATCAGGGGTTCTGGAGGTCGCGTCTTTGCACCAGGGTGGAAAAGCCGGAGGAGCTGGGGTAGCGTGTATGGTGGGCATGCTGTCGTTGTGTTGTCCCCTTGGCGGTCTGCCATACATCTGGCAATCCATTGGAGTTGGGCTGCCAGGTAGTAGTGCTCGAAACATGGTGCCACTAGGCCCCCCTGGTCCGTAGGTAAATATAATTTCTTTGCCGCCACCCTGTGTCGACCGGTACCCCATATGAAGTCTCTAGTCATCTTCTCTAGAGTGGCGAAGAAGGAGGTGGGTATATAGATGGGTAAGTTAGCAAAGTAGTAAAGGAACCTCGGCAGGGTCACCATTTTCACAAGTGCCACTCTGCCTGTTACTGCGTGCTTCAGAATTGCAACTGGGATCTGATGGCTGCTAGCGTCCTGCCTCGGTTGGCATCGAATAGTTCCGGCGGCTGGCGATATATTTGTATGCCCAAGTATCGGAATGTGTGTGCAGTCCATTGCACCCTCTTCCCATTAAGTACAAGGCTCGGGTCGTGGTTTCCTTCGCCGAAGGCGTATAGTTTAGATTTGCCTACGTTCACCTTCAGCCCTGATATGGCTGCAAATTCCCGTAGGATCTGGGCCAGCTGTCCTGGCACGTCGGTTATATCCGTTAGATAGACCAGCAGGTCATCTGCGTATAATGGCACTTTGTGTGTGCCATCGCCTAGCGGGATGCCATAATGTAGCTGCGCCTTTATCGATTCCGCAAGTGGCTCCATCGCAAGCGCGAAGAGATGGGGGGGGACAGCGGGCAGCCCTGCCGCGTCCCTCGTCGCACTGGGACTAGGTCAGATACGTACGTTCCAGTCTTCACCCTTACAACCGGATTCGTGTAGAGCAGGCAGGCCAGCTTTAGGAAAGTGGGGCCTAGTTTGTATTTTTCGAGGGTTGCAAACATGGAGTCCCATTCTAGGGAGTCGAAAGCCTTTTCAAGATAGAGTATGAGGCAGCTCGCTCTTGCCCACGTGCATGTGGAGTAAGCTGCGACCCGAAAGAAGCGGCGCAGGTTAAGTGACGTGTTACGAGATGGCACAAAGCCGTTTTGGTCTGTATGGACCAGGGTGGGGACCACTTGCGCTAGCCTGTCTGCCAAGACTTTTGCTAACAATTTATAGTCGGTGTTGAGTAGAGCGAGGAGCCTATCGGAGCTCATGTTCGTGGGGTCCCTATCGGGTTTGAGCAGGGATATCAAGTGCGCTTCGCGCAGGGAAGGAGGGAGCTGTCCCGCTTCAACAGCGGCTGCATAGAGAGTGTGTAACCGCTGCGTTAGTGATACCTGATACACCTTGTAGTACTCCGCCGGGAGCCCGTCAGGCCCCGGAGTCTTCCCCGTGGCCAGGGACGATATTGCCTCCTTGATCTCCTCTAGTGAGATCGGCTCGTTTAGCATCTCATTATGCGCTGGTGTCACCTCAGGTAGTTGTATTTGGTCTAGAAAGGCTGTTAGGGCATGCGCATCGCAGTGACCTTGAGATTGGTACAGCTGATTGTAGTGCTGTGTCATAGCTGTGTGGATGTTGCGCTGTGTGTGACCTAGGAGCCCTGTGTTAGTGCGCAGTGGTCCTATCGTTTTGCGGGTGTGCTCCTGATGAATTAGCAAGGCCAGAAGCCGGCCCGCCCGGCGTCGGCATGGGTGCGGGTTGTATGTGCGGTATAATTGTGACAACGAAGGCGTTCTATCAGCTCGGCGTGTCCTGCGCGCAGCATCTCTAGGCGATGCATGTTTCTCCCCGCCCTCCCCATCTATTTCGTATCGCAGAAGCTGTGCTTCTATTTTACTGAGAGCAGCGGACAGTTGTCTGCGTATGTTCTAGGTTGCTCCCAAACAGTGTCCCCTTGTTGTGACTTTAAAAGCTTCCCATTCCACCTGTGTGTCTCCTACTGTGCCTTTGTGGACCTCAAAATATTCGAGGAGCGTTATTCCTAGTGACGCGTGGAATGCTGGGTCTTCTAGTGCTGCAGTTTCGAGTCTCCATGTGGGGGCTGGGGGCGCTCAGTTTCCCAGGTGAGCTGCAGTACTTGGGGTTTATGGTTGGAGTGTGTCCGGCCTAGATACTCTATCCGGTGGATCAGGGTAAGTAGTGCGGGGGATCCTACTATTCGATCTAGGCGCACGTGCAGCCCATGTACCGCAGAGTAGTATGAATAGACTCGTGTGTCAGGGTTGAGGGCGCGCCAATTATCTAGTAGTGCCCAGTGAGTTAGCCAGTCTGCGAGGGCCTGCGCATTGGATGCTGCTGTGGTTTTGGTCAGGGGCGGAAACGACCTGTCTAAATTTATGTTAAGCACAGAATTAAAGTCCCCTCCAAGGAGCCAGGGAATTCTGTTCCATTTAGCCAACATCTTTGTTAGGCTATCTCAAAAGGAAGGCTGGCTGACGTTCGGGGCATAGATGGAACCACTCAGCATCAGCTGGCTGTGGAGTCGCCCACTAATAAAATAAATAAAATAAATCCGGTATTTGTAAAGCGTGAACAATTACCCCTAAGGGTGTCAAGGCGCTGGGGGCCGTCGGAAAGATTAAGCGAGCTATTGCCCAGAGTCACATGGTGCTGAGCTAATCTGCCGCCGGGGATCGAACCGTGAGCCCTTCGTGTTCCGGAGTCAGCCGCCCTGGCCGCTGCGCGACACCTCTTCCACTAACTAATGTGTACCTGCCTTCAGGATCAATCAGTAGGTCTTCGCTTATGAATGGGATACCAGCTCTCATCCAGATGAGGTCACCCCGTGCATGGGCCGAGTAGTTCGTGGCATACACTTGTCCTCTCCATCTACTGCGCAGGCGCTCTAGTTCCGTTTGGGACATGTGTGTCTCTTGGAGTAGCGCGATACCGGTAGACCTGCGCTGCAAGTAGGCGTATATTGAGTATCTACCACGCACTTTCCATGTAACTACGTTGACCTGTACCATGTCCCGTCTTAAAGTTAGCCAGGGTGGTGTAGGGAAGGCAGGGCGTGGTGGCTCATGGCATGTATGGGTGTGCTCCAAGTCAGTAATATTAAAAACAAGGCACGAGTGCAGACAAAACTATCAAGGGCGAGTTCCAATTGGATGCTCGTCCAAACTAGTGGGCCCAACTTATGGCAATAACTGTCTCAGTCCGACGTGTGGTACGGGTATGTGTGGAGTGTGACTAGATGGGGTTGTTTCGTCCCTCGGTGTCGTGATCTGGTTGCATGACACCCCAGCCAAACCATCGTGCAGGGAGTGCGTATGTATTACGCGTGTCCTATATTGCGGCGTTTGGCAAGCGCGGTTCACGGCGGTGTGCGGGCGGCACTGTTGTTTTAGGCAGAATATAGACATGTTAATTACTACATTACAGTTTGCCAGGCTGGCAGGTACTTGCGTGTGCTGGTTTCTATAGGGTACAGTAGCTCACAGAAAGTCATATGATGCCATCCGCCGTCTGCGGTGTGACATCTGGCAGCTGGTATTCTTCAGGGTCATCAATCCTGGAGGGTGTGGAGGCACTGGTGTCTGAGGATCTGGTCGGGCTCAGGTGACGATCAGGGTGCTGCAACGCAGCCCCAAGCGTTGCAGCCACGTGTATTGCCTCCTGCCTCTCCACTCTTATCTGTTCTGAGTTGGGGGCAGTGGAAGTTGCGGCAGTGTTTGTTCAGGTTTCTGTTGCGCCCGCCCCGTTGTCGTTTTCTTCTATTAGATTTCCTCGGCGCTTCTTTCATGTGTGGCCTAGGCCCGGTCCATAATCCCGATTCTGCCAGCCAGTCCCAGACGTCGGAGGGCGAATCGAAGAAGCGTACCACGCCTTTTGCGACCACTCACAGCCTGGCAGGGAATAGTAGTGAGTAATTGAAATCAAGGTCGCGTAGTCGTCGCTTCACTGCGGTGTATGCGCCCCTGCGCCGCTGTACTTGCGCTGTGTAGTCCGGAAATATCATGACCTGACTGTTGCCTATCTTTATGTCTGTCAGCTTGCGGGTTTCTCATAGGATCATGTCTCTGTAGTTGAGGACTTAGAATAGGAATGGGCATGGGCGGGCTCCCGGTCGGGGTTTCTGTGCAGGTACTCGGTGCGCGCTCTCAACCACAAATTGGGGCTACAGCGTGCCAGTGGGTAATAGTTCTCTGATCCAGCGCTCTGCGTACTCTTCAGGGTTACATCCTTCCTCTCCCTCCAGGAGGCCTACGTCGCGGATGTTTTTTCGGCGTGTCCCCCTTCTGTATCCTCCACTTTTTTTTTGCGTGATGGGATTCAGCTCTGCGAGTGATTGCTCTTGTAGCCGCACTTTTTCCCCTAGTTTGCGATGATCGGCTCACAGCAGGGTGAAATCCGAGGTGACTTTGTCGATCTTGGACTCCAGCGAGGAGCGGGTTTGATCTAAAGTGGATCCGATCTTCTCCACCGCCGCCAGTACTGAGTCTAACTTGGTGGCGAGCGCAGCATGTGGCGCCTCTGTTGCATTTTTCGCCTTACGCGGTTACCGGCTCTGAGTTGCCATTACGCGCGTTGAGCTGTTGCGCGTAGGCGGCCCATTGCTAGCTGTTGTGCTGTCGGCATTCGTTAGCAAATTGTGGTAGCACCAACGATTACTTGGGGCGTGGTGCCTTGAGTGTAGTCTTCACGACCTGCAGGATTGCTGCGTATTCGCGGCAGTGGGTGAATAGCAATTTGGGTGGATGCGAGCGCCTCTTACTTGTCCTCGTCCACAGATTACGCGTCTCAGGGTGCGTAGTTCCGAAGGGAGAGGCAGCGATAGCACACCCGCCACTGTCACACCGCACTCTACTGCGGGCTTGTAGACTTTGCTGAACTTCACTGTGTGCTCTTGATATGGTTGCGCCCACCTGTGGGGATGTGGGGTCTGTGGAGTGTCGAAGGGGGCATTTTCTTTCTTTCTTTCTTTCTTTCTTTCCTTCCAGTGGGCGGTCAGTTTGGGTGCCACGCGAAGGAGAGTCGCACCGTATCCAGGCCTGTCTTGGGGAAGCTGTGCCTGCTGCGTGTTGTTGCAACGTGTGGGGTTCTTTCTGCTGTGCTTGCGGTACCAGGCCAAGTTTGATTGAGCTTATGGGCTTGATGGTTGTTGAGGCCCTGACTTCCAGGCACTTAAATTTGTCAGGCGGTTGTGCCGCCTGTTCGCCCCTGAGGTACCTTCAGTCGCGCCCCCCACTTTGCACCATATCCGTCAAGGCTCGTCTTTGCGCTGTGAGGTTCTCGTCGTCCGTATGCATGAGGGGGCGAAGCAACGGGGGTGAAGGGAAGCTTCCGGCCTCCGCGTCAGCGCCTCAGCGCATTGAAGATAGCGCCCTCCGCCGCGCGGCTGGACCTGGGCCCGAATTGACCCACAGTCTCAATGTTCTCAGGATCCAGGGGGTTAGCATTATGCTAGGCCTTGTGGAGTTGGCAGCGCCTTCTGCGCTCACTCGTCGGCCATTTGGGTACTTCTTCCACCCTCCTCTACCACTGCCTGGGCCCGATCCGACCCCCGTGCTCAGCGTGGGTTGAGCCTGCACCGCCTCCCTGCTTCACCCAGGCGCTGTGTCAGGTCGCCTACGTGTTTGTGTGTGCCTCGGGCTTCTATTTGCAAGCCCAGTTTTTAATGCTCGCCGCTGTGCAGACGAAACAGGCCGTGTCTCTTATGGAATTTTGGGGCTCACTTCCCCTCGATTGCTTCCTCTACCTCTCGCTATCGCGGCCTGGGCCTGATCCGACCCCGTGCCCGGAGCAGGGTGGGCACGCGCCGCCTCCTCGCCTCCATGTGGCTCTATTGCGGTCTCACTTGTGCTCGTTTGGGCGCTTCAGGTCTCTTCCTGGTGATCATGTGCCTTCTGGTGTTTCAGTGCAAAAAGAACAATTGATGGACAGAATGCAGAACAATGTCATGCATTCACCTCAGTACAGAGATCTGGGCCTAAATCCATCGTTTTTTTGCTCACCATGCCATTCCAGTTTGAACCCAGCCATATACAAATCAGTCTTGACCCTGCGCCCACTGGGAACAGTCGAGCCCGAACTGCCAGGCCAGGTCCTCCCTGGACTGTAAACAAGCATTCTAGGACCGGTTTCGGGGTTTCACCCCTCATCAGCCAGGATAGCTGGACTCCAGTGGCATGGAGAGCACAGGACCCACGTCTGGGCATACCTGTCCCACTCGGGTGTGACCAATGCAAAAAGAACAATTGATGGACAGAATGCAGAACAATGTCCTGCATTCCCCCCAGTACAGAGATCTGGGCCTAAATCCATCGTTTTTTTGCTCACCATGCCATTCCAGTTACCTGGCTTGGCAGTTCGGGCTGGACTGTTCCCATAAGGAACAGGGTCAAGACTGATTTGATGGCTGGGTCCAAACTGGGGTGGTGTGGTGAGCAAAAGAATGATGGATTAAACCCAGATCCTTGTGATTGGGTGTGAATGTTTGCATTGTCCAGCATTCCGTCCATCAATTGTTTCTTTTGCATGTGTTGCCCTAAGTGGGAAGGGTATGCCAAGACGTGGGTCCCGTGCTCACTACACCACTGGTTTCAAGCTAGCCTGGCTGATGAAGGGTGATGCCCTGAAACCGGTCCCAGGATGCTTGTTTCCGGTCCAGGGAGAACCTGGCTTGGCAGTTCGGGCTGGACTGTTCCTATAAGGAACAGGGTCAAGACTGATTTGCATATGGCTGGGTCCAAACTGGGGTGGTGTGGTGAGCAAAAGAATGATGGATTAAACCCAGATCCTTGTGACTGGGGGTGAATGTTTGCATTGTCCAGCATTCCGTTCATCAATTGTTTCTTTTGCTTCTGGTGTTTCAGGGCCTGCAGGGCCAGTCGCGTCCTCCGTACGCACCCACCTCCTCTCCTCGGGCGCTCCCTCTACCTCGCACTACCATGGCCTGGGCCCAGTCCGACCTCCATGCCCAGAGCGTGGTGGGTCCGCGCAGTCTCCTCGCTTTGCTTCAGTGCTATTCCAGGCTTGCTTGTCTCCCGATAGTCTATCGAGTTACGTTCGCTTCTAGGCAGGTAGAGGGAGTCGCTTGCTACGCTCCCTCGCGGCCTAAGCCCGATCCGGCCCCCAGGCTTGGCGCAGAGTGGGTCTTTGGCTCTTTACAGCAGTGCTTCTGCTGTTCGTGTGTGTGCGCGGCCTCCCCTGGCTTCTACACCCCAGCCTGGCCGCTCACACTCCGCCTGGTGAGAGAGTGGGGAAGGGTGGGGCGGCGGAGATGCCGCTCACCTTGTGTCTGTTGCGGCTTTCTCTGCTTCTGCGGGGAAGGCGCTCTGTCGCCCATCGCTATCTTCGTCCCCCCTCTCTCACCCCCCCCCCCCGAGCGATGGCCCGCCTTGAGTTCAGGGGTGCAGGGCTGCAGCTTCCCTGGCGGCGCAGACACGCTGGGCGTGCATGGGCAACGATCGTCCACCGCTCGACTTTGGCGTTAACTTTAACAGGTCTTGACCGGGGGGTTGTGTTACCTCTTTGGCTATTGTCCCTGTGCAGAGCGTGTCTTTACTGGGCAGCTATGTTGGCACGAGCCTGTGTCTTCTAGGCTGCTCTTGTGGGTTACGGCACCTCGCCACTTACGGTTACGTCGCTGCCAGGTCCTGGGGTGTCCGTCAATGCGGTTCTCTGCGCCTTTTCCACCTGTATCTGGCTGCGATTATGGACAACTGGGGTTGAACTTCACTTTGGTGCCCTGGCTGTGCTAGGATGGCGGTGGATACAGGAGTTAGGCAGGATAATCGAGGGTTCGCTGACGGAGCTCTAGCAGCGCACGTTCGCCATGTTTGGCTGGCTAGCCACGCCCCCCACATTCCATACAACCTCATTGGCCAAGATACCACACACACCTACCCGACTAGCTAAGTTTCCGGCCTGCCCAGGTGCCAAGGGGGCTTTGGACAGGGGGAGGGGGTGGCTTCCTCTCCTGTGAGGGGAGCCAGATTCACATTCCAAAAGTGGCAGCTTCTTTGAAGCTTGCCGGCCCATGGAGGCTAATCAACAGGTCATCCGGTGGGAGGGGGTGTTACACCATCTTCCCGGACAGGCTTTTGCTCTAGGTCTCATGAGAGCAAAGGCTCTCGCCCCAGGAGGTCAGAACAGAGTCTAGGGTGCCAGCCTGGCAGAAACCAGTAGCAAGCACACCAGAAGCTGGTAGGTTTTCAGGATGCACCACTAAGGTGCACTTTGGGTGCATGTATTGGTGAATCCAACACTGGCATCAGTGTGGGTTTACCAATACAAGATGTTTGATACCAAACATCTCTATTTTCAGTGAAGCCATCATGTAGCTGGGTAACTCTTTTTCACCAATGTCCAGCACATGTTTTAAAATGGCTTCCCTGGTCACTTGTACTAGCAGCAATAAGACTGACCAGTACAGTGGCATATCTGCTCATGCAGGTATGCCCTCACATGTAATATTCAGCACCACCCTGCCTTAGGGCTGTTAGGCCTGCTGTAGGGGTGAATTACAAATACTCCATACAGTGGTAGGGGACATGGCACACAGGCATGTGTGACAAGTTGCGTTTTCACTTTTGTCTTCACCAAGACACGCAACCTATAATGGCAGTCTTGCATGTGCTTGTGAGGGGTCTCTTAGGGTGGCACAATTCGTGCTGCTGCACGTAGGGACCCTCTTTAGCACCTCAGGCCCTAGGTACCAGGGGTACCATTTACTAGGGACTAACAGTGTGCTAAATTGTATGTTTCGAGGGGGGGGGGGGGAGAGAACACTGGTACTGGGGATCTGGTTAGTAGGAACCCTGTACACTTCAGTCAAAGGTGCATCAAATACCAGGCACAAAGTGGGGCGGTACTGCAACAAGTACACAGCTTCCTACAGTGAGATGAACGAGTGTCTCATTTACCACAATGAAAGCACTTCCTAGAAGTCAAAGTGATAAACCAAACAGACAGAGAAGAAATGCTCTTCTGAGCAGAGCCAAAGCCGTGGTCCATGAATTATTTTTAAAGCTTAAGAAGGGTTCATGCAAACAGCTGTGCTAGCCTAGCCAGACATAAAAACCATTGTACCCCACCTCTTCTCACCTCCCCCAGCTCAACAACTCCCCTTCACTTCACTGAGAAAAACAATCAGACATTGCTCTACCCATTCTGTGTGATACATGGACTTGCCTAAGTGTAGGCTGTTTAGCATTAGTGTCCACCTACATTCTATTCAGTGTTTTCTATAGCGCGAACAAGACCTAAGTAATTGGGTGTCAGAGCGCTTTACATCATCACCCCTTTACAATCAGGATATTTATTTCTTTAACCACAAGCTTAAAAACATGTTCAACAGATGCTAACCCGTGTCCCACCTGCAACAAATTGAAGAATAAGGAAATCATTAGGTAAAAGTGAAACATGACCTCAACAATCTTCTGAACCAAAGAAGGTCCACTCCTGATATCCTAGCTGTCCCCTATGGTTATAATATTGCTACTTTAAAACAAATATACATTGTTCGAGTTACTTGATTGTAGACAACATCACTGTAGATAGACCCAAGGGAGTAACTGTCTTATACCTTACGGAGGTCTACTTGAACAGCAAACTGTAGTGGATCGACGGGTTGTCTGCCGAACTCAGAATAGACTTATTGAAGTCTGGTGTTAGTTATGGGAGAAATTTTCCCATCAGAAAGGCCTTAGTCTCCTTTTTGAATCGTGGACCATACGTGATTCTCCGAATTCCAGATCCTTGGTGCAGCTCCCGTGAACGCTCTGTCATATGATCTCTTCTTACGGAAGAATGCAGGTTTTAGCAAAAAATCTTTAGATCCCCTGGAGGGTCTACTGCCTCCTGATAACGTGATTTTCTAGGCCAGGTAGCGTGTTTTGTGGTGTATTGCCTTGTGTGTGATACATGCAATCTTGAACCTCGTACGGTAGCTAATTGAGCGCTTTCAGATGTGGAGATATGTGGTAAAATATTTTTGATCCCGTTATAAGTCTGGCTGCTGTATTGAGAGAAGCTCTTAGGGGGGCTGTAGAGATCTTAGGAAGCCATGAGAGGGTCGCGCATCCATACTCATTTCTTGATATGACCAGTGCCTGGACTGCCATTTTGAGATCGTCTGATTCGATGAACGGCTTCAGTTTTTTGAGGTAACTCGGATGGAAACAAGCGTTTTTTTCCATTGTGTTGATGTGGGTTCGCATGTTTAGTTCTTTATCCAGAGTGATTCCAAGAGATTTGGTTGAGTCTACTATAATCGGGGAACTGTTTAGCGCTGTGATCATCTTGGTCAATTCCTTAATCCTGGCTGCTTAGGAGGGGAGATCAAGAGGAATTAGTTTTTTTTTTTTTTGCATTGAGCTTGAGATGATTGTCACCTAGCCATTCAACGGTTCACAGTAGTGCTTGGTTCATTATGACGATCTCTTCTGGCGATGTAAGCTTCATATACAGTTGGGTGTCATCTGCATACATGTGGAAGGAAATGTTAGCCTGCTGCAATACCTCTGTTAATGGTTCAATGTACAGGTTGAATAGTGACGGGGATAGAGTAGATCCTTGTGGAACCCCAATCTGAATTGGAGATGGAAGGGATAGCTCATTGTTCACTAGGAATCTTTGCGCTTCTGTTCTCTAGGAAGGAATAGAACCATTTCAAGACTGTTCCTGATAAGCCCATCCTATTTTTGAGCCGGTCTAATAGTTTGGGATGGTTTACGGTGTCAAATGCGGATGATAGGTCAAGAAGGACCAAGAGACAGGTTTCATTGCGGTCTAGAGCAAGCAGAGCGTCATCTACTATGTGTAGGATTGCTGTTTCCGTACTGTGGTCTGGTCTGAACCCTGATTGGTAGTCATTCAGTAGCTTAAATTCGGTAATATGATGATTCGGTTGTTGTTGAGCACATTTTTCTAGTACTTTGGCTAGTAAGGGGATGGTTGTTACCGGCCTAAAGTTGTTTGGATCCGAAGGGTTCTCCGTAGGTTTTTTTTTTTTTAAAAGAGGGATGACCTGTCCTGTTTTTAGACAATCAGGGAAAGAACCTTGGGCTAGTGATTCATTAATTATCTTAGTCCAATAGGGGATGACCATGTGGTTGAATGAGGACCAGCATTTTGCAGGAAGAGGGTCATTACAGTAGTTATTGGGTTTCAGGGATAGTAAGGTTTTGGTAATGTCATGTTGGTCATATAGGTTGAAGTCTGACGAATGAGCATTGTTTTGGGTGTTGCTTGTGAAGGTGTGTCTGTATTCTCCCTTTGATTATTCCTTATATTCAGGGCTTTTTCAGCGGTATTCTTGAGTTCTATCTCCAGTTCGCTGGCTTTGTTGGTAAAGAATGTTGAGAAGTCTTCACAGCTCAACTCTGATTTAGAGGTTAGTAGGGATGATTTGGCTAATTTGTTTGATTAATCTTTTAGTAGACCGAAGAGTTTTCTCGGCCTGTTCTTTGCGTTATCAAGCTCATTTCTGAAGAATTCTTTTTTTGATTTAAGTACGCTTTTATTGTATGTTTTTCGGGACTTTCTTAATTGTTTTAGGTGGAGGGATGATGGACTTTGTCTCCAAATTCGTTCCTTAAGTCTGAGTTTCTGTCTTTCTTTATTAAGTGAACTATTGAACCATGGGTTTTTATCCTTGACCTGAATTCTTTTCAGTTTGAGAGGGGCTATATTGTCCAATATTTTGGAAATCGTATGATTGTAATGATTCGTCAGTTCACTGACATCAGTCAGTTCAGAAGGGGGTTGAAGTTCATTCTCGCAGTGTGAAGTTAAACTTTCAGGGTTCAGACCTTTAGTGTCTCTAACCCAATGCTTGGGTTTGACTGGTTGTGAGCTTGATTTATTCTTAGTGGATGGAACTTGGAACGTGATGATGGTGGTTAGACCAGTCACAAGGAACGATTGAGACAGAGTGGACCGTGTTTTCTTTGGATATGATCCAGTCTAAAGTAGCCTCTTTGGAATGGGTTGGCAGGGTACAGGCTTGCACTAGTGCATAGTCGGTTAGGAATTCTTTCAGAATATTGACCTGATTATCATTACTGTCGTTCCAGTGAATGTTGAGGTCTCCTAGGAAAATATCATTGGCGTTAGGTTCTGAGTTTGCTGAAATAATTTCCATTAGTTGGTCTATGAACATCAAGTTTTTACCTGGGGGGTGGTAGAATGCGTGAAATTTGTAAAGTTGGTTGTCTGTAAATCGTACAGAGAGCCCCAAGTATTCACATGACTCAATGGGGTCTGTGATAACTTTGGAGATGGTGATGTCTGATTTGTGGATACAGGCTACACCTCCACCGGTTTTGTTTAACCTGTCTAGTCTTATGATGTTGTAGTTTGGTGGAACAAGTAGGTCTAGGCATGGGGAGGATGATTCAGATAGCCACGATTCCGTTAGAATAGATATGTCAATGTCTTGATTCAGGATTAGGTCAGCAATGTCAGTGGCATGTTTTATTGCTGAGCGGCAGTTGATAAGTAGACGTGATCTTTTTTGCATGGGTATCCGAGTTAGAGTCCTGCCCTGAGGGAATTAGCGTTATTTCCTTCAGGTTGTTGGGGTTTAGCTCTCTGTGATTAGTTTGTGAGATTCGGTTTCTTTTTATTGGGACTACTTGTATTTTCTGTTCATTTACATCAGCCAGTAGACTGGGTGTCTTCTCATAGGAGAGTAGTAGGATTTGGGTTTCGATGTCAGTCAGGTATCTAAGGAAGATACGTGGACGGTAAATCCTATTAGACAGTGGCAGTGGTGTAGTGATAAGTTTATTGTGGAGAGTGTGTATTGATTTTTGACTCTGGATAATTTTGAAGAGATAGCTTTCTGAAAGAAGCAGAAAATTCTTCATGTTCCTAATAGTGTTTTGCATGTTCGTAGCTATCCTATCTGTCTGGATATTAAGAATTTCGAATTCCCTTGTTGAAGGAGGGGAGAGATGCTGTTTTTGAAACGCGCCTGTAGGACTGTGGAGCGATATGTTGGTTGGTTTCGCTTCAGAGGGCTTGTGGCTATCTTTAGTGCCTTCTGAAGGTATTTTTGTAGACTTAGGGGCCCGCTCTGTATTATTCACTGTATACATCACTCATAATCCTCCTCTAGGTCTACCCCTCAGTAACAACTCTATTGTATTGTGATTATTCTGGGAACTCTAATATTCTGGGCAGGCGAGTTTCCTGAATTCTGCTATTTAGTCCCCGTCTGAATCCTAGTCTGTTCCTTGGTTGTCTTTCCAAAAATACCTTTTTTATTAGCTCACAAAACAGTAAAGCTGGGCTATGGAATAACAGGATGAGTTTTTTTAAAATTTGTTTGGTATTTATTGGCAGTTTACATAACCAAGATACATTTCCAATTACAGGAGTCATACAAAATAGGAACACATGTAAATACAGCACCATCTTATTCAATAGAGAACTGGTCAGCAAAACCACTATGAATGCATTACACCGTGAGCTAGGCAGCCGTCAGGCCAGCATGCGTAATGAAACGAGTTAAAAGCTGTAGGGCTCAAGGACAGTAGCGCGTGGCACACATGAATATGGGACCTTTAGCCTGGATTAGCAGTATAAATTCCGCCCGGGTGCTAGCCATGGCGGGTGAGTCTGTGTTTCTTTGTCGGAGATAGGCATTGAAGGGTTCCCAGACATCCTTCAGGCGGATCACAGTGGCATGAGTTCCCAGAATGAGGACCATTGTTTGCAACAGTAGGACACATCTTTTAGCCAGATCTAGATTGCTGGGGCCAGTTTCCTTCCCGTATTGCGAACTTTCACTTGGCCAAAAGAAATAGCATAGCAGCGAGTATGCGGTGGGCTTTTAGATTCTCTTTCACATATCCAAATAAGCCAATCCGTGGACTGAGGGCTATTGGCGTGCCAGCAAAACGCCCATTGGGAATCAGACAGGTGGTGGTCTAGATCAGAGTTCCAGGCCTCACGGGCTTTCGGGAGAAGGATTGGATTGGCGTGCTGCATGTGCATAGAGATATGGGTTATCAACTTGCGCTGTGATTGGTTAGTATACATGTATTTCAAACCAGTGAGGGTTGCTGGCGGGACAGAAAAAGTACTATGGAGCGCACGGTATGCCGCTCCCAGTTGAAAGTATAGGAAAGTTTCAAGCAGCGCAAGACCACATGTAGCTGTAGATGCTGGAGGGGGGAGGAAGTGGCCGTTAGGGTATTTATCCACAAAGGTTTTTATGCCCATTGTGGTTGCACATCCGATTGCACGCTTATCTTGTAGTGGGGGTAGTAAGGGGTTGTTGGCTACGGGGATTGAGGGAGCATATAGTATAGGGGTCCCGGCCCGCTTTCTGAGTCCGTCCCACGCCCAGCGTAAGCTTTCAACAGTGTCAATTTCAGCTCTTGGAGTCTTGTAGGGGAGGAACAGTGCTGTTGTGAGAGGCCAGGAGACTATCGCATCTATGGCCAAGAGTGGTTGTAATGGTGTGGGATGGAGCCAGTAATGTAAGAATTGGGCCTGCGCACACAAGGCATAAAGCTGCATAACTGGTGCTCCTAGGCCCCCTTCTGAGTGTGGTAATGTAAGCAATTCATAGGAAGCCCGAGGTTGCTTCCCCGCCCACGCTTGTGGTGAGTGGGACTGGGATATTTATGAATAGATAGAGGAATCTGTGGAGTATAATCATTTTTGCTATCGCGATGCAGCCTGCCATAGTTAAAGGAAGTTTGGACCATACCGGAAACCGGTCTTCTATCCAGTCGACTACACGGCCATAGTTGGCTTGCCACACCTCCTCTGGGTCCCTGCTTAGCCATTTTCCCAGGTATTTGGTCGGGCTCGTTGCCCATTTTAAGGGGTATCCTGTGGGGAAATGCACGGTGGCGTCGCTTAATGGAAAAAGGACAGACTTTGACCAATTTATTTGGATACTTCAGTAACCTCCAAATCGCACCACCTCATACATCAGTGGGGCCAGGTTAGTCTGGGAGTTGTGTGCGTATAAGGTGATGTCTGCATATAAGGATCTCACTAATCCTCTGGAAGTAAATCAGATACCCTTGACTGCGTGTTGTTTCAGCCTAGCAGCTAGGGGCTCCATGGTGAATAAATGTGGCAAGAGCAGGCATCCTTGTCTAGTGCCCCGCGTGACTGGAAATGGTTCGGAGACAAGGCCATTGAGTCGCACGCAGGCAGCCGGAAGAGAGTATAGGAGTTGGATTTGTTTAATAAACGGGTGACTAAGGCCCAGTCACTGAAGCAATGGAAAAAGATATGACCACTCAAGCGTAACAAATGCCTTTGCTGGCGCCCAATAGTGAGGCGAATACCTGTGGGTGCAAGTGGTGCATTACTGCAAAAATAGTGCAGAGGTTGTGTGATGTTGAACGGCCCGGAACAAAGCCGGACTGGTCCAGCCGCACGATCAATTACAATAAGGGCAGCAGTCGGTTTGCCAAAACTTTTGCAAAAATCTTATCTATATTTATTAAGGATAACAGGCAATAAGAGTCGCAGTACTGAGCAGGCTGGTCGGGTTTAAGCAATGCAACTATGACAGCCTCCCGTAAAGAAGGGGGGGAGCGAGCCCACCGCCAGTGAATCCTGGTACATATCTAGGAGACGGACAGCCAGGATCTAGGCATATTCTTTATAGAAGGCCGTCAAGACCCGGGGCTAAGTGAGTCTAGGTATTTCCGATGGGCGCCGTCTAGCCATAATAGTTGTACAGTGTAATTATGCTTTGAGCTCCTCGGAGTTGGGTATGGGGGTGGCGGTGTATAATTGAGCATAAAAAGAGGACATAACATTCAAGAGGTCGGTGGGGAGGAACTAATTTGGCCTTCTGCATTACAGAGCTCCGATACACAAGTGGAGGCATGTGGTTTGAGGAGTAGCCCTACTAACGTTTTCCCGGAGCAGTCTCCCTCACCATACCGTCGAGCTTGGGCCTCTTTGCCAAGATAGTGTGTTTCACGAGTCGCTTCATACTGATACTCATTTTGTCACAGATGTTGGCCAATACGGAGGCATCTTGGGTATAAGAAAATTTCGAATCTAGGACGCTGTCAAGTCTGGAGAGTGACCCACGTATAGCTTTGAGGACGCTGTGTTGCTTAGCAATGCAGGCACCTCGTATGACTACCTTAAAAGCCTCCCATAGCACTAAGGGAGACTGCACTGAGCCTGTATTCTGCTCAAAGTATTCGATAATGGCTACCCGTATTTCCTCCCGAAATACAGCATCTCGTAGGGTGGCAGGTGCCAGGTGAATGCTCAAGATAAAGTCTGAGGGAGCTGCAGGAAAGGTTTAACCGGTGCATGATTGGACAGTGTGTGTGGCAGGTGAGTCATTGATCTGGTCCAGGTTTGTGCATCTTTGGAGATCAACCAAAAGTCGATCCTTGACCATGTGTTTTGCTGTGCGGAGATGTATGTTCCTTCATGAGCATCCCGATGCGTGAGGTGCCAGATATCTTGCAAGTGATTGTCAGAGATCAGTGTGTGAAGGGTTTTGGCCACCTGAGGAGGGGGGCGCCTGGAGAATCCGGATCTATCCATTGCATCTTCTGGCAGGATATTAAAGTCTACCCCCCACAGTACAGTCTGATATTAGTTGCCACACTTCAGAGAAAAACTCCAGATCGTCAGTTTTGGGGCCGTACAGTGCAGCTAGGATCAATGGGTATTTATAAAGTGTGCCTACTAATATGACATAAGGTCCTACTTTGTCGATGAGGCAACGTATGGTCCGCCATGGGAGGCCCTTTTTTAGTAATATCATGACATCCCTGGCATAGTTGGAGTATGTTGAGGAGTGCGTCTCCCCGCAACCACATGCATGAAGTACAGGGGCTGGAGCCTTGGCCAGATGAGTCTCTTCTAAGAAACAGATATCGATTTTATGCCGGGTAAGGTAGGCGTGAACTAGTTATGCTTTCCTACCATCATTTAGGCCATGCACATTCCATGTGAGGCAGGCCACGCAAGCCATACTATCTACCGCGCTCAGGGATGGTGTGGAATTGCCTTATGTAGTGGGTGTGCGTGGGCCCCAAGTGTGATGTGCAGTAGGAAATATCATGCAGTTTAGCCAACATTATAAAAAAAAAAAAACCCTCCCGCCCCTCTGACTGACAAACAGTTATACAATAATAGGCCATGGAATCCCTCTGGAAACACATACTCCAGGTAGACAACCAACTGCAAGACCCTTGCCCACCCTTCTTTCCCCCGGAGTTAGAACTAGCAAGACCCCTTCCTCCCACCTACCCACAACCAACACCCCAAACAGGTTGTGAGATCCCTCCCCGTTAACTAGAGAACGAAAGACAAAAAGAAAAACTAGCGCAACTAGTGGAGTTACCAGGCAAACAACCCCGCCTTGCGGCTGGGTGGCTGAGCTGTTGGGCCCAGGAGGGTCCCAAGCAATAAGGAAGCATACATGTGTGAGCAACAAGGTGAACAGGAAAATGTAACTTTACTGGCAGCAGTAGCTCATCTCTGGTATCGAATTCTGTGGGACATTTGGGGCGCAGTGGACCCTCAGATCTGTCAGTTGACGAGGGGACCATGTAGAATGGACTGAGGGAAGAGTCAGTCATTATCGCTTAGCTGCACTCCTGTTGAAGAACGAGGTGAAGTCACCAGGGAAAGAGGAGTCTTGGCGGTCAGTTTGGCGAATTTTAGCACAGATTTGGCTTCAGTGAAGAAATGCATTTTGCCTTCGTAGGAGATCCTCAGCTTGGCGGTTACAAAAGTGCGTATGGTACTCCAGCTTGTTGTAGGATCCTCCCAGCCGGTAAAAGGTTTGGACGGGCCGCTTGGCCCGCCATGGTGAAATCAGGATAGGAGGAGATGTTATTGCCTTGGTGTTGTATCGCCCCTCGTTCGCGGGCCAGCTTGAGGACCACGTCGCGGTCCCGATAGTTTAGCAGGCGGGCAACAATTGGGCAGGGAGGGGCTTGGGACCTAGCGATCTGTGGGATCTCTCCTTGATGAAGACCGGAGATAGATCCACTCCAAGATGTCTCGCAGTAGGGTCTCGTCCATTCTAGAAATGGCTGTGTCTAGGAAGCTGGCTCTGTATATACTATACCAAAGTAAGGTATAATGTGCACAGAGTCCAGTGGATCCCCAGAGGTATAGCAGAGGCTAAAGGAGATAATACCTTACTCTCTTTTGTGGTAGTGTGGTTGAGCAGTCAGGCTTATCAGGAGGGTGGTGTTAAACATGTGTTGTTCACACTCAGGCAAGAAATGATATCACACACTCAAACACTGAATCCAGACCAATTGTTTGAATAAAAAGTTATTTTGTTGTTTTATTTCTAGAAACCAAGATTTACTTAGTAGCAGGTAACTAAACTCTTCATACAATGTGACTTTTCAAAATACAGTGAACACTGGTTTTATAGGAACATTCAGATTACTTTTTCAACTGAAAGAACTGTTTGTAAACTGTTAAAAAAAAAATGCTTGTAATTACTTTTTGATTACTTCGTGATTTCTTTTTTGGTTTGACCTGAAACACACTCCTAACACAGGACATTTGTACGTAGGTTAACTCTTGTAAAAGCAATAGGTTACTTTTCGTGCATTACAAGACAGTTCAACACAAGAATTTTCAGAAAGAACCTCACCATTCAGTCCTATGGAGAAATACTAAGTGTTATGTTCAGGTATGTACAGGTAAGTAGACGGTTTTGGAATAGGAGTTTGAGGATAGAACCAAGGTTCCCCAAGGTTCAGGTTGGCACTCAAGGGCCCCACCAGCGGCACTAGGCCAGCCGGGTGCAGAATGCAGGGTGCCAATTTTAGCGAACGGGCCTAGGGGGCACCTCGGTTGGGGGCTGCTCACAGGCAGGCCACTCGGTCTAAGAAGCCAAGCTCTTAGGGTTAAGGTCAGGACAAAGGGGGTCCCAGATTAGCACAAAGTCCACACCACTGTCGTCGCAAGGGCAGAGTGGTCAGTAGGTGTTGGGAGACCAATGCGTTTCAATGGAGGATGTCGGTCGCGAAAAAGGACTACAGGCTGGAGCCAGAAGACGGGACGAAGGGAATCAACGACTGGAGGGTGAACTTGAAGAGTCGCTGGACACCAGGATACAGTCAGTCGGGCACCTCAGGACTAAGGAGCTGCAGGGGTGTCTTTTTGTGCCAGGTTCTTCTTACCGGTTTCGGTTGGGGGGACCCTTCCGGATGAGGCTGCAGGTGTCAAGGAGAAGGTCGGTGGAGGTGGCCCAATGCTGGATCACAAGTCAGGATCACCGGGGGGATCACTGGAACTATGGCTGTGGGCGTTGGATGCAGAGTGGTGAGGACTCGCGGATCCGGCTGGATTTGGAGTCCTGGCTTGGGTTGGTTTTGGACAAATCCAGTGTCCATGGGAGATAAGAGTTCTTTGGGAAAGCGGGGCAGGTCCCCGGGGTTCTTGGAGGCTGCAGGACACGCCGGGTTCAGCTCGCAGGGGTTCAGAATAGGAGACAGGCCGGTAGGGCTGGAGCCAAAGCAGTTGTCTTAGTCCTCCTCTTCTGCAGCACAGCTCTTCAGTCCTCCTCCTTGTCACGTCGAATCTGAAGAGGCAAGGTTCAGGGGTGCCTATAAATACTAGATTTAGGGGCGTTACAGGGGTGTGCAGGTTGGGACCAAAGGGTCCCTTCCCTGGGTGTCTACACCCCTAGTATGCCACCCTCCAGTGGGAGGGGGCATACGCCTTTTCCTGATTGGAGGGGACCCTATCCCACCCCATCTACAAGATGGTGGGGACTGAGATGTGTGCTTCACCTCGCCTCCCCCACCTGAGGGGGTTGGCACGGTGGACATGCCTCCCTTTCTGGCTAGGTTTTTCTGTTGGTTCTCGCACCCAAAATTGGGAGGGTAGTGGGGGGTGATTTCAGAACCAGTGGGAGCCAATTGCTGATAGCAGAAAAAGGCTGAGGGTAGCTAACAAAGGAGGCAGGCCTTTGAAGCACTCTCTTCGAGGACCCTGCCCATCCAGGGGGGGAGGCATGACACCTCTGCCCAAGATGGGCTTTCTTCTCAGACCCAGAGAATGGAGGGCTCTCTACCCAGGGGTCCAGAAACCTTTCTCGTGGTGGCAGACAGCTGGGAGTCAGTCAGTCAGGAACCACACGCGAGTTGGTCGTTTTTCAGGGGGCATCTCCAAGATGCCCTTTGTGTGCATTTTTCACTAAATCCAACACTGGCATCAGTGTGGGTTTAATGTGCTGGAAAGTTTCATACCAAAGTTTCATTCCCAGACTTCAGTAAAGCCATCATAGAGCTGTGGAGTTCCTTTTTGACAAACGCCCAGCCCATGTACTCAAAATGGCTCCACTACACTTATGTCTGTGAATAGCTCAGACACTGTAGGGGCATATTGCTCATGAAGCTATGCCCTCACCTGGGGTATTACAGCAAACAAATGATGGACGGAATGCTGACAATGCAAACATTCTCCCCCAGTCAAAAGATCTGGGTTAAATCCATCGTTCTTTTGCCCACTACGCCACCCCAGTTTGGACCCAGCCATATGCAAATCAGTCTTGACCCTGTGCCCCATGGGAACAGTCCCGACCGAACTGCCAGGCCAGGTCCTCCCTGGACCGGAAACAAGCATCCTGGGACCGGTTTCAGGGTATGTCACCCTTCTTCAGCCAGGCTAGCTTGAATCCAGTGGCACAGTGAGCAAGGGACCCACGTCTGGGCATACCCATCCCACTTAGGGCGAAAAGTGTTACAGCAAACAAATGATGGACGGAATGCTGACAATGCAAACATTCTCCCCCAGTCAAAAGATCTGGGTTAAATCCATCGTTCTTTTGCCCACTATGCCACCCCAGTTTGGACCCAGCCATATGCAAATCAGTCTTGACCCTGTGCCCCATGGGAACAGTCCAGACTGAACTGCCAGGCCAGGTCCTCCCTGGACCGGAAACCAGCATCCTGGGACCGGTTTCAGGGTATGTCACCCTTCTTCAGCCAGGCTAGCTTGAATCCAGTGGCACAGTGAGCAAGGGACCCACGTCTGGGCATACCCATCCCACTTAGGGCGAAAAGTGTTACAGCAAACAAATGATGGACGGAATGCTGACAATGCAAACATTCTCCCCAGTCAAAAGATCTGGGTTAAATCCATCGTTCTTTTGCCCACTACGCCACCCCAGTTTGGACCCAGCCATATGCAAATCAGTCTTGACCCTGTGCCCCATGGGATCAGTCCAGACCGAACTGCCAGGCCAGGTCCTCCCTGGACCGGAAACAAGCGTCCTGGGGTATGGCGCACCCTGCCTTTAGGGCTGTAAGGCCTGCTAGAGGAGAGACATACCCATGCCACAGGCAGTGTTGGTGGGCATGGCACCCAGGGTTGGGTGCCATGTCGACTTCATTTTGGTCTGCACCAAAACACTCAGCCCACAATGGCAGGGTGGGGGTGTTACGGTGAGGGGTCTCCGAGGGTGGCATAATACATGCTGCAGCCCTCAAAGGCCCTCTCTGGTCACAAGGCCCTTGGTACCAGGGGTACCTTTTTCAAGGGACTAACAGGTGGCTCAGAGGTGTGCCAATTGTTGGCAACAAGGGTACAGTTTTGGGTAAGAACACAGGTGTTGGGGTCTGGTTAGCAGGATCCCAGCACACACGCAGTCAAGTTGGCATCAGGTATCTGGCAAAAAGTTAGGGGGTATAATGCAAAGTGGGCACTTTCCTACACCGTGGTTTCTGGAATTCCTACAATACGGAGGTTATTACGTCTGGGAGTGGGCCTGGAGGTCTTAGTTTTTGGCTCTAGCACTTTGTCCATTCTCAAGAGGTTTTCTTTGGACTCCATTTATAGTTCGTCTGCATCCAAGACCAAATTTTACAGGTGGTTCAGCCAGGCATCATGTTTGTCCAATCTTTGTTTAACCTGGTCGAAGCGATTTGTGAGCAAGTCTAGTTCGGAGGCTATAGTTTTTAAACTGGCTCTGATGTCCATTAGTAGCACTCGGAGATCCGAGTCCTGCGTGCCGTTCTCCTCCAGTTGGGGCATGTCCGCGTCAGAGTCTAGGGTATGTTCAATTTGGCGGGGAGCATCTGTTTTTGAAGGATAGTTTTGTTTTCTTTGCATCGTGTCTGCCCATTTTTGTATTTATTAAGCAAGGAGGCAATGGCTTTATGTTGGAAAGGTATGATCGCCGTAGCCTGTCTGGCACCAGTAGGAGGATGCTCAATCCCTCCTTTGCGGAGTGGCCACGAGAGAGAAGGGGTTATCTGCTCAGTGTCTCTTCCGGCCCCGCCACACCTCCCTGAGTCAGCAGCTCAGGAGGGGCACAAGCAGGCCTTAGCTCCAGCTCGACTCCATCTCCATCAAAATTGAGGATACGTCAAATTAGTGCTAGGCTCATTCAGCAGTGTGCAGACAAGTGCTGTCAATGGTGTTTTGGAAGTGCAGGTTAAGTAGGGCCAGCCACTGAGGATAACCAAGTTCAGTGGGGGTGGAGCTCCACCCCGCAGAGTGCCCTCGGGCCGGTTGCTGAGAAATAGCATCTATCGTTAAGGGGGTGGCCCAATCTGAGAGCCTCAGGTGCTGCTGCTACCTTTAAGGGTTAGGCTTACTCCAGCTTCCAGGCAGCAGGCCTCGTCAGTGCCAGATAGGAGAACTAAGCGTGGACATGCCTATGCATTAGTCAGGCCTCGGGACCCAGGGTCAGGTGATGTGCTCTAGTGCTCGGCGGCACTCGGGAAGACCAAGCCGGATGAGGGCCTTTATTAGGCCTCAGGCCAACCGGGCATCCCAGCCGGGACGGGTGTCTCCGCTCCAGGACTCTATGCGGCCGGCCCGCGTTTCAGGAGTCAGCTGCTCTCAAGCAGTGTGCCTGTCAGAGGGGGAAGGGGACAGAGCGCTGCCGGCTGTAAGGCGGCCGGGAGCGCAAAGAGGCGGGCACGACTGCAGGCGCTGAAATTCACCCCACCGGCTCACCTCATCTCCTTCGTTGCAGCTTCCTGCAGCGCCCGATGAGTCGCACCCGGTCTAAACCGGTTTCCAGCTCTGGATCCAATTTAGGGGGTTCAGCAGCGCCTCTGGTCAGGTCAGCCCTCTCCGGGTGGCACATCTGCTGGCAGCGGGTTTATGTCGCGGAGGCCCGGACCACGACCTGGCAGTCGCAGCCTCTGCTTTCCACAGAGGAAAGTAGACCGCAGGCGCAGAACCCAGCCCCGCTGTCTCTTCGGCAAGAGGGTGGGGCCGCCGGTTCCCGAATTGCAGATAGGTGTCAGCAAGTCTTCTTTGTGTTGCACCAGTGTGGATTAGAGGATGAGAGCCCTTATAGTGGACGGATTAAGCAGGATTCAAGTCTCGGCCCTCTCACAGAGAGGCCATCTTCCTGCTCGGCAAGCCCCCCCCAACAGGATGAAGTTCAATTCATATTATAAGGGGATCAACTAGCACTTGCCAATGAAAGATTGTCTAGATGAGGCACCTCCAATAGCTTATTGGATCTTGGTGCCTTCAGACAAGACTGAAAAACAAAGAAGTGGATAAAACAGGAATTTGTGTTCTACCTTCATAGATTCAGTCTACATGTTTCAGCCTAACTAGTTGCCATAAAGGTCAAGAAGCTTTCGTCAGGACCTTGTGACTCATCTAGTAGTAGGAGCCCAAGTGAGTCTGAAATACATGCACACAAAAACTAAATCAACATGCAAAAGTTCTGCTCATACTAAGGTCTCAGGGTATTTCCCAAAGATTATGAGCTATAGAATCATTAGGAGTGTTATGAACCCCAATATAGGCCTAGGTAGTTGCATGAACTTTTACCTACATATGTCCCACCATGCTCTACATAACGGCTCTGGTGCTGACCCTTTACCTAGTTAGGTGCTGAATAAATGTTGTGTGGTTTTCTTCGAAAACTAGCCTCATTTATTATGCATGAGGATTCTTAGTATCACAGCAGGATTACCATCTTCTGCATAATAAGTCTGTACAAAAGTCACCACTATCGTCATCCTTGGCCGACAGGCCCCACAGTACCATGACACATCTAGGTAGAACCCCTGAGGGTACCTTTCGGGCATATATTGGTACCACTTCTTCACTGGGGAAACCAGAGGAGAAACTTCAATGCTGACACGAGACGCTGAAGTCCCTGCAAGCAGACACTCCAATACGCAGTGGTCTGACATCCCTTGTGGGGTGTCCCACTCGAGACCAAGACGGGGTCCTTCGTTCTCTCCCATCAGGTAATGGGGTTGGTTCTTTCCATGGGGGATTCTTGGCTTTACACCTACATACATGCTAGGTACACTTAGCATCTTAGGAGTACACATGGTTACTGCCATGTATCTATATGCCTGCATATATTCACTGTTTTAGCACCATGGTAGAATTCTACCTTTTATTTACTCTGTTGGTGCTTGTAATCGTATATATCTGTTTCTGTCTAATGGTTGTTGCAGCACAGGTATTTTTACTAGAATGATGCTGGTTCAATAAATACTTATTGAAAACGCCTCCACTGTTTATTCTGTGTATCTCTCCGAGACAAAGTGAGCAAGAGTGACTGAGCGAAAAGTACTGTACTGTTTCCACGATCCCTGAGGGTTCAGGGTTGTCATGTTCGATAGTTGGAAAGAAACTATTCGCTCCTTGGTAAAGCTGTGGGCTTACAGTGGCACTGTGAGCTAGCTGGTCTACAGACTAACATATCCTTTCGGGGTGTCTGGAATCACTCTGAACACCAATCCCTTAGTTTATGTTGTCTAAACGCGCAGATCCTATATAGATTTGTAGGCACTACATGACAGGGGTAGAGAGAGAACATTCATCTGTAGTCAAACATTCTTCAATGTTACGACGTCGCTGCCGAATAGGAGTGTTATGCCCTTTGTCTGCCAGTTCTCAAGAGTAATGATTTACAATTTCAAACCTGCAAGACAGAGGCTTTTGGGGACCTTGACAGAGAAATGTATATTTCATTCACTTTCCTAACCATTCATCTCAGTATTTCTTGGATTTTTGACAATTCCTGAAAGTTGCATTTGTGTCTCTTCACCCACACACCCTCTCCAACATCCTGTGGAGTTCTCCATACCACTTACAAAGTACATCTCTAGAGTAATACTAGTGTATTATGATCTTACATGAAACTTATTTCCCAGCTAAACTCCTTGAAATGTTGTGTGCGGCCCTGCACATGTCCTACAAAACCTGTCCAGCAGTCATTTCCCAAACCTTTTCACAGCCTAAATGTCAAGGTTTCTGTATGTGGGCAGGTGTGTATAGGAGAAACCTCACCGAATGGCTTGGGAATACTGTGCAGGGTTGAAGAAAAATATACAATGAGAGAGTGGGTGGGACAGTGGAGGATTCTGAGAATGGAGTTGGACTATCTATTATGTTGCAATGTAGTATTATTTAAAAAGATGCGTCTCCAGCTCTTTACGAAATTGAAGAAGGGTAGTGGCAATACTGACAAATACTTTGATTCAGAGCCTTTCTTCCATGTTTCTTACCCTCTAGTAATCTGTATTTGTCTAAGATCAGCCAAGTAGTCGGAGACCTTCAATGGAGTCATTTTTCAAGCAGTGAGTCAATGGGTTGCCCTTTTTAGGTCGAGCCTAGCGCAGCACGCATGCGCTGCTCTGCGAGGCTTCTTATAGCTACAATGTGTGGGTCTGACTCATCCCACACATTGGACTGGCTTTTGCATATGTCTTTTCAGAATAAAAGCCTGCAAATGGCTAAAGGTGGGTGCATGTCCCACCTCTTCTGAAAGGTTCACTCCCACGGCGTTTAGCCTGCGGGAGCGAGCAGCAGCGCGCAGGGCGGCAGCTGCAGTGCCTCCTTGTCTCTGTGTGCCCGCCCCCACCACTCCTCGTTAAATGGCCCAATTAAGTGTAAAGTGTGCGCGAGCAGATGTCTGTTGCCTTTGCTCCCGCCCCCTCCCTCCTCTTCCCTTCCTGGGTGCGTGATAAGAACTCTTCAGAAAACTAAAAAGTCTTCTGGAAGCTTGCCCCATCTACCGTCGCACTCCGCCCCTCTCCCCCCCTCTCCGTCGAATTACTGGCAGCGTCGCCTTACATGGCTCCAGCTGAAAGCATCTCTATGCAGGCTTAATTTATGCAGGTGTGAGAGGCTACTGCTCCCCCAGCCCTTCCAATCCCAACACCCCCCCCCTCCCACCACACAATTCAGCAGCACACCTCTCCTCTACAGAAGACCAGCACCGCGCCGACACCCCTACCAGTGCATGCCCAAAGCACCCAGCGAGATATTTTTAAAATTGACATGAAATGCTGTTCGCCCCAGTACACTCAATTTTAGTAGGAGGAAATACCCCCGAGAAGCGCCTGCAAACAGTAGCATAAAGTTGACGAAATGCAGAACCCCCCCATGTGAGCTCTACCACCTAGCGTAGCTGAAGAGCCAACACCCCCACTGTATCAGGGCCGTAAATAAGAGGGTTTGGTGAGAGGGTATATTCGTTTTCGAAACAAGTTTCCCGTTTTTTTTATTCTTTTAAAGACAAATAGATGAAAAGGATACATTATAAAATATAAATCCATAATACTAATATGCAGTGGAAAAAAATATTTTTCCTATCACAAAATATGATTACATAGTCCCAAACATGCTTGCATAATTTAGCCTTGAGTAAGTCATTGAGTGTGATGCTTTGCTTAGTCTCAAACATGGCTTCAGGGCGCTTCGGACTGAGACGTTTTTACAACACTTAGAAGCCTGCACGACAGAAGGGATTCTCTCCTCACGGAAACAGAATGGAGAAGGCTTACTTGGCCCTTATAGAGCCAGTACAATGTCGAGACAGTCTGCTTAGCGATGAGGGTTTATTGGCCAGCAGCCATAGTATGTTGCTCCATGCGCCCTTTTCTCAGACCTTCGGCAGATTTTGACTAGGGGTGCAAATTGGTATTATTAACCAGCTCAGTGTCCCAGTCCTGGAAGGAGGAACGACAGTCAGCCCTGGCATGCTTGCTGGCGGATTAAGCAGCATCTCAGCAGCAACGATGTTACTAGCGAGCAGGGGCATTCTGAGGATGGAGGCTAGAGCTTGCGCTAAAGTAGGGATGACTCATTTTCGTAGTTTGTAACGACGCATGATAAAATGTATACTGGGACAGATTGTGAATGTGTTAGCAAAGGAGTAATTTATATTGCTGTTTTATTTCAAACACGTGCTTCAGTGGTGCTGGAACTTAGGGTGCTGGCCATCGACATCACGTGACCTTAGTGCCTTGATTGACCTTTCCAAGTAGCTGATATAGATTTTAAGATAGCTGTACTTTACTTTGTAACGCACGCACGTCATTATGTATCTGTTAGAAAACCTCTGAAGTGCTCTGACTTTCTCTGTTCCCCTATATCCCATTAAGAATGTCTCTAGTTAAAATTACAAAATATCCTAAACAAGCGGTCAGAGACCCGAATAGTAGACACAGCACTCTGCGTTTAAAGAATTAGCAGCACTCTGTCAAACAAAGGTGCCTGTCACGAGGCGGTTTGAACTTCAGCACACAGTAAATGCGTCAGGACTAATAAATAAAGGAATGTTCATTGTTAATTCTCTATCTGAACTACAAGGATTTATGAGTGAGCTGCAGCACCCCTTCTTCCACCGCCACTGTGTGCTGTCGAACAATAATACACAGCCCCCTGGTTCCATCGACTCATTTTGAGTGCTGTGGCCTGGTGCATCGATTTGTCAATTCCAGGCCCCCGGCAACAGCGCATTCAGAGGTAGGCACTCGCCTTTATTTCCAAAGAAAAACTACAAACTGGGCCTTTTCCCATAAACTAGCGACTTTAATCTGACAAAAGACATCGTGTGCCCGGCTGTGTGTAGTGTAGTCAGCCCTAGTGCGTACTCCAGCCGAGCCCTCGCATCTTTCCTTAACCCCGACCTCAGTCAGACTGATTCCAGTGTCTCTCCCGTAGAGCCACTCTGTTACTGACAGGCCTTCCCTGTGTTCGCTCTCCCCGTTTTCACTGGTGCTGGGGTGCCACGGTGTCTAAGGCTGCACCGCCCTGGAGCTGTTGACTTCAACATCATAACAATTATTTTGACCACATTAGACTTACCTGTCAAAAACGTGTAAAAGATACAGTGTAATTTAGTGTGCTAAATTATTGCTGCAGCTGTCAAGCGCCTGGAAACCGTAATGGCGCTGTCAAGGGAGGGGCGCCAGCGCTGCGGCTTGTGACATTCCAGAGCCCGGGCTGCTCTGGGCGCTCCTCTGCGGCGGGTGCTGAAACAGCGCTGGTGGTAATAGGCCCATCACGCGCAGATCAGCTCGCCTTTGAGCGCTCCAATTTTCGCGTCGTAAATGCAGTTGCAGGGTTTCTCGTAGGAGGCCGGCTAGCATGGCCCGTAGGCTGTAGAACTGCTTGCAATCGGTGAAGGGCATATTTTTGCAGCTGGGAGGTGGTAGGGTTTTAGCGTGGGAGGCACGGCTTAGGGTGTAGGGTCTATTTTGATGGTGAGTCTAGTGGGCACAAGTTTATCAGTATGAACTTTGCCCCAGGAGTAGCCAGAAAATTAAGTTACCTCTCCCCCACCTCCCCACTTTGAACTAAACCTCTGATGGCACCAAGCAAGCAAAGTGAATGAGCCCAACCCTCCCTAGAAGAGCTCCATTTTCTCTTCCGTCCAACTATCTATCCATTCATCCTTTTACACTTCCATCCACCAGCTATCCACTATTTCACCTTTACATTCTGTCATCCATTCATTCTTTCATCCATCATTCAATCTTTCCATATTCCATCCTCCCCTCTGCCATTCATCAGTCTATCCATTCATCCACTCTGCCATCTATCCTTCCACGTATCCACCCTGCCATCCACCTATCATCCTATCATGCATCCTTCCATTCTGCAATCCATCCATCCACTCTGCCATCCAGCTATGCAACCTCTCTGCCTGCCATCCATACACCCTGTCTGCCTGCCATCCTTCCATCCACCCATCCATCTTCCATCCATCCACCTGCTCATCCATTCATTCACTTTGCCATCCACCCATCCATCCAATTGTCCATCCACTCTGACGTCCATTCACTTGTCTGTTTACCCACTCATCCATCCATCCTTTTACTCTACCGTCCTTTCACCTGTCTGTTCACCTATCCATTCACTCATCCTTTCACCCATTCATTCATCGGCTCACTTATTCATTCACTCATCTATCATTTATCCATACATCCTTTCACCCTTGCTACCATTCAATATTGGTTCCATCTTTCCCTCTTCTATTGACCCATCTTTTATTCTTCCTTGCTCCTGTCTACTCTTCGATTGAGGCTGCATTTCTTGTGAGCGACATTTATCAGCTTTCACCGCTGCTGAGGCTGATAAAGTGGGGTGTTCACAGCGCCCCTGCTTTGCCCGGAGATTACTGATTGGTTCCCGTGTGTGGGGATGAAAAGACTGATTAGCAGTGTGAAAGACGTAGCTGCGCGTTGGATTGATCCATTGGATTTGTGTTACTACAATGGCTGCACAAAACAAACCAAATTATCTGCAAGTTCATTGAAACTGTTGGGAACAGGTGACAACAGAAGGTCTAAAGGCACTTTGGTAGAGCAAAAATATGGCACCAGAGGAAGTTTGAATTTGAAGAACATATACAAAATGGCTATACTTTTACACCGTTAAGGTGACATGCTTTTATAATGTCACTTGAGGACCAGCATGACATGTATGTGCTCTTTGGTAGAGAGCCAATGAACCTTAGTCTGGCGTCATGGTCCTTCTTAGTTACTACTCACAGGGCCACGCACATAGGCCAGTAAAACACTTAAATCTTGACATCTCACAACAGGTAACATTTCTGTTTCCCAGTCAACCACAACTTGTATTCTTCAGGTCAGGGGGGGCTCCCAGGGGCACAATGGGTGGGGCTAACATACACTTGAGGGGTAAGTGATTGAGTGTCAGCAGTGCAAGCGCACAGTAACCGTGCTGAACCCTTCTATACTTCAACCAGTGTCTCACTGATAGTGTTAGCTTTTTAGGTCAAGCCTGGGCAGTGCATGCGCTGCTCTGCGAGGCATGCTGTATTCATGTATGAACTTGAAGCTCCACCCATATTTTTCATTGGCTTGTGTCATAGTCCCTTGTAAATGCTGGCTTTTGATTCGTTAATAGGCTTGTTAGTCCCTCCTTAGTACTGCCTTGTCTTCATTTGTAACCTCCCAAGAGGACTGGCCCTTTTACTTCTGTTGTTACACGGTATGTCTTATTTAGTCTGTAAGCACTATTTTCTTTCATGAGTTTCTCCTACTGCAGGCACGACATGCTTTCCTGCAACATTCAGCGCACCATGCGCGCTTTCACTTTCCAAGCAGCCCGGGACAATGGCGGCCGCTTCTTTGAAATGAAATAGGTCTCGCATTTACAAGAGTTTCAGCTATTGGCATTGTAAATGACAATGCCTTTTAGCCTTTTATTTATGTGTTAATTATCAAAACAGATAAATAAAAGGCATTGTCATTTACAATGCCAAACGCTTAAACTCTCGCAAATGCGAGACCTATTGCATTGCAAATGCTTGTTTGGTTTAGAGAAGTGTTCCAATGCCTCGCCTGGCTGTAAGAATAGCCCTTCCCCTTCTGTTAGTCCGAATTCTTGTTTCAATGATAGGTTGACCGTAATGAGTATGGACAGGTGTTATCTGTTTTCTTAATTAATACTCAGATAAAAGATTCAAAGAACACACTTACCCGTCTTAAACCTCAATGCCTCACAATCACATTCTGCCTGTACGCTCGCTTCTAATTGTCCAGCTTCTGAACAAGGCAAAGAAAAAGTATGTATGAGAATACATAATGTCATACTACAATTCAAAAATCCCCACTCACTATATTCCATCTACAGAACCTTTAAAAAGAATGATGCTTTACCACGATGGAGTTCTGAAATGCATCCATCTACTTCCTCCAATAGTTTATCTATATCTTCCGTGGTTGACTGCAGCTGTTTCCATTGACCCTAAAGTTAGAACCACAGAGATAAAAATCAAGCATTAAAAACAGCAAATTAAACGTAGGTGTGTGCGACTGCATGCACCTTATGCACACAATGCTGCAGACAGAGGCAAATAGTCACAGAACCACCAATCATATCAATAGCATGCAAACGTTTTCCATTAGCAATATGTACCACACTCCAAAATGGCAGACATGTTTGGTGAGGAAAAAGCTGAATAAAACATTTCAAAAGTGAAATATTGTTATAACTAACATGAGATGGCTTACATGAGTGTAGGCACAACATATGTCAGGCTAAAATCTGCAACTTTCCCAACTTTAACATCTAAAACATTAGAAGTTTTTGCAGCAAATAGAAAAACTGAAGGATAATTCTCTGTGCAGTTTTAGATCATCGACATCATTGAGCCTACTTCAAAAAGAAAACAGTGGTTTGGTGTAACTTGAAATCCTTTTGTGGTCTAGTGTCAATCTGTAGAGCCCAATGTTATGGTGACAGTTTGGTGGGATATTCCAATTCTGAAAGGAAATTTTAATTTGATTGGCCGAGATGCTTTTCTAGGTCTTACCTCCAGACAACTTTAGCGGTCTCTAGGCAGCAAATCAATATCCCATTTTCTTAGAGCTGCCAAGGTTTTGGACTGCTTAGATGTGGCATGTCCCCGTTTTATGTGCGATATTCAATCCCTTATCAATACCATTTTAAGCGACACTTTAACACAAATAGAGCAAAGCAACCATGCCCTCATGGTGACATACATTTAAAAAATGATGCCCTTTGTGCAATGTAGTACTCTAAAAAGGAAGGGCCTTAGAACTGCTGAAATGCTTCTAAAGTTTTTCTAAGCAAGGTCACTAACTTTGTTGTAGTGCCTTACTAAATACTATATAGAATTCTTTTAGGGGCACCACTATGGTGCATTATGGTGCATTGTAAGCCATAAGCAATAAATACAGGAAAGTAAACTCCGACTTCAACCAGCAAAGACAGTAGGAATCGCCTGTGCCACCTACTGGAAAATTTACATCTGATCCATCAGAGGCTGACAGCACATGCGAGCCATGACTCGCATCAAAGGAGGGAACCCCCAGTGTATGACAAGTCAGTGAGTGGAAAAGTAAAAAGTGTCATTATCAAAGTAGGCAAGTGGACCCATATGGGACATACCTAGGCAGTATTGCATTATTAGGAATTGCGCCTTGCATTCTGAGACTTCCAGGCCCCTGGCTTACCTCAGCGTGGGAAAAGAAAGGAGTGGCACCTAGCCATGTGTCTCTTGCAGAGCACTGCAACCTGTCAATATAACCTGTTTTGAAGCACCTGTGAGAGGTCATCATTTCTTTACATAAGAAAGCTTTAGCAGAGTGGATGAAACAAGCTTTAATAACATGCCATCTGTAGTGAAGCTACTGAGAAAGGATGAGGTCAAATGCAGTAACCGGTAGAGAAGCAGCCCTGGAGTCTTTAGAGCAGCAGACTGAATAGACGTTAGGCTATTGATGTTAATGTCCAGTCTATCCTCAGATAAGGTGTAACTACAAGTCACAGAATGCAAATAGCTCCTGGTTAAAAGAGTCAGTCATGTGCGTCGTGGACTTACAGACGCCCTCTTCGCACACACCCAGTTTGAGGGGGACTGTTTGCATTGCATTATACAAGGACTGAATGGTGTACTCAATCCTTTTGGACAGCATGAGGACCCGCACATCAGTATCCGTGTTACTGCTGTACAATTCTTTTTCTTCCCACCAGACAATCTTTCACGGCATGGATAACTCACTTGCACTGCAGGTGGTGAAATTAAGTGATGTTTATTGCCTGTGGGATCGAATTAGATAATGACAGGTAGATACGCTGCGTAAACGTGTGGTTGACAAGTCCCATTCAGACAGTACTTGCATTATTAGCCAACAGCAAAGATGCATTCCGGGACTTGCCTACATTTCTCTGAACTTTTAAGTTCAAACAGAAGCACGAGGGGACCTGCAGCATCAGGTTTACTACAGTATAAAGTTAATTAGTGCTTGTAAAGTCAATATCAACCCCTACTGTCATTAGTCCAAACTTACAAAGGAAAAACAGGACAACACTTTTGTTTTTTTAGGTCAACACCTACCAGACAGCGCAGTTGTCTGGTTGCGAAGAAACTTTGGGGACATTGTGAAACCTTCCCTAGGAATGCATTCCGCCCACTGCTTACCACTGGCTGTGTTTTTTAACTCACATTTGCTTGCTTTCTGCTCACTGGCTTTATTTGTTTTAGGCTGTCCAGCATGTCTTTGCCCCTCCCGTGGAGCATTGCCTGTTTACCACCTCTGACTGGCTCTGTGCATTCTTACACGAGTGCTCGCTTTCTGGTAACGTTTTATTTTTGAGAGTCCGTGTTTTCAGTTGTCTCCCTTAAAAGCTAGTTCTGGAAGCAGCAAAAGTGCTGTATTTCTTGGAAGAGGTTTCCTGCCTCCTAACTTTCTGCTTGACTGATTCTACTACTCTTTGCCACTAATCTTGCATGCCTGTGAGGAACAATGTTTTTATTAGAGTTTCAAGGTACATAATGGGCCATTGCCCGCAGTAAACATGTGGAACATCGGATAAATACAAGGTACTAGCGTTTGTGAAAAACTGGAACCCCTTGCATAACATGCAGGCAACACAACATAAACATGGTACAGAGCATTTTAAACCCCACAAAATATATTAAATTAGGATATATTCGACCACCAGTAACAGTATAATAGTGTCTGGACAGTTCAGGGACTGGACTTTTATGAGGGAGACATTCTATACGGAGTCTATGTTCGGTAGAGGCGGTAACTCTATTCCTCGATAAATCGCCCATCTGGACCATATTTTCCTGTGTTTCTGGGGGCACCCCCGAGCCTGGAAGACCGCTATCTCTGCCCCCATGCACCAATATAGGGCCTTCTCCATCCACCAATTGTCGGGGTGACGTAGCCTTCCACTGCTGTGCGATGTCTCGCTTGGCCAGGGTGAGGGCCAGGAAGAGTAAGTGCTGTTTATATTTGTTCCCACCAATCCCATCAGTGCTATGCAATAAAAATAGTCTCGGGTCAAATGGGAAGACCCATGATAGGACGTGATCTAAACAGGACACCACTCTGCGCCAAAATGACTGTAGTGCACTGCAATTCCATACGGTGTGCATAAAAGTCCCCTCTTCCTTCCCGCAGTGGAGACATACTGGGGATTGAATAGCCCCCATCCGCCATAGTCGGGATCGAGTGTAATATATACGATGTATATATTTGAATTGGATGAGGCGGTAACGTGGGGACACTGCCGCACCCCGGGGGCTGGCCATGGCCGCTGTCCAATCATCATCCGTCATGTCTGGTAAATCTCTTAACCATGCCGCCCATGTCTTACGTAGAGTAGTGTGGGCGGTCAGCGTCTGGTATATCGGACGTATTTTATGTGCCCCGATGTCCCCTGTAAGCAATCTCCCTTCAAGGGGGTGAAATTCAGGTAGAGTTTAGAGCGAGTGCAGGAGGGGGTTGAGTGCGTGTCGCAGTTGGAGATGCTTATAAAACTGTGTCTTGTGCAATTGAAAGTCTGCCTGCAGCTGTTGGAAAGATTTGAGGGTAGTTCCCCGCATGACATCTCCCAATGTAGATATACCCAGCAGATCCCACTTCTGGAACCCTTCCAGCGCCACAACCGGGCACAAATATGTACCGTGCCATAGCGGCGTCATACTTGTCATGCGGCCTTGCCAGCCCATCCGTCGGGCCATATATCTCCATATCCGAATCACTACCCTACCGGCCGGCTGCAAAAAATCTACGTTTGCATGGTTGTATAGGAGCTGGAGAAGGGGTTTGTGCTCCATTGCCCTATGCTCTAGCTTATATGCCGGATCCGAGGGTGAGTTGTGCCACCATTCGTTAATGACTAGTAAGTGGGATGCCGCATAATAAGCGTAGGCGTCTGCAGCCACGATGCCGCCGCAGTATGTGGACTGCGTGCAGGTGCTCAATGATACCCTGACCGCCCCTCCTTCCCACAAGAATTTATTGTGGATGGCGTTAATTTGCTGAGAACCAAGCGTGTGGTATATCATAAGGAAAGTTCTGGACCCTATATAGAATACAGGGTAGGGAGACCATCTTAAAAATTGCCGACCGCCCATACAATGATAGCGGAAGGTGAGACCAAATCGCCGTCTCGTCCCGCAGGCCGGCCATGAGTGGGGTGATGTTACGGGCCCACAAGATTTTCGGGCAGGGTGAGACAAAAATGCCCAGATATATGAAGCCTGCAGTCGCGTGCAACAGCTGTGCTGCCAATGTGTTGCGTCCCTGGTCCCCGCACACCGGGAAAAGAACTGATTTGGTGGGATTAGTATGGAGGCCAGATGTTTCTCCAAATACTCTGATAATTTGCAGGACACGGGGGCCTGAGAACCAAGGGTCCGTCATGAAGAACAGCACATCGTCGGCATAAAGTGCGATTCGATTGGAGCAAGACCTCGACCACTCAAAGCCTCGGATCACCGGGTCGCTCCGTACCCACGCCGCCAGGGGCTCTACTGCTAGGGCAAAGAGTAACAACGACAAGGGGCAGCATTGTCTTGTACCTCGGCCAATCGTAAACGGGGCCGACCTATGACCCGCCACCCTGACTGAGGCAGTTAGATCTGTATATAGCAATCGTATGTAGGCCTGGAAACGTGGGCCAAAATTCACTGCTTCTAGGAGTTAAAACAAATATGTCCAACTGAGAGAATCAAATGCCTTTTCAATATCGGCGAGCAGAGTCGCCGCAGGGCGACCCAGCTCCGGGGCCTTTGTCAGAGCATTATGGACCCGCCGTATGTTGTGTCTGGTGGAGCGATGTGGCATAAAGCCGGATTGGTCAGGATGAATCAAGTCCTGAATGCATGCATGGAGGCGGTATGCTAAGACTTTACCCAGAAGTTTGGGCTCAAAGTTTGAGAGAAATGGGGCGATATCACGATGGATCTTCTGGTGGACGTCCGGGTTTTAAAACAGAACGATCTCTACATGTCGCCAGTCCAAGGGCAGCACCTGGCAATCGTATGCCTCATCTAATGCCGCCAGAAAATGCGGGCCCAAAGCACCCATGTGTGGCTTAAGGAATTCAGCGGGAAACCCATTGGGACCCGGGGCTCGGCCCGAACGAATATTACCAAGAGCTGTAGTAAGTTCGTCCACCGTGATGGGGACATCCAATTGCGCTCTCATATGATCTGTAAGAGTACGGGGGGAATATCTCTAAGAAATTTGGCGATGTGATCCTCTGATATTTGCTCATTACTTCTATAAAGCTCAGAGAAATCGCGTGCAAATTCCACGGCTACTAATTCGGGGGAGGAGTATACGGTCCCATCTGGCCCTCGTAACGTTGGAACACCCGAAGGGGAGTTTTTGGCTTGGCATAGTCTATGCAGCATCTTACTAGATTTATCACCCCAGTGGTATATCCGATGCGGTGAGGCTAACCAAATTTCTTTCGCTTCCTGGGTAAGATGTTGCTGTATGTGCTATTGCAAGAGGAATACATTTCATTGGTGATGCGGATTAAAGTCGGCTATGAGTTGAGCTTCTAAGCTCCTTTGGTGGCATTCGAGGTCTTCTAGCTGTGCCCGTCTTTTGCGCTTTTTCCCCGCACGGAAACTTGTATCTACTCCATGGATTGTGGGTTTGAGTGCTTCCCACAAAATATCTTTGGATGGGGCTGAGGCCACGTTTGCCGCAAGGTAATCTGTCACCGTCCTAATCAGAGTCTCCTGGTACTCTGGGTCCTGGAGGTGCCTTGGAGACATGTGCCATCTGAAGGGGGGTTTTTGGGCATTAGTGTTGAGCTTAAATAAGACCGGGGAATGGTCAGAGACCCCGCGGTAAATGAGATATGTGTGATATCCGGTGGATATAGCGATGAGGTGTAAAGATGTAGTCCAATCTGGAAAGAGACCCATGAACCGCAGATATACAATTGTATCCCTGTTCTGATGGGTGATATTCTCGCCAGATGTCTGCCCATCCCAATGTAGTGGCAAGGAGGTGTTGTTTGGTCTCCCCCAACCGGGGTTCCCTCCCGGGATCTCGCTGCCTGTCTATAGGGGCCATCACATCATTCCAGTCTCCTCCCAGCAGTGTCATGCCCTCCGGGAGCTCTCCCTACACTGCTGTGTGATTCTATCAATAAAGATGCTTCCCAGGGGAGGGGGGGGGGGATATATACTGCCTGTATTAATTGGTTCACCACACAGTGTACCTGAGATGGTGTACCGGCCGCCGGGATCTAGCCACTGCTTGGCGTGAACATAAGGGACCCTGCGATGTAGAAGAATGGCCGTGCCCCGAGAGCCCCTGGCGAACCCGGAGTGGTAAACTGTATGATACCCAAATCTAGCAAGACAGAGGGCTTTATTACCAAGCAAGTGAGTCTCCTGGAGGAGAAGGATGTCTGCCCGATACCTCTTGGCCTGATGAAGAACGGCACCTCTTTTGATTTTGTTCAGTATCCCTCTAACATTCCAGCTAACGATGGTGAGTTCCCCAACGGGGCCTGGTGTATCAGACTAGTCATCCCCAGCCTGTGTGACTACTTACTGTTATCATGTATGTGGGGTCTTGACAGTGCCTCTGTGTGCAGATAACAATAATAATTAAACAACTTAAAAGAATCCCCACCCCCTCCCCCAATACTACCTAGAACCAGGAGCATCTGTCGCGGAGGAGGAAGCAATAGACCCCCAACGGGGAGGCCCAGAGATCCTTCGCCAATCGGATCCCAACTTCCCCTGAAATATGAACATAAGAGTCTAGGGGCGTGATGTTTCTGTGGCGGGCCACCACGCCATTATAGTATTCAATTAGAACGAGTGTTACAGGAATGAATTAGCAATCTATGTCCCTCTGCACCAAGCTGTGGCATCTGTGGTCCACTTAGAACGCATTCTCTGTGGTCGGTGCTCGCCAATTTGATCCGGATCGAGGTCTCCGCTTAGAGTTGTTCCTTTTCGAGCGGTTTGAGAGGAGTCGGATTCCAATGGTGGCGGCGTGTGTCCGAAGATGGGCTCTTTCGTCCCCCCAGGCAAAGACTGCCTCTGGTGTATCGATGAAGAAAGTTTTGGAATTAAAGGCAACACGCATCCTGGCCGGGTACAGCAACATGTACTGAATATTGAGTCTTCGCTTAGCGGCCATGAAAGATTGACGCTGCTGCTGCACCAGTCTAGTGTAGTCTGGGAAGACCATGATGCGACACGAGTCAAACATCAGCTTATCCTTTTGTGTTCTGGCGAACTGCAATATAGTGTCCTGATCTATGTAATTCAGTAACCGAACAATTACTGGCCTCGGGTTCTCTCCTGGGGGAGGTTTCTTCGGGAGCGCCCGATGTGCCCTTTCCACGACAAAGCAGGTGGACAGTGTTTCCTCAGGCAGCAATGACCGGAGCCAGTTGGTGATGAAGCAGACCATTGCGGTACCTTCGCATCCCTCCGGAAGCCCCACGAAGCGAAGGTTATTGCGGCGGGCTCGACCTTCCACGTCTTCTACTCGTGAGGCCATCTCCTGGGCCACCACCGCCAATTTGTTCACCTTCTTTTGGAGAATTGATACTTGGTCTTTGACTGTTGAGACGCGAGTTTCTGTCTCTGTGATTCGGTCAACCGCATTTCGGAGGTCCTGTCGCAGCAGGGAGACTTCGGATCCTACCGCTCCAATTTTGGTGTCCAGGGCATTTCGTGATTCCATAATGGCGGCCAGGAGTGCCGCCTTGTCTGGCGTCGTCCCACCGGCATCACCTTCGGCGGCCCCACCGGTGGGCGTTGTGTACTGGTCAAGGGTACTTTGTTTAGGGCCTGCTCCGCCCTGCTTATCTTTACTCTTAGTGACCGGGAATGTTTTACCAGCTACCTGATTACAGGCTAGCGGCCGGAGTTTGTCAATATGGCTGTCTCTCCTCACGGTGTTATTGCACTCTCCGCCCTTCTTGTCTGCGGCGGGGGAATCGCCCAGGGGCTGGGCCCCATGGACTCCGGACCACCCCAGGCCGCAAGCCGCACCGAGCCTAGCTCAGCCGCTTCCGCCACCTGAGGCGACCGGCCAAGCGGGCCCCCTACCGGGACCCTGCTCGCCGGACCCTGACCCGAGGTCCTCCCTCGCAGGATGACTTGCGCTGGTCAAGAGTAATACAGGCACGCCATGAAGAAGGAGTTGGCAGCGGAACTTCGAGACCTGCGCCGCGACATCGATTCCGTGGGGGAACGCGTGGATGAACTCGAAACACAAACAACGGCCAGGGATGAGGAGGTGACTCACCTACAGCAAGAAGTGATACGCCTCCAGGAACAGCACATAGACCTCCAGGCCCATGCGGAGGACCTGGAGAATCGCTCTCGACGGAACAATGTTAGAATTCGAGCGGTTCCACAAGGCCTAGAGGGAGACGATGTCGAGGGCTTTGTTGCAGGCCTGTTCCGTCACATCCTGGGGGCCCCCCCAAGATCAACGCATCAAGCTGGACCGGACCCACCGCGTGGGACCCAAACGTCCAGCGACTGCCCCACCCCCGGACATTTTGACATGCGTCCACAACTTCCAACTTAAAGAACAGATTTTGCAAGAGGCCCGAGCCAAACACCCCCTCGAGTACCGCTCCTGCAGGCCCCTCTTGTTCCCGGACTTGGCAGCCTCCACCTTGCAGAAGCGGCGGGAGTTCCGACCTGTCACGGAGTTCCTTCGCACCAGGGAGATTCCCTACTCCTGGGGGCACCCGTTTCGACTTGTTTTCAAATGGGAGGGCCGGCTGCGCCAGATCCGCTCCCTCCGAGAGGCGACAACACTTCTGAAGATACCGGACACAGCGGACGTGACACCCTGGAGGGAGGCGCCCTCGGGCAAGAGAAATAACATGGCACGATGGCAACGAGCGGGGAGGTCCCCTCCACTTACTAGCCCTGATCCGGAGACAATGGCAGCAGAACGCAAGGCGGTTCTCAACGCACTGGCGGAGGACTCTAACGCGGCTGAATGAGGTAGCGGGGACACTTAGCTATCTGGCTTAAAAGACGCAGGGAATCGCACTGTCTTACTTTCTCGGGTCGGGGGGGGGGGAGGGGGGCGTTGGCGGCGGGTGGTTCCTGCAGTCCGTCTCACGTTCCTCCATGGGGCTGACCGCCCAGGACACTGATCGATCCTCACTGTTGAGGTTAAATGTTATTTGTTTGTTCATAATTGTTCAGTGGTTTTTCTTTCTCCCTCCCTCACATTGCATTGGTGGAACATGTGTCACCTTTCATCTCTCTCCTTTTGGGGGGGCTCTGGCGGGTGCTCGGCAGGCGTGGCTGACCTCTCCCGACTTCCCCGGGAATGTCTAGTATTAAAATCTTATCCCTGAACGTCAAAGGGCTCAATAACCCCATTAAGCGGAGGGCCGTCCTGTCATATCTGGAGAACTCAGGGGCCCACATCTGCCTCCTCCAGGAGACGCATCTCCTACCCACAGACACACATCGATTACGCTCTAGAGCGTTTCCCCACCAGTTCTTCTCCTCCAGGGCCAACAAGAAAACAGGGGTGGCGATTTTGGTATCCCATAAATTCCCAGGCCGCTTAGGGGACAAACAGGCTGAAATACAGGGCCAGCTATTAGCATATTCCTTCGCGATGGGCGCATCCCACTTTACCATCGCTTCTATATATGCTCCTAACGAGGGTCAGGAGAGGTTTCTACGAGAGGCGGTGCAAGAGCTATCCTCTGTACAGGATAGATCAATCCTTTTAGGGGCAGACTGCAATCTAGCATTTGACGACTCAGTCGATAGGTCAGCATAGCGCTGGGGTCAGACCGGGGCGTTGTCCCCCTCGGAGCAGCGCCTGTTGCGGGAGGCGGGACTTACGGATGTCTGGAGGCTCCGCAACCCACACATTAGAGATTACACGTTCTATTCTCACCCCCACAAAACATACGCACGACTTGATTACATCCTCACCTCAGACACACTAACCCAACGATTACAAACGGCCGACATAGCCCCGTGCCCCTTATCTGACCACTCAGCAGTACACATTACATTGGTTTTCCCAGGGATTCGGCCCACACGTAGGTTCTGGCGCCTGCGAGAGACTATGCTTCAACGCCCCTCCGTAATCCAGCAGATAGATTCCTGCATAGCCACGTATCTGGCCATTAATGACACCCCAGAAACGTGCACGACTACTCTATGGGAAGCCTTGAAGGCGGTGGTCTGGGGGGAGCTATTGGGCATTGCAGCTGCGGACAATAAAACTAGAAGGGAAAAGAGGGAGCGACTTATGGGAGAAGTGACGGAGCTGGAGCGCACCCACCACAGGACAGGGGCCCCCAGGGTTTGGAGACAGCTTAAGGCCGCTCGGGCTCAGCTGGCGGGCCTGGATGGGGACAGGGCTGAATTCGCCGCCCTACGTCTGAAGCACTCCTATGTGGGGGGTGATAGGTGTGGGAGACTCCTTGCTAATAAGCTTCGGGCGTGACGACAATCCTCCCGCGTCGCCGAAATCTTGGATCCCCAAAACAACTCCCTTGCTGAGGACGCAGAAATCGCGGAGGCATTTGGTACCTTTTATAAGGATCTGTACTCAGGGCAGTCACTGCCAGCGGAGAGCTTGGCGCAATACTTAAGAGGGGGCTCAGACTGCGAAACTGGGACAAGATCAGGCAACAGCACTTGCTGCCCCTATTAGAACCGAGGAGGTTATTGCGGCTATCTCCCGCTTAAAACCCCATAAATCCCCAGGGCCGGACGGCTTCTCCTCCTTGTTCTATAAAACATTTTGCCCGGTTCTAGCACCGCTATTAACACGCCTTTTTAATTCTCTTGGCGCAAATCCGGAGGCCACGCTTTCCTCCACGATGTTGGAGGCCTTAATCACGGTCATACCCAAGCCCGGCAAGGACCGGCGCTACTGCGCCTCCTTCAGACCCATCTCACTTCTTAACGTCGACCTAAAAATCTTCACCGGAATCTTAGCGCAGAGACTGTCCTCTCAGCTCCCGGGACTGATAGACCCGGACCAGTCCGGGTTCGTTCCCAACCGTCAGTGCCCGGACAATACCAAGCGCCTTCTCCACCTGGTTGACCGCTCGGAACGCTTCCCGGCGGAACGCATGATCTTCTTGGTCGATGCGGAGAAGGCGTTCGACCGGGTACACTGGCCTTATCTCCGGGCTACGCTTGCACATTTTGGCCTCCCGGACTGGTTTATACAATGGGTGTTCTGCAGCTACGCGAACCCCACTGCCATGGTGCGGGTGAATGGGACCGCCTCACAAGCATTTCCTATAGGCAGAGGGACGCGGCAGGGCTGCCCCCTGTCCCCGCTCCTTTTTGCTCTGTACATGGAGCCTATGGCCCAGACGGTCCGGGACGATCCGGCCATCAGAGGCGCCCGATTTGGGCAGATGGAGCACAAGCTCAGCCTTTATGCGGATGACGTAGTGGCTAGCCTGGAGCAGCCCCGGGAGTCCTTCCCGGCCCTTATGGCGGAGTTAGACAGATTTGCCTCGGTATCCGGGTTCAAAATCAATGTGCACAAATCCCAGGCACTTGGTGTTTCACTCGCTACGGACACGCTGCAGCTGTTGCAGCGCTCGTACCCCGTTCAGTGGGCTCGGGAGTCCCTTCCGTACCTAGGGGTGCACATCACCGCGACCATTGAGGCCACCAAGAAGCTAAATTACACGACGCTGCTCCGGCGGGTTCGGTAGTCACTTCGGAAATGGAGGCCACACGCACTGTCCTGGCTGGGCCGCATAGCGGCCATAAAGATGGTGATCCTGCCTCAGATTCTTTACACATTCCACACTCTGCCACTGGTCCCTCCGTCTGGGGTTATTCACTCTCTACAGCAAGCCATAGAACGTTTCGTCTGGCGCAATCAGCAGGCCTGCATGAGCAAGGAATTCGCATATCGCAGCCCGGACGAGGGGGGGTAGGAGTGCCGGACCTGGTGGCCTACTGGCGAGCAGCCCAATTGAGGACGTTGGTGGAATGGTCGCGCCCAGAGTCTGAAAAGCATTGGCTTTTTATGGACCGCTCCCTGGCTGGCCAGCCCCTGTGGGGGGTCCCGTTCATCGCCCGAGCCGGGAGGCCCCGCAATCTCTACCTTTCTGAGGTGACCCGACCCGCGCTCCTAGCTTGGAATAGGGTGGCTGCCAGCAGAGGACTGACCACCTTCCCCTCCCCGATCACACCCATAGTGCGCAATCCGGATTTTACGCCGGGACTGGACGAAACGGCATTTCGACACTGGTGGGGAGAATCTTGCCGCTCAATTGGTCACTTCTTCGACCTTGAGAGCCTTCGCTCTTTCGCGGATCTCCGCAGAGACCAGGGTATGCCGGAAACTGAAAGATACAGATATCTCCAGATCCGACACTGGATACTTCAGGGTGCGACCCGCGCGGGTGCGGAGAGACGCCTCACCCCTTTCGAAAAATGGCTCATTACCCGCCACTCGGACGCCTGTATAAATTTGTACGTCCGACCTCTGGGGACGAGAAAACTCCGGGGCAGCGGAGATGGGAAAGGGAACTAGGCAGGGAATTGACAGGGAAGGAACGGACGTCGATCTACTATAGGGCACGACACAGCCCGCAACATGTCTTCAGTTGAGGCGTCCACTAAAGTAGCCACCTATTGGTACTTGACCCCAGCGCGTTTACACCAGGGTAACCCTTCACGTAGCCCACTCTGTTGGAGGGCCTGCGGCTCTACGGGTACACTCACTCATATTCTCTGGGACTGTCCACTGTTAGGGGATTATTGGCGGCAAGTACTGGACGACATTGACTCCCCAGATAGCCCTAGCATTGGGGGCTGCAGTACAGAGCATCCTAACTCACTGGGGAACAAAGACAGCCCCTACCCGCCTTAGATGGCTTCCCCGAATGTGGGGGATTCTAGGTATGGAAAAAAATCTCACTCACCTTGGCCCACCCGGGAGCCTCCTTTCCCGACCTATGGAAGCCTTTCCTTACACTTCTCACCGCTGAATTCACAGAACTTACCTGCCCTAAATATCTTAGATTGCTATGCCTGGCAGACCCACCACGTACATTAGATCCACACACAGCCACCACTTAGCGGCTTCTATTAGCGCAACGCCACGCAGACAAACACTGACGTTCCACCACATCTGGATGCAGAGCACAGAGGGGGGGAGGGGAGGGGTTTCTTTTCTCTTTACTGTATTTTTATGCCAGCTATGTAATATTTGATGCCGGATTGCAATCCAAAGAATGTGAGGCACTCATTGGCCTGTTTTACCTTTTGGTTCTGAAACTCAATAAAAAAAAAAAATTTTTAAAAAAAGAGTAATACAGGCAACCCCGTTGCTTAGGCATCTCAGGGGGTCACCCTCTATCACCAGGCCAGGTACCAGGCCAGGGGGGGTTCACGGGGCCAGCCGAGCCCCCCTGTGTCTCAATAGGGCAATCCTCTGCTCCTCCGCTGTGCCGGATTTCAGTATGGTGGGGTGTTGCTGACCAGATGCCCAGGAAGTGGGGTGTGCACCCTGGACCAGCACCCCCCACCGGATCAATGTGCTCGTGGCCCCAAGGGGGGCCCACTCTCGTCGTCCGCTCTGCGGACGCTCTGCAGCGTCCCACGGGGGGCCCACCGGGAGCGCCTTCGCCTTGTTTGACACTGCCCTCCAGGCTATATCAGCATCGGGGCCTTGCTCCCTCTGCGGTATTGTGGGCCGCGGGGCTGGCCACAGCGCCCCGAGTGATCCGCCCCACCGACCGCCCTCTCTTGCAGAAGCTGCAGAGCCCCCCTCTCGATCGCGCCGGCCACACCGCTGCTCTGGCTCACCTTCTGGGGCCTCAACATCTTTCCCCACGTCTTTGGGGGCACCTCAGCCAGCGGCTGGACCCTGAGGCGGGCGCCGCGTCAGTAGGCCTGGACCCGCACCGTGCACCAATCGGCACCACACTCTGTTTGCGGCCAATCCTCGGCACATTCACTCTCCAGCCGCTCGTCGCTACCGCCTGGCGTCCGGGGGAGTTGTTCTGTTTGCAGCAGGATTTATGGCAGAAATTAGGATTTTATGGCGTGGGCGAGCGGAGCCTTGTTAGAGTGAGTCTGCCATGTTGGCTATCCTAGCCACGACCCCAGTACTCTTTATTACTGCATAACTTAAACAATCCTCTCCCTCAATTTCAAGTCCATAACATGGTGCTGGAAAAAGTGGAGTAGAGTGGCACAGAGTGAAGTAGAGCATAGTGGCGTAGAGTGGTATAGCGTGGAATAGAGTAGTATAGCGAGAGTGGTGTACAATAGTACAGTTGGGCGTGTAAGTAACTAAAGCGTCGATAGAGAAAGCAACATAAATAAGAAGTTGTATGCCTGTGTTTAAAGTAGGAAAGCACATTGCCCGTTGAAGAATAACACCTAAATGCTTATAATTGTTTTTTTAATAGTGCGTTGCAAAAAGACTAGGAAGAACACATGTACTTGGGCCATGCTCCAGGGAGGAGCCAACACTGGAAAGGAAGGGAAGCCTATGTGAGTTAAGCAATCAAATGAGAGTGACAATAAAATCACAGCTAATGACATGCTGTGGGCGGGTTGTAAGCACACTGAATTGTAAACAATGTGTCTTGCAGCATAGCGCATGCACTGTGTAGTTGAGACCTAAAAACGTTGAACACAACCATCTCATGACTAAACACCAGAGACCAGCCACATACCAGGGAGCGCCCAGCTAACATTCTCACACTCCTTGCTCGACCTCACGCAGCACAGCTCACACTCGCTGATAAACTGCTGTACTAAGAGTGCCAGGAGAAATTTGAGGGCAGACTAGAGCTATTAAATTGATGCAACATTGCATTTCAGTGTGGGAACCTGCAATGAAATGCATTATTTAAACCAGCGATGTGTAGTATGAGGGAGGGATGCCAATGTGGGGCTGGATTGTGTCTCAGGGTCATGATTCAATGACTGTCTCGTCTATCTCAGTACTGTGCTCCTGATTTCGTGTCCTCTATATTCTTGTGTTTGTCCCCCCCAGAGGACAAATTCAGCCTCAAAATGTTTTGATTGGCTGAGTTGCATCCTTCCACTACAAATGTCAGGGACATTGCATTACTGTACATGGGGGACTATTTTCTCTCTCTTTCTTTACCAATTGTCCTTTTTGTTTATTAAAGCACAAGTTACTAACTTGTGTAACGATATATCTGTAAGAGACAGTAGTTAGTGACAGATTCCTTACCTTAGAATATCCCCAGGCGTCAGGCTGGATCCGGAAAGTTTTGCGTAGCAGTACCCTTGCGCGTCGGTAGGCGGCGTCGTGCGGCTCCGCGTCCGTCGTCGGCGTCGTGATCGCCGGGATGACGTCGCGGGCAGTACTTAGGCGCCGCCCCTGCGCGCTGACGTCAGTTCTGTACACGACTTTCCGCGCCAGGAACGCAGAGCCATGCAAGAAGCTGACATAGGTGTCTGAAAATACTAGGGCCCTGAAAGGGATGTCCTTAACCCTAGAAATCAGTTCGCAGAACGGGGAGGATGGGTGGGGCGGTAGGAATCTGTCACTAACTACTGTCTCTTACAGATATATCGTTACACAAGTTAGTAACTTGTGCATCTGAAAGAGACACGTTAGTGACAGATTCCTTACCTTAGAATAGATACCCCAGCAATACCAACCCCGGTGGTGGGTCTGCGAACAAAGATCAGACAAGGAAGTCCTGGAGGACAGAACGGCCAAAGAAGCCGTCCCTCCGGGCCTGACTGTCAAGGCAGTAATGCTTTGTAAACGTGTGCAGCGAGGCCCACGTAGCTGCCTGACAGATAACCGGCAGCGGAACACCGCGGCCCAAGGCCGTGGTAGCAGCCGTTGCCCTGGTGGAATGGGCACGCAGCCCAACAGGAGGCTCCTTCTTAGCCAAAGAATAGCAGGTCTTGATGCACAAGGTAACCCAGCGGGAGATGGTCCTCTTGTGCACCGACCGATCTTTTTTGGCACCCACGTAGCCAACAAAGAGCTGGTCATCCACCCGGAAGTGTTTTGTGCGGTCGATATAGAAGGAGAGCGCACGTTTTGGGTCCAGACGGTGGAGCCTCTCTTCCTCTCTAGAAGGATGCGGAGGCGGAAAGAAGGTGGGCAAAGTGATGGTCTGCCCAATGTGGAAAGCAGTAACCACCTTTGGCAAGAAGGACGGACGCGTCCGAAGAACAACCTTGTCTGGATGAACAGACAGAAAGGGAGGTTTGCAAGATAGAGCCTGGAGCTCACTCACCCGCCGAGCGGAGGTGATGGCCACCAGAAAGGCTGTCTTCAGAGTCAGAAGACGAAGAGGACAGTTATGCAGAGGCTCAAAGGGAGCGCACATTAAAAAGGTAAGAACCAAGTTCAAGTCCCACTGAGGCATCACAAACGGAACAGGAGGGAAGAGGTGAGTAATGCCTTTTAAGAACCTGTTAACAACAGGGGACTTGAAAAGGGAGGGCTGATCAGGGAGCCTGAGGAAGGCCGAGATAGCACAAAGATAACCCTTGATGGTACCCAGGGCAGAACCCTGTTGGGCCAGAGAGAGAAGGAACAGAAGGACCTCAGAAAGAGGGGCAGAAAGGGGATTCACAGCCTTTGCTGTGCACCATGCCACAAATTTGTTCCACCTGCAGGCGTATACCACCTTAGTGGAGGGACGCCTGGCTGCCAGAATCACATCACAAACTTCGGGAGGCAAGTCGAAAGGAATCAACTGCCGCCGCTCAATCTCCACGCAAGCAGGTGTAGACTGGACAGGTTCGGGTGGAGGACCGTCCCCTGCTGCTGCGACAGAAGATCCTCCCGAAGAGGCAGACGGATCGGGGGATCTATGCTCATATTGAGTAGCTCGGGATACCAAACTCTTCGAGCCCAGTCCGGAGCCACAAGAATGACTTGGGCCCGGTCGTGCCGAATCTTCTTCAACACTCTGGGTAGAAGTGGTATAGGCGGAAAGGCGTACAATAGACCGTAACTCCACTCGTGACGAAAAGCGTCGCCGAGCGAGTGCCGCCTTGGAAATTCCAACGCGCAGAACTGATGACATTGCGCGTTCTCTTCGGTGGCGAATAGATCTAACCAAGGCTCTCCCCACTGTAGAAAGAGTCCTTGCGCCACTTCCGAGTGAAGACGCCATTCGTGATCCATAATGCACCTGCGGCTGAGTTCGTCCGCCCTGGCGTTCAGGGAACCTGCCAGGTGTTGAACCATCAGGAACATGCCCTGATGTTCCAGCCATGTCCAGAGGCGCAGAGCCTCCTGACAAAGGGTCCAAGACCCCACCCCGCCCTGTTTGTTGCAGTACCACATGGCGGTGGTGTGGTCTGTGAACACCTGCACTACCTTCCCTTTGACAGAGGGAAGGAATGCCTTGAGTGCAAGTCGCATCGCCCGGAGCTCCAGAAGGTTGATATGGAGCCGGGACTCCGCCGGAGACCAGAGGCCTCTGATCTCCGCCTCTCCCATGTGACCGCCCCATCCCAGAAGGGACGCGTCCGTCACAACTGTGTGCTCTGGCTGGGGAAGGGAGAGGGATCTGCCCATGACCCATTGCCGGTTCGAGAGCCACCACTGCAACTGTCTTGCAGTCCCCTCCGAGATCTGGACGTGATCGGACAGGTTGCCCTGGTGCTGCGCCCACTGGAACTTCAGGTCCCACTGCAGAGCCCGCATATGCCATCTGGCATGATTGACCAGCAGGATGCAGGAGGCCATGAGGCCCAGCAGCCTCAGGGTCATCCGTACCGAAACCCAGGATAAAGGCTGAAAGATCGGAATCATAGCCTGAATATCTCGGACTCGCCGTTCGGGAGGATAGGCCCGAAACTGCGTCGTGTCCAGAACTGCTCCGATGAAAAGGAGCTGTGGAGAAGGAATCAGATGCGACTTCGGCACATTGATGGAGAACCCCAGCGAGTGCAGGAGTCCGGCCGTAGTCTGGAGGTGGGAGACGACTGCCTGGGACGAGCCCGCCTTCAGCAGCCAGTCGTCGAGGTAGGGGAAGACTGAAACCCCTGCCCGGCGCAGATGAGCTGCGACCACCGCCATCACTTTCGTGAACACCCGAGGGGCACTTGTAAGGCCAAAGGGGAGCACGGTGAACTGAAAATGCTCGGGGCCTACCGTGAACCGAAGGTAACGCCGGTGGGCCGGCAGGACGGGGATGTGGAAATACGCGTCCTGCAAGTCCAACGCTACCAACCAGTCTCCAGGGTCGAGGGCAGTCAAGACCTGAGCTAGGGTGAGCATCTTGAACTTCTCCTTCCGGAGGAAGCGATTGACGTTCCGGAGGTCCAAGATAGGACGCATGTCCTCCTTGTCCTTTTTGGGCACTAGGAAGTAGTGGGAGTAGCAACCACGCCCTACTTCTGGGGTCGGAACATGCTCGATGGCCCTCTTGGTCAAGAGGGCCGTGACTTCCTTCTGTAGAAGCACCAAGTGATCCCCTGACATGCGGTGGAATTGAGGTGGCATGGCTGGGGGGTGGTCTCGAAGGGAGGGAGTAGCCCCTTCGGACAATGTCCAAGACCCACCTGTCCGAGGTGATGGTGCGCCAGTGGGGAAGGTGATGGCGGACCCTGCCCCTACTGGCGTGCCGTGCACCTGAAAGGAGGGACTAGGAGGGCTTGGAGGCCGCGGACGGGTTGGAGGTGGTGGCCTGACCCGCACGCTGGTTGCCCGATCCGCCACGGCGGAATCCACGTCCTCGGCCACGCGAAGACGCCTGCTGCGCGGGCCGGTGGCTGGGCTGCTGACGTGAAGGGGCGCCCCTACCGTGGCCACGATAGGGGAAAAGCAGAAGTCAGCGGAGGGCGTGTAGCAGAAAGGCCCAGGGACTTGGCAGTAGCCCGTGAGTCCTTAAAGCGCTCCAACGCATGGTCTGCTTTGGACCCAAAAAGACCGACTCCATCAAAGGGCATGTCCATGAGAGTATTCTGGACATCCCCTGAAAAACCAGTGGTTCTCAGCCAGGCGTGGCGTCGAAGCGCCACCGTCGTTGCAATAGACCTGCCCAGCGAGTCGGCGGTGTCAAGGCCACAACGGATAGTGTATTTGGCCGCATCCCTTCCTTCCGCAATGGCGCGGGAAAGCAGTGCCTGGACCTCCTCAGGACACTGGGGCAAAACATCCGCCACCGAATCCCACAGGGAGTGGGTATATCGGCCCAAAAGACAAGCGGTGTTAACGGACCGCAAGCCAGCACTGGAGGAAGAAAAACCTTTCTTCCCAAACTGATCCAGGCGTTTGGATTCCCTATCCGGAGGAGCGGTAGGGAAGGCGGTTTGGGAAGCGGAGGCTTGGACAACCAAGCTCTCAGGAGTGAGGTGGACAGAGAGAAACAGGGGGTCGCCCGGAGCTGGGCGATGGCGTCGTGACACGTTCCGATCCACAGGAGCCCCTGTGTTGGGCTTGGACCAGGCGCCCAAAGAACGTCAGTGAGGGCGTCGTTAAACGGCAGCACAGTCTCCGCAGAGGAGGCTGCCGGCTGAAGCACCTCTGTCAAGATGTTAGGCTTGACCGTCAAAGTAGGGAGTTGGAGACGTAAGGCCCCAGCTGCCATACGCAACACCGTACCAAAATTGGCTCCCTCCTCCGTAGCCACGGGAGGAGACAGCATGCCAGTGTCAGGGGAAGTATCCAGACCACTGGCCTCCCTAGACTCTCTGTCCAGTCCTCATCATACTGACAGTGTCGCGTCAGAGGGTCATCAGACCCCTCCCAGTCCAACTGGTCCTCCTCTGGTTCAAAATAAGGAGGAGGAGGGACAGTTGGGACCCAAGGTCCCATCGGCGCCGGCGTCGAGCGACGTCGCTCCGGGTCCATGTCCGGAGCCGGAAGGAACTGGGGGACGACGCCGCCCGGAGCCCAGGGCGGCGTCGAGAACGGCACCGGAGACATCGGCGCCGGCGGAGGTGTCGTGAGGTCGACCGGCGTCGATGGGGGTTGTGGAGCCGGGATCGAGGCCGGAGCCGGGATCGAGGCTGGAGGCACGGGCGACGCCGGGGCCGTCGGCGACGCCGGAGCAACCCCATCAGGGCCCGCGGGGCCCGAAGGCGCACCGGAGGGGCCTGAAGGCCCGAAGAGGCGGGCCATGGCCGACAGGAATTCCTGTACCTTGGCCGGATCCGCCCCCAACCCGGGAAGGGCGGGTATGGCGGGGGCGACTCCACAGGCAAGTCCGGGGCCGCGGGGCGGGGACGGTGCCGGGAGGGGCCTCAGCCGAGTCGCGAGACCGGCGAGGCGAAGTCCTAGAGCGATGATGCTTCTTGGACTTCTTGTGCTTTGACTTACCGGACGAAGAAGACTTCGACGCCGACGACCGGTGTGCACTCCGCAGCGACCCCTGGACCTCTCACGCGACCGGGGCCTCCGTGGAGCCGAATGCCGGGCCTCGAGGAGCTTTCGAGACCGCTCTCGCAAAGCTTTCGGGTTGAGGGCCTGGCATTCGGGACAAGACTCCGTGTCGTGGCCTCGGCCGAGGCAGAAGAGACACTCCCAATGCGGGTCGGTGACGGACATCGTCCGCGCACAGGCGCCGCATCGCTTGAAGCCGGGCATCCCTACGACACCTTGAAAGTTATGGAAAAAAACAGTGAAAAAATTCACCAAAAAGTATGGTCAAAAAATGACCAGGGCACTGCTCTTCCCGGATCTGCGCTTGCTGGCGCGGAAAAAGAAGAACTGACCTCAGCGCGCAGGGGCGGCGCTTAAGTACTGCCCGCGACGTCATCCCGGCGATCACGACGCCGACGACGGACGCGGAGCCGCACGACGCCGCCTACCGACGCGCAAGGGTACTGCTACGCAAAACTTTCCGGATCCAGCCTGACGCCTGGGGATATTCTAAGGTAAGGAATCTGTCACTAACGTGTCTCTTTCAGATAACCCATCTCTCTTCCACTGGACAGTTGTAACCTTTTCATCTCCCACGCTCCGATTTCTGCTAATACAGTAACATCTCGGGTTACCATATTGGAATAGTGTTTCAAAGAGCATAAGAAAAACAATTCTACGATGACTGCTATGCTTGCACAGATGCGCTGTAGCCACCTTGAAATGATGATTTTGTTAAGCTTCATGGAAAACCATTACCAGATGGTGTGTGTGCCTATGCACACGCAAGTGGTGACCTTGGAATGGTTTTTATTATGCTTCATGAAAACGAGTCTGAGATTGCTGCTGTGCCAACACTTGAGTGACTATCTAGGAAACATATGTCATAAAGCATAAGAAAAAGTATACAAATATGGCCACAGGCCTCTCACACATCTGCTGCCATTTTACAAAGGATTTTTTCGCCCCATAAATGACAAAATCAAAACAAGAACGGCAAAGCCCAAAGGGCTGCGCCCTGGTGTCACAGACAAAACAAAAACTATTTTCTCCTATGGCCCATTTTACAGTTTGCAAAGGGCACTCCATGCTTGTGGAGCTTCCTGAGACAAAAAGAAATTGTTAACACTTGTAACTTAGAGTGAAGGAAGAGCAGTTACTTACCTTTGAAAATGCTTTTTCTGTTGAATATTTAATCTAACTGCAGATCCATCACCTTTGGAATATCCTAAGATGCCAGACTGATGTGGAAGATTTTTCAGAATAGCCCACTCACACTGGTAGGTGGTGTTGTGCGGCTCGGCTTCAAACCTGCGCCCCCATCCCCTTAAGTGACGACTGGAGCCACATATCAGTGCCACTCAAGCACGTTAATGTTGGTTTCTTTCTTGGCACAGACTACAACCTCTGAGCTCAAACATTATTAGCACAGTGTGCAGAGCTCTAATTTGGGACCTTTTTTAGATGTGGAAAGAGTCCATTCCCCAGAACAGAGAGGCAGGAGGGCACTGTGGAGTTTGAAGTTCGATAGAGTATCTACCAGAAAGAGCTTTACTGAAGATAAGTAACTAGTTCTTCGGACGAATACTTCTAACCACAGATTAATCACCTTTTGAATAGACACAAAAGCAGTACTTCCCTTTGGTAGTGGGTCTGTGGAATGACTCAGACCAGAAAGTCCTGCAGGATCAAACAGCCAAAATACCCTTCCTGTCAGATCTGGCTACTAAGGCAGAACATCTTTGTGAGCATGTGCACTGATGTCCTCATTGCAGCCTGACAAATATCCAGAATAGGAACCCCGCATGCCAATGCAGTGGTAGAAGCCTTGGTCCTTGTGGAATGGGCCATCAGTCTTTCTGGAGGCTACTTCTTGGCCATTGCATAGCAGATCTTATTGCAGATTACACAGAGACACAGTCCTTTTCTGCACAGCTTTGTCTTTCTTTGCCCCAGAGAACCCCACAAAGAGGTGATCGGCCACCCAATGAGCTTTAGTACAATCAACGTGAAGCTGATCACTCTTTTGGCATCCAAACGATGGAATGTCTCCCTCTCTTTCGAGGGTGAGGTGGGACAAAGAATGTTGGAAGAGTAATGGACTGATCAACGTTAAAGAGAAGCACAACGTTTGGTAGAAAGGCCATTCTAGTCCTCAGCTCAAGTTTGTCTGAAAGGGTGGTGGTGTAGAGTGGCTTGACTGATAAATCATGAAGCACACTCATGCGACAAGCAGAGGTTATCGCAATGAGAAAGGAGGTATTCAGGGTCAGAACGTATAGCTTCTTACCGGTCGGTGTAGTTTTGCAGCTTGAAAAATGTTCTGGATTCACATGCTGTGTATTTTTCTGCCATCCAGTGGTTGGGTCCGGAATTCTCCATAAAACGTTTTATCTTTTTTTTGGGTTGGTTTTTTGCTGTTGGTGGGCGTTGATGTACCTCCATTTGGTGTCCCCTTGTCACGTCACCATTCTTCCTCCGGAAACTCCCACCTTTGGTCGCCATCTTCAAATTCTTTTTTTCCACCTTTGGGTCTGGATGCATGCTGAAGGCTCTCCAACATTTGGAAGAAGCTAACCGAAGATCGCCCAGAGAACAGCTGTGTAGTGGCACATGAGAAAGGTAAGGCCCAAATAAAACTCACTGTGGCATCATAAAGGGTTTAGAAGGAAACATGGGTCAAATATTTGGGAAATTGCATCAAAACAGGTAATGTGAACAAGGACAGCTGGTGTGAAGCAGAAAAAGGCGGAAAGGACCAACAAATAACCTTTAACTGTACCCACTACAAGTCCTTTCTGGTCAAAGACAAAAACGAGCACCAAAACATCCAACAGTTTAGCCTGCAATGGTTGCAGGTGCTGCACTGCTCCACAAATTTGTGCCAGCGTCGCATTTACACAGACTTTGTAGAAGGACGCTTGGCCGCAAGGATGACTTTGAAGACTTGGGAATGGAGATCAAATGTAGTCAAATGCCTCTGCTCAAGCTCCGTGCGTGGAGGTGGAGATTTCACAAAACCCTGCTGCTTCAATAGAAGATTCTCCCAAAGCTGCAGCATGATCAGTGGACAGAGGCTCATTCCCAGGAGCTCCAGATACCACACTCTCCTTGCCCAATCCAGAGGCTCCAGGATGGTTTAGGTCCGGTGTACGAAAGTGCACCTTTTTGACATGGTCACACCCCTTTTTGACTGGTATTTGATGCAATTTTGACTGAAATGCACTGGGTTTCTTCGAACCAGGTCTCCAGTGCCAATGTTCTTTGCCTAAAACAAGGTAACTGTGCAATTGTTCCCCAACTGGCAAGACCTTTAGCACCCCTGTCAGTCCCTAGAAAATTGTACCCCTGGGACCTAGGGCATGGGAATTAAAGAGGGTACCTAAGGGCAGCAGATATTGTGCCACCCTAAGGGACCCACCACCAAGATCATGCAGGCTGCTTGAAATGGTGCTGACGAAAGTGTAAACACAACATGGCACACACACTCTGTGCCATGCCCACAGACACTACATGCAATATATGTAATGTACGTCACCCGTTACATGTGAGGACGCCCGGTGCGGTCGAGTTCAATTGCTAGATAGTACAAGTGAACAAGGACTCCATCTTAAGTATATGCACTGGACACTGGTCATTACGAGATCCCCAGTTACATGATGGCTTCACTGAAACCTAGGGTGTTTGGTATCAAACACCTGGTCTTAATAGATCCATACTGATGCCAGTAGTGGATTTATTAAAACATGCACCCAGAGGGTTCCTTAGAGGTGCCGCCTGAAAAACTACCAGCCTCTTAGCGTGCTAACTGGTATCGCCCAGCCTGTCAACACAGACATGTTTCTGCCCCCCTCTGCTGGTGAGAGCCCATGAACTTTAAAGGCCAGAAAAAATGCCTGCTCCGGAGGAAGGTGTTTACACCTCCTCCAGCAGGATGGCTAGTAAATTCTGAATACCAAGGCCAGGGACTTCAAAGCCCCTGCCGCCTTTGATATGCGATCCCGGCTTCCCCCAGACCTGTGAGATGCTACCCCTTAAGGCCAATTTGGCACCAGGATGACAAGAAATTAACTATGCCTGGAGCAGTGGTGCAATACCAGGCCAGTCACACCCCTAAAGTGGACTGCCTGATGTGCCCCACAAAAGAAGTGTTCCACCATTTGGATTTTGGTGGAAATAGTAATTCTGGGACATGGTTATGCCCATTCCCCACAGGAAGTGGCCATATAGGGGGTGTAGTGACCCAGAGGGAAAGTAGCCATTGGCTGCTATCCTTCACTCCCCTTAATGCCCCTAAATTGAGTATTTAGGTGGACCCTTGACACAAGGAACTTAGATTAGTCTGACTGAAGAAAAAAGAGGACAAAGAAGAGCCAAAGAGCCAAGAACTGCGGACTGCTGGTGGACTGTAGTACCAAACCCTGCCTGCCTACCTGCCCCGTGTACCGACAATGGTGACAACCAGACTCGTCCTGCAGCTGTGCATCCTCCAAAAGCCTTGGAGGGTCTCCAGCACTTCGCCAAGCCATCAGCGTCTCCCTTGGAGTGGAGAAGCCACTTCCCTACAGCCTGCAGACACCAACCACAACATCTGGTTCACTATTCTGCTGTTCATCTGGTCCACCAACCCAGCAGCCACCCAGGAAGAGGTCCCCGCGCTCCAGGAGGTCCATCTCCCCAACAAGTAAGACACCAGGACCAACTGGAGTTGGCCTGCACCAATTCACGGGGTACCCCTTAGAGCAACCAAAACTTGTTTGAGTCCAATCCAGACTACAACGCCGCAGAGGCCGAGCAGCCGACAAGTGACGTCAGCATCGAAAGTGGCCCAGTTGTCCTCATTTGTTCCTTTTTTCAGGTCTAACCGAGGACCATGGGTGCCTTTGATGCATGGGCACCAATCGACCAAAACCCTCTGCATCCGAGCTCCCCGGCCCAGGTCCACAAAAACCATCCGTGTTCCCCCTGCCCCTACGACTCCCATGAACCGAGACACTGTTGCGAGCTCCCGGACTTCTCCCCAGGGTTCCCCTCTGCAGCTTGTTTCTAGGTGAAAGGCTTGGTGATGATTGGCACTGGTAATATTCCTAGTCAAAACCTAGCTCTTCTTGGCCTTTTACACACCAGGAACTTGGCTTGGCTTCTTCTCCTGGACAGTCTCTCTTAGCGTAGGGCCAGACACCCTCCATCCATTTCTGAGCATGCAGACAGGTTTCTTGGTGCTAGGCAGACCTTCAGCTCTGCAGCAAGTGTCCAAATATTAGTTAATGTCCCTTCACATCTGGAGAGCTGGCTGTCAGACTGACACTAGCCCTGGATCATAGCAGTTCTTCATGTTCTCTCAGGAGCAGTTCTCTCCTTGCTCAAGAAGAACCTTATATATACTGTTTTTCCAGACATGAGATGTTGATCCAGTGTCCAAGGTCCAGGAATTGGATGGGGATGGTTCCTTTTCAAACTTTATTTTCTTGCAGGAGTGCAGACACAGCCTTTGTACAAGCAGATGACTCACTGCAGGTAATGATCATTCTGACTACAAGCAGGAGTTTCCAAAACATGAGCACAGTGAACTGTGAAATCTCTGCACCTGGCTGTCATTGGCCTTTCTGAAGTAGCACTTACTGAAAGACAAAAGGGCAGGCCCTACCTAGAACCAACTTTTGCCTAATAAATTGCCAACTCAACCCATTCTCCTAACTTCTACCAAATGTCAGTGCGCAGGAAAAACAAATCAGAAATCCCCCTGCTAAAAGAACCTCATTGAATATTTAAGGGCAGCACGGTCTCAATCCTCCCACACTTCATTGTCTGGGGTTACTCACAGGAAAGCGGGCACTACACATTACTACTGAACACGGCACGGTGCCGCGGCTTTGGAATTAAAAATTTGGGCAAATCACAGTCCACATTCTTTTCAAGCACGCATACGACATTTGCGCATGAGTGATTTTGGGCTTGCGAGGGGCATATCAGAGTCCCCTTGTTTGCGTTACCCTCATAGACAACCTTTGTGCCTACTAAGGCTGCCTTAAAACGGTACGTTTCGTATTGGTTGTTACGGGTTTCACGGCCTAGGGCCCACCAATGAACTTTTGTTTTCCAGGCCCTGAGGCGCATTCAATGATTTCTATGAAATTTGATGGAAATTCCATAACATTTTGAGCCTTGAAAAGTCGTCATACGACGAAACACGTGTCGGCTGTACTCATCTTTGGTTTTGCTCATCTGTGGACTACAACCCAGATTGTTCATCCCTGAAAATTAAAGCATTTACTACCTCAGACAAAGGACTTTCTCGTACTTGGACTTTGACTATACTTTGTATGATTCTAATTTGTGTTCTCTATATGTAAACTACAATTTGGACCGGTTGTTTTGACAGACCAAGATTGTAAAATTTGGTGGTGCTTTGGGACAAACTATTACACATCCATTGTGGGGTAATGTTGCATCCCATCCTCCATCTTGTGCCATGCAAACCAGGAGCAATCCAAAATGGATCCTCCTGGTCCTAGCAACAATATCCTCACCAGAACAATGAGTCATACAAACATCCATACATACATCCTACATAAATGCATATGGGATTATCAGCTAAGGAGTTTGGGTGTTGCATACAAGCGGAAATTTACAAGAGAGGGGCCAGTAGGCAACTTACTCCTACCATATATAAAGTGTGTTCAGTATCATCTATTCACAAAATCTGGTATGCTTTCACCATATTTCACGTCATCAACCCAAGATATGGACAATAGTGGCATGTCATCAGAGAAGGCATGGTTGGTGAACCACAGAGTTCAGGACATTGGAATTACTATGGCCAAGCCTAGGTTCAGGGCACAGGCTAGGTTAACAGGCTAGGTTAACAGGCTAGGTTAACATGCAGGCTATGCCAACAAAAAGTCCAGATACTAGTTTCACAAGCAGATGTGTATCTCATGGTAGGGGATGCACTGATTTTTTATGCAGGGGACAAATGTGTTGTGCATTATTGTGAGCCTATGTGGGAAGCGTGTTGGTGCTGTGCATGAGTGAATAGCGAAGTGCTGTTATCTTGCCTTGGTATGCAGCACTTAATAGTGTGGTGGTGGAAAGAAGAGTGAGAGATGCTGCGGACGTAGTTTTCACTGACACTTCAAGGGGCTTTTAAAGCAACCAGGGAATATACACCACAAGGGTCCTATCCAAAACAAGCAACCACCAGGGCACCATGTTAAGCAATCAGGCCACAGGTATTGAAGTTTTTTTTTGTGGGGCAGGCGTAAGTGGGTGAGGGGAACTATAACATAGGCAGCTGCATCACACCACCACAGCCTGAGTGTTAGGAGTCAGACTTCATGTATCATAGGTAAACTACATCTCCCAGAAAGCTCAGGGGGAGGTGTGGGTTGTGCATTATCCCATACTGCTGTAGGAGTGCTCAGGTGATTGGGAGGTTCTTAAACCTTCAGCTGCGGTGCCTCAGTGCTTGGCTTTCCCAGTTAGTACCTTGTTATTACTCCCTGGATTGGTTTACTTCACCTACGATTCCCGAGCCTGGATTCCGGCATGCGAGTTGCAAGAGCTCCAGTCGGAAGTATTGGATTTTCGGTTTTTCAAAACTCAAACAGCGCGAGGTCGCGCTGTTATCCCCCACCACGTTTCCTTTCCTTGTTCCGAGTGGTAGCAGCTTTCCTGTTGTTCTGAGCCAGCGTGGGCTCACGTCGCACTTACTGCACATCGCGCTCTCCTCGTAAAGCCGGACGAGCAGTTTTCCGGTATAAAAGTGAAAGAGGATTCATTCACGCTTTCTTTTCTTATTTTGTGTTGTCCCGGCTGCCGAGCAACGCTAGCTCATCCTTTTGTTTTTTGAACAACGAGGGAACGCGTTAATTATTTTTCACGTTGCCTTCACCTGTGGGGGACGCCCCTCCTTTCAGTTTTTGTCGAAAGCAAGAGCACTCTACAAGTTTGAAATCGGATTCTGATTAACTCAACGCCCTGGATGAACAGAGGTTTCTTTCTGAACTACTCATCGGATAAAGAGCAGAGGAATGCTCTAGGATTTTGTCTTTATTGCTGAAGTAACAAATGCCGTTACCTACAAGTCTTTTCGTTATTTTTGTTATTTTCAAGAGACCATCTTTTTAGCCACCTACCTGCCTTAACTCAAGTAAGTGTGGGATAGTGCACAATCTAAGTTGCTAGTTTAAAATCTTGTTTTCTTGTATGTTTCCCTGACAGTGTATTTTCTCACTCATGTGTGTTTCTTTGTCTCTTCGCTTATAGAAATCCCACGTCTTGTGAGACTAGACCTTCTCCCTGTTGGCTGCCTTGGGACTTCTCTGGTGGTCCTTCTTGGTCCCTTCATTTTTTAGGGATATTTGCGTTCCTATAGTGTGTTCTGTTTAAGGCACTGGGGAGGCTGTATCTCTAGGAAAGGGAGGGGCTTCCTCTTCGCTCCCGGGGAACGGGCAATTCTACTTGAAGAACCTGTCTCAGCACGACACTGAGGGGCAGTGGGGTGCTGGTTGCATTTACACCAGAAAAGGGGGTAGTCTGAAGGCTGAATAATCTAATTCTTGGAGAAGTAGTGCACACCCAAGCCCCTACAAAGCTTCCAAGGGCTACTAATTTAGCCCAGTACCCAGCCACGGCCCGGTAAGAACGGTGGGGCCGGGTGGGGGGGGATTTTGACAGACGAGGGAAAATTAATTATTTAATTTTCCATTGTGGTTGGCTGTCTAATTCTGCCCCCAACCCGGCCCCACCGCTCTTACCTGCACGGGCCGTGGCTGCCAGCACCAGTCATGTCGTAGCTCAAAACCTATCCAGACTGGCACCCTGCACATGTGAGGTTGGGACACAAAGTAGTCCTGAAAAAAAGAGTGCTGGCACCCACCACTATCACAAATTAAGCATGGTCAAAAAACATTACAAAAATTTAGGAAGGCTAACCAAGGAAGGGCCTGATCTGTGTTTTGAACAAATGTGTGCAGTGCTTAATGTGTTTAGTAACATTCCACGCCATAGAAAATGCTCACCAATACTGGGACGTTTGGGACTAAGCTATACCCTTCTAAGGCGTAAAAAGCCAAAGATTAATAACATTGTTTATGGCTACAATTTTATCATTTAGCACTGAGCACATCACTCCTACTTACACGAGCAGTTTCCAATAGTTTGCCATAACGCTTCACCTTGCCCTTGTGAGATAAGACTTTACTTTTCAAGGTACAGTTGGACTTAATCTTCTTAATCTCCTCACCAAACAACTTCAACTGTAACAGAAAAGTATCATTTAACAAACATCAAATGAAAGGAGCAAAGAAAGATAGCTCACTGTTTTCAGAATAATTGCACACTGCTTGTACTAACTAGTCTATCAGTTTTAACGTATTTTCACATTTTCTGTAAGATATGCATAGGAACATCTGTATGTTATGCTGAGCAAAAAGCATGACTTGGGTGAGAAAATAGGATTTTTCCTCTGTGGAAGATACCCTAGTTCTTACCTTTTAGACAACAAAAAATTAACACGGTTTGATTAAATAGCAGCATCTGTCAAAGGAAGGAAGTAAAATTATAAAAACATCCCAGTGATGCCTATAACCACTGTTACTGGATAGGCGGGAAGGCCACATGGGGGTAGTAAAAGACTAGAGTTGTTTCTTTTTATTGAGGATTGTAAGAAAAACGGTTTGGTGGAAGGCATCCCATAGTAATCAGAAGTTACTGGACTCCAACCTTATCAATGGGGGTCTTTTACCTTTGATGTCCATTGGTCTCCCTAGATCAGACCATCAAAGTGGGGACCAATACCCCTTTTAGCATTTAACTTTCAGGACAGAGAGAACAGTAAAAGGCTGATTCTGGGCGGTGCTGTGGCTAGAATCTCAGCAACACACAACAATAAAACTCAATAAATCAATGTCCCACCAGTATTTTTACTTTAAAAAGGTAAAGTACTTTATTGCTCACATAACTAAATATTACACACAAAATTACGAATAAATATAAGATTGCAATGGGATTAACAATTCAGAGCCCATCCTAAAAAGGACCTTAAGAAAAGAACAGTGCAAATCACCTACCCTCAACATAGACAGGGCTAGGTAAAGCCCAAACCCTTGTATTTTTCCATTAATTACGACATACAATGTGACAATTTTCGTGCCTGCAGGCCCCAACATGCAAAACTAGCAATGCCCTCTAATAAAGTCTATTGCAGTTACACAGAGCTTTACAAAATCATTAAGTTATGCCTTAAGACTTTGTCAGATGTTCATCATTCCAAATAAAAACGTATTGCTTTAGGCAGCACATTTCTAAGTAAAAGAACACAAGTCTGCGGGCTTTACATTTAAATGAAGTCTCCACCTATGAAGACCTAAAGCAACATTACGGCAGACCAAAAGGGAATTCTTCTTAAGTCTCCCCTTGAGACAAAAATACACCTTTGGCGAGGCCTACAAAGGATCAGTCATTTATATCAAAGATCTCAATAGAGAGTTAAATCCACCATGATGGACAGACATACAGTTTCTTTATGACAGACTTGTAAACTCCAGTCCGCAAGCTGCTTTGTTGTGATCATTGCCTAGCAACTGGAATACTTCTGTTCCACTTTTCTTTGGTTACTGCTGCTCCCGCGAGGCTTTTGGATTTTCTAGCATTTATTCCTGCCCCTCGGTGGGGTGCCCAATATTTGGCTTCGCCCCACTCGGCTACTGCTGTTGAACGGTGCAGTGGTACAGACTTTGCCTGTTCAGCACCTTCTGCTGCTGGCTCGGTAGTTCCTTTTTCCCACCCAGCCACCTTCTATATGCGTTGCGGTCTGATGGACCTCATGTGGGCCCACCCTACTTTCATCCCTCCACCTGCATTCCTTCCACTTAATTCTCTTTCTGGCAGATGCATGCGACAGCAAAGAGGGGCAGTCAGTGTTCCTAGTGCCCAAGGGGGACTCCCAAAGGCAGAGCTGTGCTGTTGAGAACCAAATGCTCCAGGGCCACCTGCTGGAACTGTAGACAACATCGGACATAAGCAGCCAACACAAAGTAGGATTTCTCCATCCCCACTTAGTTTACCTGAGTGGGATTTGTTTTTTTGTGGTCTAAGGCCCTTTCCTCAACAAACTGGGCCAGCTGCTGGGGTACTTCTGGGCTTAATATTTCTTGGGGATCTCTCGTAGCCTCCTCACAGCCTCCTGCACTACTGCTTTCTCCTCAACGCAGAAGCTTCTCTGTACGGGGTTCTCAGCTGGTCTCGTTGCCCTGGCCTGGAGATCTTCTGATCAGGAACTCTTCCTTAGCAAAACACCCACAGGCACTCCATGGCTTGTTGGAATTCTAAAGTCAGCAAAGTGTGCAGCCTCTAGCTGGGTGAATGTGCACAGAGAGCTAAAGAACGATGTGAGATAAAGAACGATGATGGATTCAACCCAGATCTGTGATTGGGGGCGAGTGTCTGAAAAGTTTCAGTGCTCAGTCTATCATCTCCTTGTTTTTGCTTTGAATGTGCACAACAGCAGGTGTCCACAATGCCCACTCCTCAAAGCACTATAGCAGGACCATATCAACTGAATTCCTCTGCTCTAAAGTGTTTAGCATGTCCACTCTCCACCAGGCATGGGAGTCAGTCAGTCCTGGAGCGTTGAAAAGGCCGCCAAAGGCTCTGACAGGGGGGTCAAAGTTTCGCTGTTCTGTCCTGTCTTTTCCAGGCTCCTCCTCGGCTCTCCCTGCTAGTGCAGGGGCTTTTGTATGAAGCTTGAGGAGTCACAACAGATGAAAACACAACCCCACTCTAGTGGTGCAACATCATCTACTCCACCTTTATACGACACTCAATGGACCAGCCCACTGCTTACCCTACCATATACAACATTTTGGGTAGACTTCACCATGGCAGCTCTCTCCAAAAGCAGCACATCAGCCTCTGGCCCTCTTTCCTTCAAGACCTTCAAAGCTGCCAACTGCTGGGCAGCAGACTGAAGGTTCTCCAGAGGTTCTCCTACCTTAATTAAGAGGCAGATTCCAACCTGGCTGCCTGCTTCTAGTAGGAGATTCTTAATCCATGTAGAATAGACCTATTTGTTCCTGGGGTCTTTGAACTACCAGGTGGTGGAGCAAAGTAAATCAATCTCTCAGCCAAGCAAACAGAAGAGTGAATTTAATTAAAGGCTGGCTCAGAGAAGTATACTCTTGCATAACTATATCCTTGGATGTGGATCTAAACCCAGGAAAATAATACAAGGTAGCAACTCCGATCCTTATTCCATGTTCCAGTCCCAAGTTCAATCAATCAGGAATGATAAAGCCCAGCTAATCACCCAATAGGGTATCCAGGCATTTGCAGGCCCCAGAGGCTTATTCGAAAAGCCAGGTCTTGAGAGCCACTCGGAATTCCAGAAGTGAGGTGATGGTCCGAAGGTGCGTGGGGAAATTGTTCCAGGTCTTCCCTGCAATGTGGGAGACTGAGCACCTGCCACTTCTGCTTCGGTAGACGCGGGGAGTATGAGCAACTGAAAGGGAGGCAGAGCGTAGTCTTCTCAATGGTTGGTGGAAGTTCAGGCAGTGGTTAATGTAGGAAGGTCCTTGGTTGTGTAGAGCCTTGCGTGCGTGGGTCAGCAGCTTGAATTGGCATCTCTTCTGTACAGGGGAGCCAGTGGAGTTTACTTAGGTGGGGTGTGATGTGGGTTCATCGCTGCAAATATGGTTGCGGCATTCTATATGGTCTGAAGTCTTTGTAGAAGGTGTGCGGCGATTCCTACGTAGAGGGCATTGTCGTAGGTTAGTTGGCTGGTGACGATACTTTATTCTTAAAGAGCAAAAAGTGAAAAACATACCTCTCGTTCTACACTTCCCCCAAAATAAATGGTGCAGTTTCTTTCAGTCCCCAAGCGAATTAGAACAATTGAACAAGTTACTTACCTTAGGTAACACCCTATCTGGTAGAGAGTCTATTTAGCCGCAGATTCCTTACCTTAGAATTATCCCCAAGCGTCAGACTGGATTCGGAAATTTTCCTTGAACAGTACCCCTGCATGCCCATGGGTGGTGTCGTTCAGCTCCTCATGGTGTCATCCGCGCCGGAAGTGATGTGCGCAGTGCCTTTATAGGCGCCACCCCAGCACACTGACATTCATTACTTTTTGCGACTTCCTACAACAGAAGCGCAGAACCACAAAGTATGCTGACCACAGATGTGGAATAGTAGGGCCCAGAAAGTGGAAAATCCGGTCTCTGGACCGGACTCTCCAGGTAGTAGTGCTTGGTAAGCATGGGCAGGAAAGCCCATGTTGCCGCCTGGTAGATGTCCAGAACCAGAACTCCACACACTAACGCAGTGGTTGCAGCTTTAGTTATGCTGGAATGAGCAAGCAAAACCTCAGGGGGTTGCTTCTTAGCGATTGCGTAGCAGAATTTCACAGAGAATGATCCATCGTGAGATGGTCCTCTTCTGTACAGCTAATCCTTTCTTCGTTGCGATATACCCTACAAAGAGTTGGTCGTCCACCCGAAACTCTCGTGTGTGATCAAGATAGAACAACAAGGCTCTATCTAGTTTCAGACACTGAATTCACCCCTATTCCTGGGAAGGATGAGGCAGAGTGCAAAATGTAGGCAGAGCTTTCATGAAACTGAGTGATACCTTTCAGGAGAAAGGTAGCTCTCGTACAAAGCACCAGTTTGTTTGTCTGGGTAGATCTTTAAATAAGGAGGCTTGGATTCCAAGGCCTGAACCTCACTGACACTCCAGGCAGATGTTCTTGCCACCAGGAAGGTCATCTTGATGGTAAGGAGCCGGAGAGGACAGTTGTGCAGGGGCTCAAAGGGAGCGCACATAAGGAAAGTGAGGACAAGATTTTGGTCCCATTAGGGCATAATGAAAGGAGAAGGTGGAAACAAATGTTGAAAACCTTTCGAAAAACTATTTACTATAGGGGATTTGAAGAGGGATGGCTGGTCAGGCAACCGCAAAAAAGCTGAAATAGCAGATAGACAGCCCTTTCGAGTGCCCAGAGCAGAGCCCTTCTGGGCAGGATAAAGAATGAAAAAGAGAACCTCAGGAAGTGGATCAGAAAGGGGATCGATTTCTTTCTGTACACCATGGCACTAATTACACACTTCGGTAGGAAGGTCGAAAGCTTTCAACTGTCACTGCTAAATCTCCACGCATGAAGGCGGAGCATTGACCAGTCCGGTGGAGAACCCTCTCCTGCGACTGAAGATCTTCTAGAAGGGGCAGCCTGATCAGAGGACCGATGGCCATGCTCAACAGCTCAGGATATCACTCTCCTTGCCCAGTCCCTAGCCACCAGGAACACTTGGGCCCGGACGTTCCTGATCTTCTTGAGAACTCTGGATAGGAAGGGTATGGGTGGAAAGACATACAAGAGGCCAGAGTTCCACTCGAGACAAAAAGTGTCTCCGAGAGAGAGAGATCCGCCTTGGAAACTCCAGCGCGCAGAACTGCTGACATTGCATGTACTTGAAAGTGGCAAGCAGATCTACCCAAGGCTCTCCCCACTGCTGAAGGAGACCTTGCACTACCTCCGGATGGAGACCCATTCGTAATCCGCTAGGCATCTTCAGGGGAGTTCGCAGTAGCGGCTGGTACGGGGCAGTAATGGTGGGGTAGGGGAGGGGTGAGAAACAAGGGTGGGGGGTGAGAAACAAGGGGGAGTGGGGTAAGGAAAAAAAAAATATTCACTTACCTGCACTGCCGGCCACCGCTTCTCGTCCGTCCTCTTCGATCCAGCAGGAAGCAGACTCCACTAGCCAATCATGATGCTGCTGTCACCATGACAGCAGCATTGTGATTGGTCTGAGAGCTGTGGTTCGTCGCTCAGCCAGGCAGTGGGAGCCTGTGAATGTTCTCCACCCAGGCTGTGCATTACAGCGTTTTGGAGAACACGCTATGTGCACATTGCTGTTTGGCCCGCTCAAGACAGCCGGCCAAACCGTTATGCGCATGTAGAAAGTGCTCACCACTCCTCCCCCTGCTCTGTGGGCAGCCCCGACCGCACCTTCAGAGCCTTCTGAAAAATAAAATGATAACGTGGAATTATTATCATTTTAATTTTCCTGTGGGGCGACGCTACTCTGCCTTAGCGGAGGAGCTGCCCCTGGGAGTTTGTCCTCTCTGGCGTTCAGAGATCCCACCAGATGTTGAACCACCACAGATATGCTGTGCTGTTCCAGTCCATGTTCAGAGACGCAGGGCTTGAAAAGGATCCATGACTCCACCCCACACCACCCTTTTTCTTGCAATACCACATGGCGGTGGTGTTGTCCGTGAACACTTGCAGTAGCCTTCCCTTCATGGAGGGCAGAAAGGCTTTCAATGTTAATCAGATCGCTAAATCTCCAAAAGATTGATGTGGAGTCCAGATTACTGCTGGAGACCAGATTCCTTTGATCGCCACCTCTCCCAGATGGCCTCCCCATCCCATGAGTGACGCATCTGTCACCACTGTCAGATCTGGTTAGGGAAGGGAGAGGTGTCTGCCGCCGACCCAATTGGGGGTAGTAAGCCACCGCTGCAGGTCCTTTGAGGTTCCCTAAGAGGTGTAGACAATGTAAGAGATTTGCCTGATGCTGCACCCACTGGAACTTCAGGTCCCACTGCAGAGCTCGCATATGCCACCATGCATGCATTACCAACAGAATGCAGGGGGCCATGAGGCCCAGCAGCCTCAGAGTCCGTCTCACCGAAATCCAGAAGAGCGGCTGAAATCGGCATCATAGCCTGAATATCCTGAACTCCCCATTCAGGAGGATAGGCTGAAACTGCACCATGTCCAAAACACCTCAGATGAAAGGGAGCGTCTGAGAGGGAGTCAGGTGAGTCTTCGGCACGTTAATAGTGAACCTAAGTAAATGCAGGAGGTCTGCGGCAATCTGCAAGTGGGAGATGACAGCCTGGGCGAGCCAGCCTTCAACAACTAGTCATCGAGATAGAGGAAGACTGGCACCCCTCATCTCAGCAGAGGACCTGCAACCACCGCCATCACCTTGGTGAACACCAGAGGGGCACTGGTGAGGCCAAAGGGCAGCACAGCAAACTTAGTGTTTGTGCCTGTAGGAAGCTGGCTCTGAATATGATAAGACTAGGAGGTAATACCGTGCACAGAGTCCAAAGGCTCCCGCAAAAGAGTCCAGGGGCTCCCCAAAAGTGTACAGGGCTCAATGTAAAACCCCAAGTGGTCTAATAGTGGTAGTGTGGCGAGCAGCTTTAGGCCTAACACAGAGTGTAAGACATTTATTGCACAGACATTATCAATAATGGACACACGACTCAAGAAGGAGATCCAGACCAATTTTATAAAATTATACTTGGTTTGTACTTTATTTTAAGACTCGGGTCTTAATAATAAGGCGAGTTTATTTTTTATTAGAAATACTTTTTACTTTCGAAAATCGACACTTGGTAACTTTTTCACACTGTCCAATGTTATCCTATGGGGAAAATAATATTGTGGTTAACCAGGTGAATATCGAACTTACAATTTCAGTCTTCGGAGCCAAAAGTCAACAAAGGCCAGGGGTCGGGTAGATACAAAGACTGCACCACCAGCGGCACAGGGGCGGCTGGGTGCAGAGGTCAAATCGGAGTTCGGTCCAATGCTTTCAAATGGAGAAAGAGGGTGCCTGGAGCCACACTGCTTGCAGGTAAGTAGATCGGTTGCAGGGGCCAAGCTTTGGGGGTTATGTTAAGCACGGGGGCACAAAGCAGCACTAAACATACACACCCAGCGGCACAGGGGCGGCCAGGTGCAGGGTGCAAATTCAATGTCGGGAGCCCAATGCTTTTCAATGAGGATCTTCTTGACAGTAATGAGGCTGTAGGCATGGCACCGGAAGTTGCAGGAGTAAGACCAGCGACAGCAGAGGTACGTTGGGATGTAAGGGGTTATAGGGGCACAGTCAGTTCAGCTCACCAAGGCCAAGGGGCTTCGGGTGCAGGGATGCCTTTGGATGTCGGAGTCTTCTTGCCGGTCGCGGGGAGCGTCTGGATTCACACAGCAGGCGTCATCGTGGAGGGCAGAGGCGGTCAGCCAACACTGGACACAAGGTCAGGATCCGCAGAGAGACTTCCCTGCCCAGGTGAGCCACTCGGGATCGGGCCGTGGGCGTCTGGAGCAGAGTGTTCTGGGGACGCAAATCCACCGCGATGCGGGGTCTTTGGAGTCTGTTTCTTCTAGACAGGTCTGCTGTCCTCGGGTGATTGGAGTCTTTATTGAAGGCAACAGTCCTCACAGGGGTTCTGGAGGTCGCTGTTGTAAGACAGGTCGCAGGGTTGTCGAAGCTGGAGACAGGCCAGTAGGGCTGGGGACAAGGCAGTTGTCTTCTGCTGCAGGGTGTCTTCTCTCTTCGTAAGTCGTCACAGATCTGAGGGTCAGGTCTGGGGGAACCACCTAAATACTAAATTTAGGAGGCGTTTTAGGGAAGTTGTAGGTAGGGCCAATGGGCACTTTACCTGGGGTGACTACACCCCCTAGTATGCCATCCTCCTGTGGGGAGGGGCATTGACCTATCCCCGATTGGAGGGGTCCCCCTATATTCAAGATGGCAGGGACTTAAAGTTGTGCTTCGCCTCGCTTCCACCACCTTAGGGGTGGGGTTGGCAGAGGGTGGGCACACCTATCTTTTTTTATTTTCCTACCAGTTTTCCTGCTCAAAGTGGGGGTGTAAACCAGAGGCTGCCATCTGCTGCTAGCAGCAGAGGCTGGGGAGGGGGTGGGGTCGCATTACAAAGGCAGTAGGCCTTTGAAGCTTCCCTCTTCGAGCACTGGGCCATCCTGGGGGAGGAGCTTTGACACCTCTACCCAGGATGTGCATTGTTTCTGGTTCCAGAGAGCAGGGGCTCTCTGCCTAGGGGTCCAGAAACAGGTTTGGTGGTGGCTGGCTGCCTACAGCTGGTCAGAGACCACACTGGGAGTGGTAGGTTTTCAGAGGGCACCTCTGAGGTGCCCTGTGAGCACATGTTTTAATAAATCTCACACTGGCATCAATGTGGATTTATCACAAGGAGCTGTTTGGTACCAAACACTCCTGGGTTCAGTGAAGCTATCATGGCTCTGTGGAACTCGAGTTGTCAAGTTCCCAGCCCATGTACTCTCTATGGCTACCCTGGCACCTGCAATATTAAGGAATTGACCCCAATACTGTAGGGCCATATCTGTTCATGCAGATATACCCACACCTGGGATAGAGTGCACTCTGCCTTAGGGCAGGTAAGGCCTGCCAAGGGGTGACTGACCTATATCCTAGGCAGTGCTAGCTGGCATGGCACACAGGCAGTGTGCCATGTCGACTTGGTCACTTTTTCACCTCACAGGGTCATGCCAGCTGCAGGGGCAGTGGCATGGTCCTAGTGAGGAGGTCCCAGGGGACCCTTTTCAGCCTCCAGGACCTAGGTATGCAGGGTACCACTTACTAGGGACTTACGGGGGTCAGAAGTACAAATTGTGGACATGTTCTTAGGGAAAGAACACTGATACTGGGACCCAGTACTGTACAGTTAAATTTGCACCAAAAGCCAGGTAAAAAGTGGGAGGTACTGCAACAGAACCCCATTTTCTCACAGAGGCCCTCCGTGAACTGCAGGTAACGCCTGTGGGCAGACAGAATGGGAATGTGGAAATATGCGTCCTGCAAGGTAACGCTACCATCTAGTCTCCTTATTCCAGGGCAGACAGGACCCAAGCAAGAGTGAACGTTTTGAACTCCTCCTTCTTGAGAAAGAAATTGAGAGAGCGCAAGTCGAGGATAGGAAGAAGACTTCCGTCCTTCTTGGGCATCAGAAAGTAGCGGGAACAGCAACCACGACCTGCTTCAGGTGTCAACACTCTCTCTATGGCTCCTTTGGCAAAAAGAGCCGTCGCTTCCTGGTTGGGAAGGGATATTTGGTCCTCCGTCAGACTGTCATAAATAGGTGGTATGGAGTGAGTGGTAGTCTTGAAGGGAAGGGAGTAGCCCTTTCGGCCAATCTGCAAAACCAACCTGTCCGATGTTATGGACTGTCAGTCGGGGAGGCGAAGGCGATTCCTGCCGCCAACTGGGTGCCCATGATGGTAAATGCATTGACTAGCAGGGTTTGGAGGCTGCAGCTGTTGGGGGGTGGTGGACTGGCCAGACTGCTGGCTACCCGACCCACGGGCCGGTAGGTAGCGCGCCCACAGCCACGCAGAGGCTAGAAAGTTTGCATGCCGCAGTGGCTGGGCGGGTAAGGACATGACTGTATACCCCTTCTGTGGCCACGAAAGGAGCGATAGGCTGATTGAGGGTGAAGAGGGGCCATGGAAAGGCCCAAGGACCTGGCCGTAGCCCTGCTGTCTTTAAAGTGCTCCAGCGCCAAATCTGCTTTCTCTCTGAAGAGACAGGAGCCATCAACGGGCATGTCAATGAATGTCTGGACATCCCCAGAAAAGCCAGTAGTACTCAAACAGGTGTGGCGCCGCAGGACCATTGTGGACGAAGCAGCTCTGCCTAGTGAGTCAGTGGTGTCCAGTCCACATCCACAGAGTGCGGCTCGGGCCTCCATCAGGAACGTGACTGTGACTGGGGGTGTTTGAAAAGTTTCAGCACTCCGTCCATCATCTCCTTGTGGTGCTTTGTTTCCATCAGGAACGTAGGCAGCACCTGCACAACCGTTTCCCAGCGAGCATGGGAATAGCAGTCTAAAAGCAAGCAGTCTTCACAGACCACAATGCCAGGCTGGTGGAAGAAAACATTTTCTTGCTGAAATTGTACAGCCCCTTGGATTCCCGTTCTAACGGTGCAGTTTGGAATGCGCCAGGATTTACATGTGAAGAGAAGGCTTGGACCACCAAGTTCTCCGGGTTATGGGTGTTCCGTGAGGAATTTGGTGTCCCCTGAAGGGGGCGGTCGAGGCGGGAAATTGTCCTGTTCACAGGAGTCCCAGTGTTGGGCTTGGACCAAGTCCCAAGCAGGACATCAGTAAGTGCTTCGTTAAATGGGAGAAGCAGTTCTGAAGGGGACACTCCCAGCTGAAGTACTTACATCAGGACATTAGTCTTGACTGCCACATAGGGCAAGCTAAGGTTCAGGACCTCAGTCACCCTCGGCACCACCATTGCGAATGAAGCTCCCTCCTCCATAGCCACCGTAGGGGGAAAAGTGTTCAGTCCAGTACCTGGAGAAGTGTCCAGTCCACTGGCTTCACCCAGATCCTCACACCAAGGAGTCATAAGGCCGATATTCTTCACAGTCCAGAGACCCCTCCCGCTCTTCCCCAAAGTCCTAGCCCATAGGAATAGGGCTCCGGTTCCAGCCTGGAAAGCATGGCTCCAGTTAGCGCTGGAGTTGGGCGACGCCCTTTCGGCTTCGTTTCAGAGTTGGGGATGTAATAGGGATGGCAGCGCCGGGAGCGTCGGCCTTGGGACTGGAGAAGGTCGACATGGCACGACTGGTGCCGATCCGGATCCATTTATGGATCTGTGGGTCCCCGACTGGCGCTGGAGCTGCCGGCGTGGACCTAGCAGGGGCCCCTCTCAAACCTGCGGGTCCCAAAGGCACACCAGAGGGCGCAGGCCACCTAAATAGGAGCGATACAAAAGGGGATGATGGACGGAACGTTTGAGCCAATCAAACACTCACCCCCAGTCAACTGATCTGGGTTTAATCCATCATCATTCTTTAGCTCACTCCACCACCCCAGTTCAGACATGGCCATATGCAAATCAGTCTGACCCTGTGCCTCATGGGAACAGTCCAGCCCGAACTGCCAAGCCATGTCTTCCCTGGACCGGAAACAAGCATCCTAGGACCGGTTTCTGGCATTCCAGCCGTCATCAGCCAGGCTTGCTTGAATCCAGTGGCAAAGTGAGCAAGGGACCCACGTCTGGGCATACCCCCGCCAACTTAGGGCGAACAAAGCGATACAAAGGGGATGATGGACGGAACGTTTGAGCCAATCAAACACTCACCCCCAGTCAACTGATCTGGGTTTAATCCATCATCATTCTTTAGCTCACTCCACCACCCCAGTTCAGACATGGCCATATGCAAATCAGTCTGACCCTGTGCCTCATGGGAACAGTCCTAAATAGGAGGATCCTCATAAAACTCTCTCAAATGGGCAGAGGGTGGGGGGGCAGGGGTATTCGCTCCTGGAAACTCAGAGGCGTGGAGTCGGCCCATGATCTGGCTCAACCACAGAGCAAGGCCTCGCATGACACTTCCCTGTCTGGCTGACCAACAGCCGAGGTAAAGTCGGCGCTCACTTCAATAACTTCTTCTTGTGGCAGGACTTCCACGAATGACTCGAGGACTTAGAGTGCGACGAGCTTCTTGGACTCCACGACTGCTCCCGGGACCATTCTCTCAATCGGATGTTGATTGTCGTGGTTTTGCACTTCGAGCCTCCAGGAGCTTCAGGAATTGCTCCCTTTAGGCCTTCAGGTGCATGGTGCGGCAATCGGAGCAGGCCTGTGGGTCATGGTCGCGATCGAGGCACCAGAGACATACAAGGTGCAGGTCTGTCTCCGACATCGAGCGGAGACGTGAGCTGCAGGGCTTGAAGCCTCTCAAAGCTTGAGGCCTTTTCAGGTGACATCTGAAAAACCAGGAGGAAAAACCTCAAAACACTTCGACAAAACGTTGAATAAGGGTAGTAAAAGATTCAGGGGCTCTTCCAGAATATGCGCAGACTGGCACAGAAAGAAAAAAAACCTGACGTCAGCGCACTGGGGTGGCATCTATATAGCCACTGTGCACGTCACTTCTGGCGCGAATGACACCACATGGAGCCGAATGCAGCTACCAACCGGCGCGCAGAAGTACTGCTCAAGAAAAATGAATCGATCCAATCTGATGCCTGGGTATAACTCTAAGGTAAGGAATCTGCGGCTAGAAGTCCCACCCCCCCCCCCCCGCCTCCAGGTAGAACCCGGATCCCAAATACGGGCGACACAGGTTTACATGTTTTTTATGACTGCATGCAAGTACCTGTAACTAAAAAGTTAAAATGATAAAAGCACTTGCATGCATCATCATCACTCTCCAACTGCTAAAAGACTTATCTAGAGGCCATTTTATTACCTTCCAACATTGAAACTTAAACACATTAGTTCGATGAATCATCCACAGCAAGAAAGTATACTGTCCTTTTCCAAGAATGGTATTTTCCACTTCATCCCTACACAAAAGTAATTTACTTGTCAATTTTAATTCATGCCTGGCCTTAATTATACACCCTGACCCATTACGTACTATGGTCAAGAAAGACTACTCCAGTTCACACAAATACAGAGTCAGCACATTTAACTTTCAACCTGATTGGGATGCATGAAAGTTCAAAGACAGCATGCCCTTCTTATGTATCAAACTTTAAAGAAAATCTTTGTACATTCCAGTTTTGCATATCATTTGGCCCATTTCATCACTGTATTTTCAGTGCACCCCAATTGGGCAATGTATAAGTCTTAGTTATTTAATCAAAACGTAGTTCAGCCAGGCTCAAGCAGAAATTCAAAATGTTAACATCAATAGTAACTGGATCAAACCACTGTTTCATACACCAGTAACTCAAACATCTCCAAGTGGAATTGTTTCTCTTGAAGGTGCATGAGGACTATGTCTGAGTGATAAAGAATGAAGCCTAGTCTGCATCCAGGCACTTCCCATTATTTCCTGACATCCTCCAAGCTACTTGAATTAGTTGGCTGGGCAGCATAAAGGGGTGCATTTGCCCCTGTGGATTTGTCAGAAGAGGTAAAGTTTGAAGTAGCAGGATCAGATAATTACAGTGAAGTTCCAGAAAACTGAACACTACACTGTAGGCCAGAGCAACAATAGGAACAAGTCTACTCTCCTGGAAAGTTACTCTCGGGATAGTTTTGAATGTTAGGAAAGCATGACAATCTTCCACCAAATTTGGCAGGAGAATTTTAAATAACCAGAGTACTCCATTACCCTTACAAGAACCAGAGTAATTAAAATGCAACAAAACAAGGATTCACTGAGGTACCATCAGTTTAGAACTCATACATAATTTAAAGAAGCTATTCCCCCCCACAAAAAAAAAACAAGAAAAAAAAGGCATGCTGCTTTGATAAACCAATTCGGTTCTATTTAGACCGAATTAGAGAAAGCAGTCCCACAGAAATGCAAACTTATTATCTAATAGGGAAATATTCATGTTCAATATTTGAAGAATTGAGATCTGAAGTTGTAACTTTGAGGCTTGCCAGTTTAGGGGACTGACTGACAGCCAAGGGCAGAGCACCCCGACTACTGTGCCCCTACCACAAAGTTCCAGTGGTGGGTGCTCTTATGTGCTGCCAATTAATTTGTAGAATGTCAAGTATAAAATTGTAATATCCTATTGTCTACATGGCTTTTAACAATGAAACAGAAGGAATCATGAGTCAAAAGGTCAGCACGTGGCAGGAATTGACAAAACACTTCAGGAGGGATAAAGTGAGCTGTGCTCAGTCAATTTCTGCCATTTCAGATGTGTCTCGAGTCATAAATAATTAAGCCAGGTTTACATTTAATATTGCCACTGTTTAAGGGCCCTGTCGAGATTTGATTTTATGAATATTGTAATCAAGTTATAAACTTTGGGAAATTACATGTTTCTCTACATTTTTGCAGTTATTTTGAGTGGTCTTTATTTTTCAAGAATGCAACATTTCTACGCCATCTTTCATAATGGCAACAAGGGAGGAAGTGGGATTAGATGGCCGATTAAGTGCAGGGGACAACATAGCACTTTATTAAGACTATAAAACGGATTACTTTTTCCACCTAGATTATGGATGCCCTTTTGTGCTGCTACTCAAAACAGACAAAGCGTACCTATAAACAAGAACCAGTTTTTAACTCGTTAAAGAATGTTTAAATAGTGTCACTAACTGAAAATGTAATTAGAATTTTAAAAATGTCAGTGATACCATGGTAGGAGCACTCACAACTGCAACCTGTTGTTAATTTACGAAAATAACTAATAGTCAACAAAAAGATCAGTATCTGGGCCTTTACAAAAATTTAAGTGTCAAAATATTAGGACAGCAAGTTAAATTATGACCAACAAAAAAAGATCGAAAATACGATTAACAAACCTTAATAGAAACCTAGGATAACACTGTCAGACATATTTAAGCAAGAAGCTCCTTAACTCACCTTCCCACTGCACAGCACTCAGAATGACTAAAATAAATCAGGCTCAGATGCACAAACGCACATTATCCACTCTAAAAGGGTGTACATTTACAGAGAAGAAAAATGAAGGGATACCTCGCTCTCGGAACATGACCTCATAGCTTCCCACAGTGCTCCATTCACTTTTACCAATTGGGTATCCTGGGCACTCACGCAGAGCTTTAATCTGAAAGAAGCAGAGCACCTAAGTCAGATGTTTAAGAAAGAAGACAAAGGTTTACATTTTAGGGAACATTAACATACACTTGCGTAAGTTATAACATCATAAGCGAGGCAGCACTTCCATAACAGGCACGTACAAGTGTATGTTTTTGTAAATGTTTCAACAGTTATTTTAGCATGTAATCAATATTACTTCTGAAACCGTATCATTGTGCGTTTTAATTGAAAGAGCAATGATGCAGTCAATATAGAGAATTTACATTGCTCAAATGGTTAGCTTTATACTATATGAGCAATTATCAAACCACAATGGGGGAGAGCGAAAGACGCACTTTTAATCTTAAACGCTCGAGCACAATATTAACAAGCATTTGCAATGCAATAGGTCTCGCATTTACAAGAGTTTGAGCTATTGGCATTGTAAATGATAATGCCTTTATTTATGTGTTGTTTTTAAAACAGATAAATAAAAGGCATTGTCATTACAATGTCAATAGCTTAAACGCTCGCAAATTCGAGACCTATTGCATTGCGAATGGTTCGGCGTCTGTGCTATAATTATTATTAATATTTTTTTTTTAAAGCGTTAGGAGAGCACTTGCTTTTTGAGAAAATAGTGCTCGGAGGCTGTAATTAAAGCCTACCGAGTAGGAACACACGTAACCGGGGGTGTCGCCATGGGAGGTTACAAAATGAGACAAGGCGGTACTAAGGAGGGACTACTAAGTCTATTGACCAATGAACAGCCACAGTTTACAATGGACAATGACACAAGCCAATAAAAAATGTGGGCGGAGAGCGGGGGGAGCTTCAATTCCCTGCCTGAATACAGCATGCCTCACAGAGCAGCGCATGCGCTGGCCAGGCGCAACCTAAAAATGGGTCCACACTGCAAAGCAGCATGCTTGAGGGGTAACCACAGAGACAGGATTGCCTTCAGATTAGGAAAGAAACAATTTACATACCTGGAACCATGGTTCTCCAGAATGGTTATCTTCAAGTTTTTGTGCGAGACCGTGAATGTTCCATAAACATATTTTTATCTGCTTTGCCTTGAGTGTATGAAGGCTGTCGGGGCTCTCATCAAATTGTCAGCGGCTATTTTCAGCTAGGAGGGCGTATGGCAGCCCGTTCACGTCATTGAGATTTTCTGTCTCTTTAGGTGCTTGCGCTTCTTCAACATTTTTTTAAATTGAGTATGTGGAAGGATTGACCTGACGGGTGAGCACGTCTGGGTATCCTATTGCTTTCACTATTTTGGGAGAAATTCCCTAGCCTCTAGCAAAGCTGTTTTTGCCAAGACTGCTCCCACCCATGAGTGAGAGGTGAAGGCAATCAAGGTAGGTTCCAGTCTGTGGTCCCAGCGGGGTTATAGAAACTCTATTGATAGAATGTCAGTGGATTTCATGAGTTTCAATTCAGGAATTAACTGAAATAGCAGGATGAGGTTTCCACTGTTTAAAATATCATGCGGCCCCCTTGTTTGATACACGGGTGTCAGGATCAGCTTATGGCTCTCAGGAGATTCAGACGGACAAGTTTGGAGACCCCCGATGTTAGGGTTTGCAGAAAAGGAGCGATGTTGAGGATTAGCTTTCTGGCAGCTGATAGTCTGGGGGCCATTTACCGGTGGGTTGATCTGCGCTCCTTCATTAGAGCCAGGTTTGGTGGAATACTTAGTAATAGGTTGTTCACTGCTAGAGGTGACATAGATTGTACGTTTAAGTTCTGAAAATCCTGATATCAATGACACCCGATGACGGTCTTCATTTGAGAGAGGGGGGGGGGGTGGCAATCGGGCTTGCCCCTCAACAGTATCAAGCTCTGGAACAGTGCCAGATGGCAGGCTGCACCCTGTTGCCTTGGGAGGATCGTGAGCGGTAGATTGATCAAAACTCCTCCAAGGCTGAAGCATTTGGTGCCAATTCTGCGACTGGGACTGTTGGTTTAGGGAAAGGGGATAGTCTGGGACTGTTGGATTAGGGAAACGGGTAGTCTTTCTTTGTTGTTTAATCAACATTGGATAGACCGAACCTTGGCTTACTAGAGTAGATGTCTTATGTAGCTTATTATGTTGTTTCCTTAGTCGTTTTCGGGTCCATTTACTCAACTTTGCCATGTTTGAGCTGCTTGGAGCGAGTGCAGTTGGTTGGGAATTAGAGATGATTGAGAAGGCACAAGTGCAGAGCTGGCTATGACCTCTTTCTAGGGGATCAAATGCATGAATGCATTGCTGTAGCTGGGTGCAGTTGCGATGGGCTTTGGGGGTGGTTGCACTGGCGCAGAGGCGGTGCTGGCTGATACCTCTTTCAGAGTAAACAGGTGCGCATTTGCCCCAGGGTCCTTTACCTCAGTATTGCTAGTAGCCTTGTACCCACCATGTTGCATTTCTCCATTTAGTTGGAGTGAAACTGCGGGGTGAGCTATATTTTACAGGTCGTTCCCCCCTTACAGCAGGATTGGGTAGACAGCACTGTGACCTGAGGCCAGCGGGGATGCTTTCTTCTCACCTGGTAGCCTTGTAGCGTGATGTATGACATGCAGCAATTAGCCCTAAGGGAGGCCCCCTTCCAATGGGAAGTGGCAGTGGGCCCCCGCTAGTGTACTGATTTGCAGCGGTGCAGAGCTTGTTGTGCGTGTTGTAGAGGAGCGCAGGAAGGCAGGAGAGCAGAAGGTGAGTCTAGGGAGGCACGGGGCTGCAAGCTGCACTGAACTCTAGCTCAGCCGCTTCTGCTGCATGCGTATCCTCCCCTAGCATGGGCCCTCTCCCGGGGTCTCACGCCGAAGCTGGACCTAAGCGCACGGGGAAACAAGCGCTTAGAGGAGAAGGGCCGTGTGCTCACTGTGCTCCTGGAACCAATGCCGGCTTCTTTGGCTTGCCCTGCTCTTAACCTCTCCAGAGTCTGTCGCCTTTCTGCTGCGGTGTGCAGCAGGTCCTGGCAATAGCCCAGCCGCCTATTGCCGCTGACCGCACTTGTGAACCAGAGGGGAAAAACTGGAGTCCAGGGAGGCAGGGAGAATCAGTAAGCGATGTCGGGTGGCGACAGGGAGTCACCTCAAGTCCTTCCCGTTTCTGCTCTGACGGACATTGCGGGGGTCACAGACAACCACCAGCCTGATGCGGCTTGGCCTCTTCTCACGTCTCCACCATGTCTTATGCGATATATATATATATATATTTTTTTTTTTTCCAGTCTGAGCCTTGTGAGGTTCTGCCCTTTTTTTTTGCCCTATTTTTTTGAAACACCGAATTTTGGCTCAAGTGTTTCATTCCTTGTGTTAGGGATGATTATAATTGACTTTAGTGTGACTGATTCATTTAAGTGGAATTCTATGTCAGGACCCGAGGTGAGGATTATGCTCTACTTTCTTTATTTCCTTTCGGGCAGCTTTCAACTATACATCTCAAAACTATCTTTCCCATGATACACATGGTAAATAAAGGTTCAAAACCCAATCCACGAATAAACCCATAATGTCCACAAAGGCGGGCTCCCCCTGGATAACTTCCTCTTTCTTTTCCTGCTTCCAGCAGTTAAGGACACATTTTTTCCTTGTTACTCTTTTGAGTGATTTACTGCTTAGAAATAGTTTTTCTGGTACATGGGCTGTTAATTTATTGTGCCTTGTTGTTTGTTTTTGCTTACGTGCTGTGAGCCACTTCTAGGGCGACCAACTGGCATGGGTGCAAATTCAGGACAGTGAGTGTAAAAATTCAGGACAAGGGGTCAAGATTCAGGACAAAAATTCAGGACAGAAGGTCAGAATTCAGGACAAAAGTTCGGGACAAAAGGTACATTTTACAGACTCATCAGAGGAGGTCGCGCAATATTACATAAGTAAACAGGCAACAAGGACAAGTCAAAATAAGTTTATATTAGGTTGAGAGACCCTTGCACTGCATCTGTTGTGTGCCCGAGTGAAAATTAAATACCTGCGTTTGCATATTGGATGCACCTGGGTAACATGCGCCAAAATGAAACCTCCACCCACCCCAGAGCTTGGCCCCTGGTGAGGTGACAGGAGCCCATAAACAAAAGCAGTTTGCCATGCCCTGGGCTCTGGCAGGAGGAGGCCCAGCAAATGCTGTCACTGGCCTATTATCATTCTGTATGTGATAATTAGTCAGACATACAGAATGATAATGGGCTGATAGCCTGTGCCAGGTCGGGGAGGGGCTGCTGCAGGCCACTGATCGCAGTTGGAGCGCAAGCTGGCCCCTGCAATGAGAGTAACAGGACTCTCAGGCTGCTTGCAAGGGGCAGCTCGCTCTAAAGTCCAAAATTACAGACAAAAGTCGTCCGTGAAATAATTCTTCACGGACAAAGGACAAGAGGCCCAAAATACAGACAGTCCGAGAAATTTACGGACGGTTGGCAGGCGCGGTGCGTCCATTGGGGCGTAGGGGCGTTGCCCCACTAACCACATGGCCACGGAGAAAGAACTTCACCGCCGGGCGCGTCCTGACTCGAAATCCGAGTCAGTCAGGAGTACGCGTCGCTGAAGGGGGTGGGGCAGCACTGGAGGGTTGGGTTTGTTGTTGACTTCACTGAGTGACAGCAGGGCAGGCCCAGTGCGCATGTTCAGGTTTGGGCTGATCATTTTTCTGACCAGCCCGAACATGCGCACTAGTAGCCTGCAGTGCCCTGCATTAGGCGAGCGAGCTAGGGCGAGGGCTGCTACTGGCCAGTGGCCGCAGCCCCCCGGTCTCCTATGGGTGGAGACAGACCGTGCTCTAGCCAATCCTGGCGTCTGGATTGGTTGAGAGGCGGCGGCCACTGATTGGTTGAGAGGCGGCGGAGGACCACCCGGGCACAGGAAAACACAGCAGATGCGGCGCGGACCCCCGGCGGCGGTCAGGTAAGTTTTCATATATTTTTTTTTTAATTAACTATTTTTAAACCCCCGCCCACGGCCCCACCCCTCGCACGACCCCCCTCGCGTATTGCGAGCCGCAACTGATGAATCCATGATTGTGGTGCCCGACGGAGGCTGGCGGCATTGATTGTCTCTTCGAGAGGGATGGGGCTGACACAGTAATCTAGGCATCGGGCTGTGAGTGGATACTCCTCTTGTGAGCAGACGCCCCTGGTTTGCCCAGGTTCAAGTAGTTATATTATTGTGTCTTTGGACAGTGCCTATGCATTCTTGTGGGCACTTCAAAGCGCCGCTGATGAGATGAGAATTGGCGGGGGAGTGATGGCCAAAATAGGAATCCGGCCTGAAGAGAGGAAATGGAGGGCTATGTTAGGGCGTCCAAATGACTGTGTATTTAGCTGTTACGGGCAAGGTTGAAGAGACGTGCTAGCACACTCCAGAGTTCCTTGTGGTGCCGAGACCCCATGCTTACCTTCCCCACTGACACCCCAGGCCCTCGCTGCACATTGCTCGCTCCTTTAGAAGTGGAGCTGCGGCATTTGCTCCCTTGTGAAATGGATCCAAATATCCGAGTCGGGCCCAAAGCAAGAGATATGTGCTTACTGTGTAACATGTGCTTACAGTGGCCAGTCCTCTGATGTATGGCATTAAAACTGGTCCTGTGTACATGCCCCTAAGTTAACACTGATGCCAAAAACATAGATTGACTTGCAAACAATGAATGTTAAAAACGTCGAGGGAATGCATTTTAGTGATTTAGTTCCTCTCTTATTTTACATGTTTACTTAATCTTGCATTCCCCACGAGTTAGCTATTTTATAATGTTGTTGTTTATCTGTATTTTTCTGTGCATAATTTGAGGCTTGAGCCATGCCAGGTGTTTATGAGGGACTTTGATTGAGCATGCAGGCGCTAAGGCTAAAGCCAAACAAAGTGCCTGTCAGTGGGTTGGCCTCTCTGCAGAGCACACAGAACAATGTTTGTGTATTCCATTTGCAACTGAAATTCTGTGGAAATGTGTGTGGAGGGGGTACACACTGATGTCAAAATATTTGCAAGGCAAAAGTAAGAGAAATTAAGGTGCTTATATTTGAGGGAGTGCAGTGCATGTTGGGGGGCAGTGAAGTGACAGATGTGAGGAAGGGCATTCGGGGAAGAGTGAAAAGAGGATGCTGAAGAGGAAAGAGAGGGGGTTGAAGATGTGCAGATGGACAAGATATGCAGAGAAAAAGAGGATACATATCTAACATAAAGCACACATAATTGAAGGCCAAAACTCCTTCCACAGGCCTCAATGCTATTTAATTCACAGACTCACTATTTCAGAATTTAAACATTTTCAATGTTAATTATTTATAAGAAATCATTGTTGTTACTCATTTATCTTAAACAGCCAACACCCAATGACAAAGCCAATCATACTGACAAGGCTTTAGGCGTATGTCAGTTGCTGTGCCATTTATCTGGATAAAATTACATCTCAGAGAGAAACCAAAATACCGGTCTGATGGCACACTATGAGAATCACAGAAATGTATTTGGCATGTTCCTTTATAGGGAGCACCCACTTTTTTCATCTCACTTAAAGACTTGTCTGCACATATTTCTATACGACTGGTTACAGCCAGCAGCTGTGGGTGCTTCCCGAAGTCTGGTTAGAGCATATTTTTCCAAAGTTAATGCTGCATCCAGTGCAAGACACTGGGCAAGCTAAGCATACATTTTAAAGGGCTAAAGTTGTCATGCAGAACAATTTACATATTACAGTAACTGTTGAACAAATTAATGCAAGAAGATACGGGGCAGTTTTTAATGTGTTTAATATTTCAAGACTATACGTTCCCACTGCTTAATAAGCCTTGCTTTATCGCTGCATTCATTTGCTTTAAAATGCACCATTTGCCAATCTTTTTAAATTTCTTTCTCAGGAGAGGGACTCTCCCTAGACCCCAGGTTTGTCCATTGAACTTGTTCACATCACTAACTAGTGTTTTCTATTGGAAAGGGTAGAGCCAAAGCAGTCTTGCTTAGTACCCTAACCCTCTTCAGAAGTCAGACTTGCTTGGCAACCCAGAAATTCTCTGAAATAATGTTTGAGTTTTCTTTTATGAATGCCTAGAACTACTAAATTTTTTGTCCATTTATCACAGATATAGTGCTGAAAATCGCACCAAAAAGATGCCAATTTAAAAAAAAAATTCTTCACGGGGGGAGAACCCCCTCGAACCCGCCTTATTGCCGTCGGGCTCACTCGCATGCGTTTATTCGCTCTGCATACGCCGCACCAGTTTCAAATTCCACCAGCCGCCACTGCAGGCTGCTAAACAATTAACCATTTGTGGAGTGTGGTAAAATACTGGCTCCAAGACTCTGCATTGTGGTTTTTGCCCATTTGACACTATATTTTCACACCATCTTCGCAACATGGAGGAGGACAATACAGTGGAAGAGTCCCTGTAAGTACTGCCTCTAGATGATTAGTTGTGTGAGGCTGTAGATGCCGCCATCCACCAGGCGGTGGCTGCGGCCATGGGTCTTTTGAACGCCCCATTATGGAGAAGGCCTACGCTTATCAGAACCCCCCCAGTCCCACTCAACACTCACCCCTTCCATGAAGCGTGCCCCCAAGTGCAAGAGTGACTCTGGAATAGATTTGGGGGCCTTCAAGTGCCTAAAAAAGGCTTTCCTGGCTCGGTCAGATGCAGGAGCGCATGACACCCTGTTGGATATGGCCGATTATCTCCCCGCAAGGACTTGAGGCAGAGGAGGATAACTCTCCGTGAGACTCCAATCACAACCGGCCCCTCCATGCCCTGGCACCCCACCCTGGTACCAGCCCCTGCGGAACCAGCGAATGACCCAGAGGACCCCTCTAACATGTTAGCCCCTGAGGACTCAGAATCAACACTTATTGCAATACAGAGAAAACCAATACAATCCTATGGGAGGAAAGACAGGTAAGTAATTTGAGGTACGCACTCGACTGACAAGTTCAGTCTTCGGAGGGTTTGACCAACACTGGGCAAGGGTCGGACCAAGGTCGGTACTGCACCACCAGCAGCACGGGGGCGACCGGGTGCAGAGTTCACTGGGCCCAATGTTAGCCTATAGGAGCTGGGGGTACCCCAAAGAGGCATCGGTTGCAGGTAAGTACCCGCGGTTCAGAGACACAAACCCAGGGGGTTAAGGTCAGCACTGCAGGGGTCAGCAAGTAGCACATTAGCTGCACCACCAGCCGCACAGGGGTGGCCGGGTGCAGGGTGCAAAGGAGGCATCGGGTGCCCTGTGGAACACAATAGAAATCCTTGGTTGGAGACAAAGGCTGCAGGCTCTGCCCAGAAGGCTGGCTGAAGGAATCCAACGACTTGAGAGGTGAGTTGGATAGTGGGGGGATGCCGGGACTCTGTCGGTTGGGCACTACTAGTCCTGGGGGCTGCGGGTGCAGGGGTGTCTTTTTGTGTCAGGCTTCTCTTATCGGATCTTGTCACGGTCGGGGGGGGACTCTTCAGGTTGAGGCTGCAGGCATCGTGGAGATGTTCAGGAGAGGCCGTCCAACGCTGGATCCTAGGTCAGGTACGCCGGGGAGAAGTCACTGGATCGGTGGGCCACTTGGACTCAGGCCATGGGCGAAGGGTGCAGAGTGGTGCAAGGGTCGCGGATCCACAGTCCTTGGGGTTGATTCTTGCTGGACAAATCCAGTGTCCATGGGAGAAAAGAGTCTTTGTTGAAAGCAGCTCAGGTCGCCGGGGCTCTTGGAAGTTGCTGGCTGCCGGACACTCTGGTTTCTTGGAGCAGGGTCGCTGATGGAGGAGACAGGCCGGTAGGGCTGGGACCTAGTCAGTTGTTGTCTTCTTCTCCACTCCTGCACAGCTCTTCGGTCCTTCATAGGTCATCGAATTTGAGGAACAAGGTTCAGGGGAGCCCTTAAATACTACGTTTAAGGGCATTACTGAGGTTGTGGGGCAGTAGCCAATGGCTAATGTCCCCTAGGGCGACTATACCCTTAGGGTGCCCCCCTCCCTTTGGGGAAAGGGGCACATCCCTATTTCTATTGGGCCTAATTCTCCAAACCAAGATGGCGTATTCTCAAGGGAGGGGTTCACCTCAGCTCCTGGTCACCCTAGGGGTGTGCCTGGCCCAGGTGGACACTCCTACTCTGCTTAATAATTTTCCACCTGTCCGGTCGCCAAAAAGTGGGGCGAGGACAGAGGGTGGGCATCTCCACTAGTTGGAGCTGTCCAAATCAGCATACCACAATAGGAGAGCTTTTGAGGCTCACCGCTAAGGGCTGCTGTTACTGCTAGGGGGAGGTGAGAAGCACCTCCACCCAGAGCAGGCTTTGTTTCTGACCTCCGAGAGCACAAAGGCTCTCTTACTCCATGAGGTCAGAAACCTGTCTGGTGGTGGCTAGCTGGCAGTGACCGGTCAGCCAATACACTAGAAGTTGGTTGTTTTTCAGGGGGCATCTCGAAGATGCCCTCTGAGTGCATTTTATACTAAATCCATCACTGGTATCAGTGTGGGTTTATTATGCTGAGACATTTTGATACCAAACTTCCCAGTCTTCAGTGAAGCCATTATGGAGCTGTGGAGTTTGTGTTAAACTCCCAGCCCATGTATTCAAAATGGCTTCACTACACTTAGTGTCCAAGAACGGATTCAGACACTGGGGGGGCCTATTGCTCATGCAGCTATGCCTTCACCTGTGGTATAGTGCACCATGCCTTGGGGCTTTAAGGCATGCCACAGGGGTGACTTACCTATGCCACAGGCAGTGGGGTGTAGGCATGGAACCCAGGAAGGTGGGTCATGTCGATTTAGTTTAGGCACGCCACAACACATAGCCTGCAATGGCAGTGTGTATGTGTTAGGTGTGGGGTCCTTTAGGCTGGCACAATACAATGGTCACAAAGCCCTTGGTACCACTGGTACCTGTTACAAGGGACTTATAAGTGGGCCAGTGGTGTGTCAATTGTGTGAGCAATGGTACAGTTTTGGGAAAGAACACAGGCCCTGGGAACCTGATTGGCAGGGACCCAGGGCACACTCAAAGTGCATCGGATACCAGGCAAAATGTTAGAGGGTGATCATGCAAAACAAGCATTGGCATAGCCAATAGGTCTCGCCTTTGGGACCTTATGTGTTTAGCCAGAACTTTTGCCTATGTTGTAGAGCATTGTGGCTGCTGTGCATTATGTTGAAAAGTAATAATAAAAAGTGTTAAGCATTTTTGTTACCTTTATACAAACGAAGACAACATTATATTCAACTGAAAAACCTGATTAAAAAAAGATTTTCATATTAAAAATGTCTTCTAGTTTTTTTGTACTTGCACTGCTGGCAACTTCTTCCTGCCAGTTCTCATGCTGGTTTGTTATAATTTTTTTTGTTATGGGGGAGCGGGACATAAATAACGGGGGAGTGGAGTTTGGAAAACCGTAATTTAATTAGAACACGAGCAGCGGACGGACACTAGGGGAGAATCAACAGATGCCAGATTCCAAGGGCAGACTGACGTGATGCTTAGGTGGTGCGCTGATGCAAAATGGTGGTGGTGAATGATGTTTGGTGCTCAGGTGGTGACACTATATGCTGTGGATTGGAGGTACGTTGTGGATTGTGGAGTTGAAATATGTTGTTTGGTGTGTAATTATGCAGTGTGTATTGGAAATGTATGGGGTTGAATTGTGTGGCCTGGAACTGTGGTGTTGAGTGAAATTATGCTTAGTGAAATTGTGTCGGTGTGGAGTGCATTTATGTTGATTGGTGGTATGTGGTATAGAGTGTATTTATGTGGAGTGTATTTATGTTGCATTGAGTAGAGTGCAATTATGTGGCGTGTAATTATGTGGCCCTGAGTGGTATTATATGGAGTGTATGTTGCATGGAGTAGAGAGTAATTATGTGTCGTGTAATTATGTGGTACTGAGTGGTATTGTTTGGAGTTTATGTTGCATTGACTGCAGTGTAATTATGTAGCAAATAATTATGTGGCACTGAGTGGTATTGTGTGGAGTGTATGTTGCATTCAGTAGAGTGTAATTATGTGGCGTGTAATTATGTGGCACTGTGTGGTATTATGTGGAGTGTATTTATGTTGCATTGAGTAGAGTGTAAGTATGTGGCATGTAATTATATGGCACTGAGTGGTATTATGTGGAGTGTATCTATGTTGCATTGAGTAGAGTAAGTATGTGGCGTGTAATTATATGGCACTGAGTGGTATTATGTGGAGTGTATTTATGTTGCATTGAATAGAGTAATTGTGACGTGTGATTATGTGTTACTGAGTGGTATTATGTGGAGTGTATTTATGTTGCATTGAGTAGAGCAATTATGTGGCGTGTAATTATGTGGCACTGATTGGTATTATGGGGAGTGTATGTTGTATTCAGTAGAGTGTAATTATGTGGCACTGAGTGGTATTTGGAGTGTATGTTGCATTGAGTGCAGTGTAATTATGTAGCATATAATTATGTGGCACTGTGTGGTATTATGTGTAGTGTATTTATGTTGTATTGAGTAGAGTAAGTATGTGGCGTGTAATTATATGGCACTGAGTGGTAATATGTGGAGTGCATTTATGTTGCATTGAATTGAGTGTAATTATGTGACGTGTAATTATGTGGTACTGAGTGGTATTATGTTGAGTATTTATGTTGCATTGAGTAGAGTAAATATGTGGCGTGTAATTATGTGGCACTGAGTGGTATTATATGGAGTGTATTTATGTTGCATTGAGTAGAGTAATTATGTGGCGTGTAATTATGTGGCACTGAGTGGTAATATGTGGAGTGTATTTAAGTTGCATTGAGTAGAGTGTAATTATGTGGCTTGTAATTATGTGGTACTGAGTGGTATGTGGGGTGTATTTATGTTGCATTGAATAGAGTGTAATTGTGACGTGTGATTATGTGGTACTGAGTGGTATTATGTGGAGTGTATTTATGTTGCATTGAGTAGAGTAATTATGTGGCGTGTAATTATGTGGCACTGAGTGGTATTATTTGGAGTGTATATTGCATTGAGTGCAGTGTAATTATGTAGCAAATAATTATGTGGCACTGAGTGGTATTGTGTGGAGTGTATGCTGCATTCAGTAGAGTGTCTGTGATTCACACACACGAGATTCCACAAGCCGAAGGGGGAGTGGAGGTGGGGAGGGGGAGGCTGTTCAGGAGGAGTACTGCTTCTAACATTTTATTTACTGAGCGAAGTTTCCTGGCACTTGAATTTGAGAAAACAGCGAAAGAAATATTTTTTGCCGGGAGTTTGAGAAATTGGAATTTGTTTAATGTATGGAGTGTGGAAAACGTGCACCCATACCATGCAAACGGCATTGTTTAGCGAAAGTTTACTGTAGGAAGGCTCCGGCACTAGTAACGAGCGGGAACCTTCACGTGCAAGGAGATGACACTGAAATATGAGGTGCTATTTTAACCCACCTCAAATGGTGCGCGTGCTTATCAACCACTGGCGGATGAAAAGCGGAGGCAACTCGTACAGGATATGTAACTTGTAGGTTACACACAGCCTCTACAACTGGTGCTCAGCCCACTAAGTTGTCAACCCACGCGTGTTGGAGTTGTTTCTAAGAAATTAACACATTGAAACGAGCTAGTGCCAAATGCTCATTGAATACATTCTAGGCGCCCTAAGAGCGAAATACTGTATACAGCCCCCTCCCTGCCTGCCTCCCTGACCCGTCAGATCTCCGCAGTCTGAAGCGTGCATGTGTTTTAGCTCTGTTTCCCTGGGGTGTCAGATGCGCCAGCGCCCCCTGAACACCCTACTTACTTAATATTCGAGCCCCTGAAAGAGCGGGACCTCGTGTTCGGGCCCCAGAGCCGCAATCTTGAACAGAGGCGTCCGTAATTTATAGGGATCACCGGCTGCGCACGGATCCACCGCATCTCCATAATGATGTTTTAATAACAAACAGACCCGGCGGAAGATGGCCCAGGGCTGCACACTGGCGAAGAGGCTGCGTGTGTGCCCGGTGCGTGCGTGCTTGTGCGGTGATAGAAGTTCCAACGCCGTGTTGGCCCAGGAAAAACTGAGGGGGGCGTGTGTGGGACAGGTTGAAGAGGTAGCGTACTTTTAGCAGAACCCTCAAAATTTGCTTTACGTACAAACTGCAGGCACAGTGCCGGGGTACGTGTCTTGCTTTACTACTTATCACCACAAACAGAAATGATGGGCAAAGGTTACGCTAACCAGTATGCGGTAAACCACTGGGTTTAAAGAGAGAGGCAAAGGGGGGTAGGAAGTAACCACTAGCCAGAGAGAGGCAGAAAGCGATAACCAGTAAGACTTGCATGTGGGGCATTAAGCAGAAACAAAACAAAACAAGCACGCGAGCGCCATCTGTTTCCAATTAACGCGAACGCGATAATTGGAAACAGATGACGCTGCTGCTCGCTCCCGAGGACCCTAGGCCAAGGACCAGAGAAGGCGGGACATGCACCCGCCTTGGGCCAATTGCATGCTGTCTTTCTTAGAAAGACGCATGCAAAGGCCAATAGGGGGAGATAAAAAAAAAATTAAAAAAACACACGCACGAGCGTGTGTTCAGAGTTTTAAAGCCCTTACTAAAGCCTCGCAGAGCAGCGCATGCGCGCTGGCTCAGGCGAGACCTAAAAAGGGGGACTTTCCTACAACACTGGTCATTGTGCATTCTCGGTCACAAGTTAATGTAAGTTTATAACTCACTTTGCTCAAGATATCACTTCCTTAATGTATTCTGGGTTGAATAGAGATTGAAGTAGATGCTGTACCTCTTATGGACGTTTAGGTCTACTATGTTGAACAGGAATGTCGTCTCTCACCTTGGCTTCTCTTTTTGGATCTCCACTTGCGGGAGTCCGCAGAGTGTAAGATGGGGGCACTGGTAAAGGGAGCAGTCTCTCCTCGCCCCTCAGATGTCTCGCCAGCAAAGGAATCTTGTCTTTTTGCCATTGCTCTTGGCTATGCAGGTGAATCTGCTCATGCTCAAGGTGCTCCTGGAAAGGGTGCTGCAGTCACAACATCTTCTAGGGTCATGACAATCTGGCAAACAAAGGTTACAGATCCTGTGCTTGTCTGTTTTGCCATTTTTTTGCTCCATTTTGGGCACTCCGCAAAAACATTAAATTTTGCGGAAAAAGAAAAATATTTCTTGTAAGGAAATTCTCTAAAAATACTCTCACCCTTGCCTTTTTTGGTTCCAGTGAACCTCACAAAGAGCAGATCTACACAATATATGGTCGTATATGGTCACTATAGAAACGCAAACCTCTTAGGGCCAAGCCGGAGGAGAGAAAAATGTCAGCAAGGTGACTAATTGACCGACATAGAAGGGTGATATCACCTTTGGCAGGACAGTAGCCTGAATCTGCAGCACCAATTTGTCTGGGAAGAAAGAGGAGTTGGGAGGTTACGTAGAGAGCACCTGTAGTTCACTTATGTGTCATATAGAAGTGATGGGAATCAGACAGACAGTCTTGATCACCAGAAGCCATAACAAACATCGGTGCATAGGCTCACATGGCCTATAAATATCAAACATCGGGAATATATTTAGGTCCCATTTAGGTGAGGCAAATAGTTTTGGAGAAACACATGGTTCAAGTACTTCCAAAAATGCATCACAAACCGCGATTTAAAATGGGGGGCGGTCAAGCAAGTTTATAAAAAGGCTGAAAGTGCAGACACATAACCCATAAGTTTGCCCACTGCAAAGCTGGACAACATCAAACAATACATGCAGAGAATCTAGATCAGGTGTCTCCAGCGAGTAGCTCGAGAGCTGCAAGTAGCTCTCCTGTGTGTAGTGCAGCCTACAAATATAGAAGCGTTTGCATGGTTGAATTATTTCTATACCAAAAGTAAAAAGCTTGTATTTGAGACAAAAATGTGTGTGTTTTCAGAACTCATAAGCTGATGTTTGGGGGAAAATAGTTAAATTCTCAAAATTAATTTACATCTATCATTTGATTAGGAGAGATTTATTACTCAAATTATTACCTTGATGCCAGGGGGATTGCAGTTATGGCTGATATTTATTACCCATGTAGATGCATTCCAAGTTGACAGAGCTTTTTTACTTTACTGCTGGCAGTCCTGCCTAATGCAACGATTGGAATACTGCTGACAATCTTGGATGGGGTGGTCACTATCACATCACTAACGTATGTAGCTCGGGCTAATTTTCACTGAACATAAGTAGCTCTTATTACAGAAAAGGCTGGAGACCCCTGATCTAAAAGATGAACCCCATGCCAGGCCAAAAACGTTTCCCAGTGACTGGCACATATAGACTAGGAGGACAGGAGTTTTTGCTTCATGAATAAAATCCACTACTTGAAGTGGCAACTGGCAAGAATATAGCTGCTGCTCCTCAATCCCCAAGCAAAGTTTATTAGTCTATTATTGTGCAATGCAGCTCCCTAGTAAACATTTACTAATGTGATGTTCAATTTAGTTCCCTTAGTGCTCCAATTTTAGTCATGCAATATGGTAGAGCTAAAACTTTCGAATCGTTTTCCTTTCCCTACATATTTTAACTTGTATTAAGGCATACGCTTTACTATTAGAAAGGCATACTTTTCCAGGGGGCCACCTTGTGTAAAATTTGGGAAATACTAGTGACAAGGAGCCAGATGACGAAACATGTCACTTTGGTGAATGAGGGCCATTGTTCTTTTTAATGTAGAACTGCAAAATTGGATTTCTTCCAATCAGGTATCACTTCTCACTGGTAAAAGTCAAAGTGTTGCTTGTATAGTGGATCTGGTATTGCAGTGATATAACTATCAACTTTGACACCGGAAGAAGTACTATAATATTCCCATTTTACTGCTATAGTGGTTGGGTTCAAAGAAGGATATGGGAAGGGCATTGACAAACAATATATTTCTGCAAATAAAGGGGGTGGTCTCTGCTATGGGGGTACCGTTTTATTGTTCATCCCCCATCTTCTGTACAACTTAATAAACAAGCATTGGCATAGCCAATAGGTCTCGCCTTTGGGACCTTATAAGTATTTAGTTATGCAGCACAATATCTTTACTGCAACAACATTAACTGTTGCATGGCTAAACACTTATAAGGTCCCAAAGGCGAGACCTATTGGCTATGCCAATGCTTGTTTGATAGGGCACTGTCGGGGCAGGCATGAACCACATGGCTTTTCTCCAAACATCAACACTAGTTTTTGTATGGGCAGCAACAGCTTGTGGGGCAGTGCAATTACCTTAGGCTCAGATTTGTAGCATGGGCTGTATGAGCCAAAAGCAAGGAAGGGGGGAAAAAAAGAAACAGCAAAATGTTTTACAAAACATTGATGGGGAACAACGCCTCAGGGAATGGAAGTGTGAGAAAGCAAATCCAGTCCACGGCAAATAGTAGAAATGATATCTGGTGAAGGTGCGTGTCCATGTGGGGGATGAAGGTGGGCATGGCCGCATGCGGAGTGTACACACATTTATGATACAAACACTACATATTTTTGATTAACCGCTTTCAGGAGCAACTGCCAATCACATCAGTAGGTAAGCAGGAAACCAATTGGTTGGTGGGATGGTTCTCTCTAAACTCTTGAGGTCGTGTCAAAAGCTGCACTAACTTCAAAAACATACCACAATTAGGAAGCACCTTGTGCACTTAAAATGCTTACTTTTGGTTTAAAACCCAGACATCTCATCCCAGTAAACTTTTGGAATTAGAAATGTTTGCATAGCGGCCGTCTGAGAAGAAAGCCACAGGTTCAGAAACGAAAGAAAGACATTCAGCCATCACATAAAGACAAAGAAGCATAAACTTCATAAGCTGCATGATGCACCACTTGTCTCCGTGACCTGAAGTGGGAGGATGCTGACAGGAATGATTGGGTATGTCATGCAGCCTCTCCACAACGAGTGTAGGTAGTGGGACAGAAAGGGCGGTGTTCTGGCAAGCTCCTGCCGGAAACCTCTTAACTGTTTATTACGATGAGATGGGGATCCAATCACAAAATTGCCCAAAAAGATAAAGGCAGAAGGGACGGGAAAACGGAGCGCTGCAGATCAATGTGCCTTTCTCCAGTAATACAAAGGGCTCAAATAGCAAGGTTTCCACAGCAAATGAAAATAATACTAAAGAAGGACAGGAGAGGCAAGGTGGGGAGGCCATTAAAACAGTAAATCGTTTCTTAACTCCTGAACCCCAAAGCATACATTTACCTACACCACACTCTGAAGATGGAAACGTGGCAGGAGGGGTGAGGGTAGGAGGCAGCAAGCAACAGAGAGGGAGGTGCGGGAAGTATTACAAACAGGGGCAAAAATGCAATAAAATGCAAGTGAAACCCAAAGCATGAGTTTACCTACAGCAGGCTCTGAAGATGGAAAAGTGGTGGGAGGGGTGAGGGACGGGGGCCGCAAGTAACGGGGGAACAAGCGACAGAGCGGGAGGTGCGGAAAGGATGGCAGCAACAGGGGAAGGAGGGGGCAAGAGTGAAGATGCGCTAAAATTCAAGCAGCAACGGGCGCCGAAGCTGAACACTCACCCTACGAAAACAGGAAAACAGTGTAACACGAGCAAACAAGCAATGGCCGCGCGGCCGTGAAACTGACACGGCCGCGAAAGTGAAAGTAATCGCGAGGGAAGCCAGATGGCGAGGGAAGCCATATGGCGCCTGATCGCGCGTGCACGCTCGCGTGAACGCAAGCTGGTCGCCATCAAAAGCCACTGCTGTTTGCACTTCCAAAACCCGCTTACTAAAACTCTCGATACCAAAGGGGATTATGGACGGAGCGTTAGAGCAAATCAAACACTCACCCCCAGTCAACTGATCTGGGTTTAATCCATCATCATTCTTTAGCTCACTCCACCACCCCAGTTCAGACATGGCCATATGCAAATCAGTCTGACCCTGTGCCTCATGGGAACAGTCCAGCCCGAACTGCCAAGCCATGTCTTCCCTGGACCGGAAACAAGCATCCTGGGACCGGTTTCGGGTTCAAAACCCTCATCAGCCAAGCTATCTTGAATCCAGTGGCAAAGTGAGCAAGGGACCCACGTCTGGGCATACCCTGCCAACTTAGAGGCGAACAAAGCGATACCAAAGGGGATGATGGACGGAGCGTTAGAGCAAATCAAACACTCACCCCCAGTCAACTGATCTGGGTTTAATCCATCATCATTCTTTAGCTCACTCCACCACCCCAGTTCAGACATGGCCATATGCAAATCAGTCTGACCCTGTGCCTCATGGGAACAGTCCATGTCTGAACTGGGGTGGTGGAGTGAGCTAAAGAATGATGATGGATTAAACCAGATCAGTTGACTGAGGGTGAGTGTTTGATTTGCTCTAACGCTCCGTCCATCATCCCCTTTGGTATTGCTTTGTTCGCCCTAAGTTGGCAGGGTATGCCCAGACGTGGGTCCCTTGCTCACTTTGCCACTGGATTCAAGATAGCCTGGCTGATGAGGGTTTTGAACCCGAAGCCGGTCCCAGGATGCTTGTTTCGGTCCAGGGAAGACATGGCTTGGCAGTTCGGGCTGGACTGTTCCCATGAGGCACAGGGTCAGACTGATTTGCATATGGCCATGTCTGAACTGGGGTGGTGGAGTGAGCTAAAGAATGATGATGGATTAAACCCAGATCAGTTGACTGGGGGTGAGTGTTTGATTTGCTCTAACGCTCCGTCCATCATCCCCTTTGGTATTGCTTTGTTCGCCCTAAGTTGGCAGGGTATGCCCAGACGTGGGTCCCTTGCTCACTTTGCCACTGGATTCAAGATAGCCTGGCTGATGAGGGTTTTGAACCCGAAACCGGTCCCAGGATGCTTGTTTCCGGTCCAGGGAAGACATGGCTTGGCAGTTCGGGCTGGACTGTTCCCATGAGGCACAGGGTCAGACTGATTTGCATATGGCCATGTCTGAACTGGGGTGGTGGAGTGAGCTAAAGAATGATGATGGATTAAACCCAGATCAGTTGACTGGGGGTGAGTGTTTGATTTGCTCTAACGCTCCGTCCATCATCCCCTTTGGTATTACTAAAACTCTCGCCAGAGCAGCGCATGGGCTGGCTCAGGCGAGACCTAAAAATGGATGGGAAAAAAAACGCGATCAGGTTAGGGATAAAGTTTAAACATCAGGAGTTTTTGAAAGTTTGCATCGGAAGTAATCAAATTTTGCATTAACATTACAGGCAGTAAGAAGCATGTGCAGAATGAGGTCCGGTAAGACCCCAAGTGAGAGGACATGCTCAACAGCTGAATCTGGTTAGATTAAAAGACTCGTAATTCCCCCGCACCCACCTTTCTGTGATACATCCTGTGGCGAAAACTTAAACATAAATCAACTTTACACAGATTTGGACAGCAGGTCGGAATACCCCTCCCAGTTTCCTCATGAATCTGTCTGAAAGAACACTTGACTCACTTCACACCACACCAACTCATGGGGCCAGATCATGTTCACCGACATCCCCTCGATCAACCACTTGCCCCATATGTAAACTGCAGTTACGCTCTGCACCAAACAGCAGAGACAAATTAATTGCTGAATATGCACTATACAAAAATCTTGTTAAGAGTGTTTGTTTCTTCCACCGAGAACATGGGGAATTTTAGCTGCGAGACCAACCTGCATGACTGACTCAAGGGGCAAAGTGCTTGTGCACCACGGCACAGACACCAAAATAATGGAAACATTCAACCCTGCACTGGAAAGCCAAATACTTCCAATAATTTAATGATACCAATGGGACGCATTACTGAATTTGAACGTTTCATTTTTGGAGGCGAGCAAGATTCATTGTTCCACCAAGCACTTATTGGGCATCTTCAGTGGATTTGTTGCACATAACAGTATATCGTCAGCGTACAGTTGAGAATTTCTAAAAAAGATTTCCAGAGTACTTCTCAGAGATGGATTTCCCATAACACTTACCTACTCAATGAATTCCCTGTAATGATAATAGGCATGATGCCCCTGTCTGAAGTTTTGGGCAGTTTCCATGTCTCTATAATCTCTTTGTGCGTTATACAATCCAAAATAACATAAAACTGTGACGAATGCACTGACTCTCCCTCTGGCCTCATTTTGCACCCCACTTTGCCTTTCTTGGGTCTGCTCCCACCCGCGAAATGTCCTTATCTTTTTCCAATTTAAAAAGAAGACTGAGAACAGATACAGCGTTGAAGATGGAGGTTTAGTGGGAGTCTCAGACCAGGAACAAGGTTTTCAATCACCGTCTCCTTGGACAATGAAGCAGCCAAAGAGGTCTATTTCACGAGAGCTATATGCTATATAGGTTAGTGGGTTATGTTCAATAGAGATTCCGATTGTGTAGGAAGAATTTGGCCAAACCTGTCCATACTGAAGACATTCTAACAGGTGCTCAGGACCAGAATAAATGTCCCTTCGGAAGGTGACATGCATCCATCTCTCTATTTGGCATTTAAGAGTACGTTCAGAAAAGTGGAGAGTGCAAATGTAATGGCCAGTGTTAATCCACATGAAAGTTGATGCATTTGCTGATGAAGCCACCCTGTTATTCTTTCTCAACACTGATAACTGGACAATTCTAATGGTTTTAAACCGCAACGTTCATAACCAACTAACACATTGTTATTGGGCGGTCTTACAATATCCTAAAAATCCCACATTCTAGGTGACATTCATTTAGTATCAAGTACTTTGAATTTGAGATCACAGCAACTGTCAGCACTAAAGAAACATATGAAAATGTTTTAAGGAGGTTATATCAACATAGACACAACATGACAAATTAATGAGCAAGCAAGCATGTCAAAAAAATTCAACTTACTCTTCGACAAATTGAGAGAGTGCTTGACAGTCTTCTTCAAAGACCTGAAGCCTGGGCTGATAAACATATCGCTCACTCAGAATGTCTTCTTGAGTAGGATAGGCCTTCACTTCATGCTATGGATAAAATTAATGTATACATCAAAAGTGTCACTACCGATGTTAAAATAAACATTGTTCAAGGACACAAACGCCACAACTGACATTTCTAGGGTCGAACTGTAGGCATAGCATGACTTCTGACTAGACAGCTACTAAATATGTACTTTGTGTAACACAAACCCATAAAAAAATAGTAACTTTGGTTCAAACTGATTCATAACATATAGGAAACTGCGATTAGTTAGCAGCAAAACACCTGCAAAGGAGTGAGAAGCACATAATGATTTTCTGCTGCCTTTGGCTAATCGCCCCTCTTGAGCACTCAAATGTTGCGTTCACAGGCGCCCAGTACAGCCATGCAGAAACATGAACTGCCGCTGATCTGGCTGCCCTAATCAGATTGTCTAACAATTTGGCCAATCAAATCCACAAAGGGGTCACAGATGTATTAAAAAAGAGGAACACACTGCATCTCGTTTAGGGAAAAGTGTGGAATCCTCTGAGATGCCACATGTTTTACATACAAGAGTAATATTCTGTCAACCATTCCTTAGGAGCATTCATAGTATTTAAAAAATCTAACTGCCCCCCTTACTAATTCACTCTCTATTGCAATCTATATACAGATAGAAGTATAACCGAGCAAAATGTAGCAACATTGTATTTCAAGATAATATTGTAAACCTACAAGAAAATGTTTTAATTTAATTGGACCATATTACACATCTACCGGTCAAGTATTCTCTCCATATTTATATCTATACCCATATCCAAACAGTGGATACTTTTGTTACTGCAGTGCAAAGGTCAGATCAATTTACCTTTATTGCCACAGTACAGCAAAGGTAACATTCTATATATATATATATTCACTGAAAAAACCATGGGTTTCAGGGACGTTATAGTTAGTTGGACATTTCACTCGTATAAAACCAGAGAAATTCGGCTGTTATAGTTAGTAGAGCGAACTATAACTCGTGCCCCCGCAGTGCACTGCTGATGACGTCACATATTCCATCACTCATGACATGCTCAGTGACATCACTGATGACATCACTGATGACATCTCAAATGACATCATCCAGTGCCTGAGTGTTTAAAAAAATGTCAAGAATGTTATATCTATATATGCCAAGGTATATTGAAGAATGATTGGTTGTCTGAGCACCTGTATGGGTGCCTGAGTGTCTGTGTGGGTGTGTGTGTGGGGGGGGGGTGGAGGGACTCCCTGCATGGATATGTGAGTGGGTGATTCACTGGGTGTATGCGTTTATGAGCGAGTGTATGGGTGAGTGAGTGTACATATAGCTGTGTTGGTGAGTGAATGGATGTGTTAGTGGTATATGTGTAAGTAACTACATATGTGAAAGGCAGTATTTGTGAGTGTTGGAGTATATAAGTGAGTATATGTGACAGTGAGTGATTGTGACAGTGGCTGCATGGATAAGTGTGTGCTTATGTCAGTAATTGTTGAAGACAGTACGTATCTGTATGAATTAGTGACGTGGTGTGTGTATAACTGTATAGGTGAGTAAATGGCAGTGTAATTAATTCTTTGGGAGACAGACTAGGTTTTTGAGTAACTCTTTGGGTGAGTGGCAGTGTGTGAGTGTCTATATGGGTGTATGAGTGGATTATATTAGTGGCTGTATTGATGAATGACTGCATGTATGAGTGACTGTATAGGTTAGTGGGTGGATGTGTGTGTAGACGTATGAATCACTGAGCGGGTATGTATTAACTGCTATTGGTGTGTCTATCGTTTCAATATTGGTAGTCTGTATTTTAGAGTGGGTGTATGAAAGGTTTTATTAGGGTGTGAAGAGGTGCATCAGATGATCACGTGGATGATGTCATCAGTGATGTCACTGAGCATGTCATGAGTGATGTAATATGTGACGTCATCAGCAGTGCATTGTGGGGGCGCGAGTATAGTTAGCTCTACTAACTATAACAGCCAAATTTCTCTGGTTTTATACGAGTGAAATGTCCAACTAACTATAACGTCCCTGAAACCTATGGTTTTTTCAGTGAATTTCTAAGGTTTTTTAAATGCTAATTTCTAACTATAACGTCCCTGAAATCCAGTTTTTTCAGTGAATTTCTAAGGTTTTTTAAATGCTAATTTCTAACTATAACGTCCCTAAAACCTATGGTTTTTTCAGTGAATATATATATATATCTCTACAGTAATGCCAAGGCGATAATCCAAACCATGCAAAATGTTTAATCCAGATCATCTTGCTACTTAAGATTCCATCTCCCAAGAAGAATTCATTCTGGGCTTAAACCCCACCTACCATATTTAATATCTCAAGTTCCAAACACCATAATACCATATGAGGGAAACCAAATCTCGATCACACTTCAGACTTAACCTAGATTAACCCATTCTGAGAAACCTAAACCAAATAAAACGTATTCTTGATCCTATTCTAGGGCCTCGTCACCAGACTGAAAGACCACTGAATACCTGTGACAGGCTTCAGACTTCCACTCAATCATCGCCCTTCTCTCTGACCCGAAGAAGCAGTGTTTTCAATGGATTTGTTTCTTGATCGCTTCATTACATCTAATTAAAAAAGCCTATTCCTAAATAATATATTAATAAGGGCTGTGTCATGGGCTTGGTGTGATGCAGAATGAGACACTGTATCCTAAATGTGGAACATGGCTCATCGTTAAAGAGCTTCATCTTCTAGAACTGTTATTTATAGCTATTCGAGCCAGTATGATTTGCTCGGCCTCTGTAATTTACAGTAAAAAAAGACACAAAAGAAAGCAGCTATGTATTCATGAATGAGCCCTGGGGATGCGACTGTCACTAAACATGTTGGGTGGGGAAACTGCGTTGGAAGCACTGTCCAATTTTGGCTAAAATTGTATTTGGGTTACTGTGGCAAAGTAAATGTCATTGAAGGAACTGTTCTGTTTTGATTAATTTGATTGGATTACAGTCAATATCTTATAATTCAATAGTAAAACAGTGCTGAATGAGAGAATTAAATTAAGAGCAATCATGCGATAACCCTCGAAATTATTTTAATAATCAACTTGGTGCCTTCTCAACTTTTTGGTTTGTATCTTTGGGGCTAACAGTCTGGCTTATTATACCGTACTAAATAGCGCGGGGCCATTTCGCTTCCCCCTTTTCCCTACAATATATATTTTTATTGAATGTATTAAATAACTATGATGCGCTCTGACACCTTCCGCTTGCATGCTTTGTTAGTGGCAAAATAAAAATAAATAATAAATAAACGGAACAAAATTGCGCTGTCATCATCAGTTCATTGGACAGCAGGCCTGACTCCTGAGGCACAGAGGGGAGGGGCAGTGGTTAGAAGCCCTGCTTCCTAGCCGAGGAACTAGGCATGGGAGTGGGCAGGGTTGGCCCCACTCTGGCCCTGCTGGGTCCCACTGTGACCCTGGCGATGCTGCTAAGTTCATTGACCTGGACTGTTCACTGTGCTGCCAAAGGAAGGGTAAACCTGCAAATATTGTGTGTAGGGAGTGTTTATTTTAAGTTGTTTTGTGCTGTTTATTGTGCTTAATTGTCAGGCAGTAGAATGAAAGTGGTGACTACTCTTTGACAATTAAACCATTTATCTCTGAGATTGCTTCAGTAATAGCTTGGTCTGGTCAGCCATGCTGCGGCCCTGAGTTGCATGGAATGTAGTGTCAGATGGTATCAACTTTATGCAGCCTTAGGGTTTTTTCATCTGATATGATGCAAGTGTTGCACTTACTGCTGTGTGGTAGTGGGGTGCCTGAAAGGCTGTATGTCCTCGGAATGTTTGTCTGCCTCCTGGTTAGAGTGGGGTTCAGGGCAGACGTTCCTCTATAAGATGATGTCCCTCATCTGTAACAAGCATTTGCAATGCAATAGGTCTCGCATTTACGCGAGTTTGAGCTATTGACATTGCAAATAACAATGCCTTTTATATTTGTTTTCGTTTTAAAAACAAATAAAAGGCATTGTCATTTACAATGCCAATAGCTTTAACTCGTGTAACTGCGAGACCTATTGCATTGCAAATGCTTGTTTTGAGGTGTAGGGGAATAGGTTCCTCCTTAGGTAAAAAGTTGCAGATGCACATTTACACTACCTTTCAACATGCGTAAATGTCCAGCCGGTGAAGAGCAGGTTGTGCAGATGTTACGCACGCGAAGGCTCTATGCAATGTCACTAGTGTACATTTCCGTGAATATTCTAGCGGTTCTTTTTGAATTGATGAAGAGACAGAACTTTGCTCCCATAGCAGGTGTAATCCTGAAGAGGGAATTTTCCAACTTTGGAAGCTGAGCAGCTCAGCTGATTCTATTCCTCGGTTCAGCACATGGCCAAAGAATTGTGTGTCCAGGCAAATTACGTAATGCCTATATGTCTGAAAAGGTAAGTGGCTGTATTGTGAATGTCAACACCAGCTATAGCGTAATCTGCTCCAATTATATGCTCCCTTCGGCCTCATCACATCCCGGTTTAAGTATTCAGTCTCAGCCGGGCACAGCACTTAACAGTTGTGTTTATACGCACATACTGGTGTTGCGCCTATTACAATAAATACTGCTCTGTGTAAAGCGCCTAGAAGCCAGCAATGGCGAATGTGCGCGTGCAGACGTGCGTTCTTAAGAGAAGTGTTGCCATGCAGGAAGTGTTAATCGGTGTTTTCTCCAGATTGGGTTTATTCGACATAACATCGGGTGTTCGGAATCTCCCCCATGCGGATGTCGGGTTTATCGCGTTATGTGGTGGTATCTCTCGGTGCTCAGGGCTGTGTTCTTCTCAAGGCACTTTCCATGACCTTGTCTGCGCCCCTCGCCATCACGTCCTGAGGTGCGGCACGCGGCAGATAACTCTGGCCTCCAGGAGTGGCTCGTCCACGCAGTTCAACCCAGCGAGGCTGCTCGGCGCACATAGAACAAGCTGAAAGACACGCCGTGCGCGTGCCCATGTGCTGTCCGGGCCCAAGCTGATGCAGACGCCATGCGCGTGCACATCGGCTGTCCGGGCGCGCACATGTTTTGTCTCCCTTCGCGCACCAAACCCACAACAATAGTCTCGCCAAGGCGAAGCAGCGCATGCGCTGCATTCGCTAGGCGGACCTAAAAAACGGAGTAATGATTGTCAACGCTCTAGACAAAATATGAGTTTGCTGCTGGAGCGCGCCCTATTCAGTAAAAAATAAAGTTTTTCTGACGTGTTCTTGTACCCTGGCACCTCAGCGTGGCAGCGCCTGTAGTCTGCGTCCCTCGCCATGGGCGCGCTGGCCTTGTTCTGAGTGTTCTGCGGGCTCTGCAGGAAGTCTGCAGTCTGTGCCTTCTGTCCAAATAGAGAGGAGTCTGTACTCTGTGTGCTCCTCTCTGGCACTGGGTTCAGAGGCTAAACAAGGGCACAAATTAAAATAAAGTTGACTGGCAATCTCCTCCCCAATCCCTTGTCTCCAACCCACCAACCCTCCTCCCTTTCCCCATCCTTGTCTTTGTTCTTCCCTCTCCCTCCTTTAACCCGCTCCTCCCGTTTTCGCTTCTCCTTCATTCAGTCCGTATCTCTTCCAATTCTTCTGCCTCTTCTTGGCCCATATTCCTTTTCTCACTCTTTCCTTCCACCAATCTCCTCCCAGGGCACGGGTGGGCACTACCACGGAAGCATGCCAAGGTAGGGGGAAAAAGGAGACCGGTGGAATTCCATTGGCCGCCTGTAGTGTATTGAAGGGAAGCGAGGCGCCCGGGCCGAAAGGGGGGCCCTCGTGCCCACACTAACCTAGCAGCCACAGTAAGGGGCCATGGGGCGGAGCTCGGAGCGGGAGCCGCTGTAGGGCACACGGTCGGCTACGAGCATCGGAATTATTGCTCGACAGACAGCTGAATCCAGGCACCGACTGCAGCAGTCTGTGCCCAGTTTAACTGCGCAGCATTTTCGAAATACTTCCGATATTTTACAGTAAACAGAGTCAGACAAGTGTGGAACTTCAGGGACAGCTAGCAGGCGTAGCCCCCCCGTACTGTGATTGCGCCCCTCCCTGTACTCCCCTTGCGAAGCTCCCTAATACTGCGTCACAGTTACCTCAGGGCCCCTCCTGGCCGTGCCGCGACTCACACCTGCCTGTGCCCCTCGCAGACGCTGCACTCGCTCCCCAGCGCTCTCGGTGTCCTTCCATGCTCTGTACAGGGTGCCCTGTCTCAACGTCCGGACGGACGGTTTCGTCTCAAGTTCTCACACTGAGCGGCTCCATGCTGCGAGCAGGGATGGCTGCTTTGGTTTTCCGATAGCTCAGACTAGAATTGCTTTATCCTGTAGACACTTTGTGAGCGCTAATATTCAAATAAGAAGAATTAGGTGTCATTTCGTGCTCTAGCCTCTCCCTCTCACCCGGGTTTCAGTTCTTGGCTTCTCTGGGTCTCTTACTGTCAGCACGTTCAATTAACTAAGCCCCGGGGAGGTGGCGGTCCCCGAGGCTGCGGGGGCCCCTGCTAATTAATTACACATTGCCACCGGGACCTGGCCCACCCGGGGACTTACAGATAACGAAGCGCGGGAGTCCGCGCTTCGTTTTTTTTTTTCCGGCCGGATTTGCGCACTTAGAGCGAAATCGGTCGTTTAAAACAAAAAATGCTTTTTTGGGGCCTTGGGGTCCTTGTGGGACCCCCTGAGCAGGCCAAGGGGGTCAGGGTGTTTCTCTTACCTTTTTCCCTGTCACTCGGTCCGAGGCACAAGATGGCTGCCAACACTTCCTGGTTTAAAGTGTTGGCAGCCAATCAGAGGCAAGCTTGTGCTCGGGAGGGCTCAGCCAATCAGATCTCACAATTCTCAAATATATATATCTGTAAATCTTTAAATATCTCAAAAACTACTGAACGGATTTACACCATTTAAAAAAAAGCGTGCTTTCTGGACCAAGAGCTATCTCTCTCCAAATTTGGTGTAATTCCGTTCAGCAGTTCAGGCTGTAGCCGTGTCTAAAGTTTCCTATGGAAATTAACATGGAGAAAACACGTTTTGGGACCCCCCTTTTTTCTCGGCCACCCCTTGAAGAATCCCCCCGAAACTTTCAAGACAGGAGCTGACCTGACTGAACAATTAGTTTTGAAAATTTCGTGAAGATTCGTCCAACGGCGCCAAAGTTATTGGCAAATCAAAAAACGCTTTTCCTATGGAAACTAGGTTCTAACTATAACTACCTACTGGCGACTGCTATATATCTCCACAACGACCACTTAATTAAAAGTAATCCGAGGACACAGCGGGGAGTACGAGAGAGTCCTTTTATTCACTGCTGATAATATGGCATGATGCATTTCGGCTTAGTTGCCTTCTTCAGATTCCGTTTGCAGCCGGTTTTCACCTCCTCCCTCCTTTGAAATTTCTGCGGCGCTCCCATTGGTGGGAGATCAGCAGACCCTGCTTCAATCAGGATAGCTGTATTCCTGTGTTTAACTTCAGCTCCCAGCATGCACCAGATCGAGTAAGTACCAAAGCGGGGTCAGATATATATATATATATATATATATATATACACACACACACACACACACACGTAGTTAAAGTTAATACTTCACTCCATTAGAAATCAAACTTTTGTACTTTCAACTTCTTCGCAACCATTACCCCGCCTGCCACACCCAATGAACAAGTTACTTATTGTCGGTAATGCTCTTACTAGTGGATACTTTAACCACAGGTTCCTCACTTTAGGACATCCCCGAGATGCCAGACTGGATCCGGATAATTTTGTTGTCGTGCTCCCCATGATGACAGGTGGCACCCTGCAGTTACCCACTGAGTCCATATTGCTCTGGGCCGAGCTGCAAGTAAGCGCCATCCTGCCAGTTTCTTGTTTTTTTCCCTTTCCACACCCCAAGACGCGAAGCATTACCAATTGTTGGTAAGAATGTGCTGATCACTAACAGGAGACATTTTTAGAAGAGGCCACTCCACAGAACTGTAACAAGGACAAACACCCCTCGTGCCAACACAGTTGTAGTGGGCTTGACCCTTGTCCAACAGCTCTCAGACCTTCTGGTGTCTACCTCTTGGCCAGTGGGTAGCAGATATTGATGAAGAGGACTAACCACCTCACAGGGCCCTCTTGTACATAGTCTTCCCTTTCCTCGCTAAAAAGTTGATCATTCCCGAAATGGTGTATTGTATGATGAATGTAAAAACAAAGTCCTGACCTTGTCCACTGAATGGAGCCCCTTCCTCCTCTTTTGAGGGGCAATGGGGAGCAAAGAATGCAGGTAAAGTGATTGACTGCTCAACACGAAAGAGTCACAACTTTTGATAAGGATACCAGCGTCCTGCATACCAATTTGTCTGGAAAAAAGGTGGTGTAGGGCGAAGTTGCATGGAAAGTGCCTGATGTTCACTCATGCGATGAGCTGATGTAATCACAATGAGAAAGACAGTTGTCAAGAGACACAGTGAGCAACAGTGGATAGGTTCAAAAGGCATACACATCAGGAATGTCAAGACCAAGTTAAGGTCCAACTGTGGTACCACAAACTGTTTGGGAGGGAAGGTGCGTCAAATCTTTAATAAAACACATTACAACAGGCTATTTAAATATGGACGGAAGGTGAGACACATAGTGCCTATGGTAACATCCCTGGGCTAAAGATAAAAAACAAAAGGACATCCGACATATTCACTTGTAAGGGGTCCGCATCCAGGATGCCACGCCGGGGTACAAACTTGTCCCAACGACCAGCATAACGGGAACTCATGGAGGGTTGCCTGGCAGAAAGGAGAACATCCACCATTTCTGGCGGCAAAATAAATGCAGTCAATGAACGCAGAATAAGTTGCAGAGATTCGGGTGTAGGACCTTGCCCAGACGCTGAAACAAGCACTCCTGCCTAGGTGGTACCCTGATGGGAGCACAGATGCACATGCTCAGGAGTTCCAGGTACCACACTTTCCTGGGCTAATATGGGGCAATTATGATGAACTGGGTTGCTCAAAATTCATTGCAGGAACGGTATTGGTGGGAAGGCACACAGGAGATCCTAGTCCAAATCCTGCCAGAATGAGTTTCCTAACGAATGTTTTTGTGGGAACTACAAAGCACAAAATTGCCGACATTCCGCATTCTCAAAGCTGGCATTGGTCGAATATGGCCTGCTCCACATCCGCCACATGTGATCTGATGGACTATGTCTGCCCAGTTTGCCCGCTTTGGAGTTTAGGGACCCTACCTTATGGATGGCAACCAGGAACACGTTATGAAGCTCCAGCCACCGGCAAGGACGTAAAGTATTCTGCCACAAAAGACCCCATCCTGCCCTGCTAGTTGACATACCAGTCTGTGAGAACCTCCATCAGCTTCCCACTGAGGATGTCTGGAAAGTCTTCAAGGCCAGAAGAATGGGCTTTATCTCCAGAATGATGTGGAGCCTGACCTCCACCTGAGACCGTAAACCTGTGATCTTCTTGCTAGAGCGATTCCTGTCCCACACTCAATACGGCAGAGAAAAAGCCTTCAACTTTGCTGCGTCCAAAATCACCTGGCAGATATTCTAGGGTGAGGAAACTGATCAGTAGCCATCATAACATTTTTATACCAAACTTCACACATATGGTCTTTGAAATTGAAGGTTTCAGATTGTCAGATTTGATGCAGGCTGTCCAAAGGGACCAAACATTATAATCAAAATCATTTACTTTTCCATTTAAGATGGAAAACTTCCACAGGCGAGTTTTGTTGTGAGCAACTGGAAAAAACTCTAAACAAAAGTCCACCACCCTCCTCAGTTTCTTACGTGGGTTTTCTGCCAGTAATCGTCAGAGGACAGGTATGGAAGGAACCTTTTTAGTATACAGAGGTAGAAGGAGCACAAATCATAAAATCAAAATTTACCTGGGAGAATAAAGCAAGATCTAAGAGGATAAGAAAGGCAAAAGTTACTCACTTGCAACAATATATGTTCAGCATGCTGTGCAGTAGGGCATGCTTCTAGCATCTAGTGGTTGGGGTCAGAATTACCAGTTTCTTAATTTTTAAGTTCTTGGGAGTTGACCAATGGAGACCTCCTCAGGATGTCATCAGCCTAGAGAGGCCACATTCCCCGTTTGTTCATATTATTTTTCACAGAACTTGATTGATTGTAATGAGTTTTGCATTTCCCTGAAGATAGTCTATATCCCCCCCCCCCCCTCCCAACGGGGGGAACTCATTGCTAGGTAGAGGGGCCACATGTGAACCTATAGCATAACAATCTCAAACTAATTGTTATAGTTAAGTTATGATCATTTTTCCATTTGTAGATTGTATTTTGTAGCACAAATGTTGTGTATTGACTGAAAAGTAGTACTCCCTGTAAAGAAATCCGGTTGGAAAATGCGATGACAATGGAAGCAAATACAAGCAGTTTCAAAGAATGTACTGCATGTTGCGATCAGAAGTACTTTCTACCTCTGTAAAGTGACCAACAGCAGCTGTTGAGTACATTTAATTTCCATGTATACAGAGGTTGCACAGTAAACTTTCACAAACCTACATCCTGAAATGCAACATTACATGCCTCTAGCTCGCATCCCAGGAGTCAGATTAATGCTATTCCTTTTGGTGAAATGAGGGCCAGAAGAAATTGCAGTGAGGAGCAGGAGTATCAACAGCGTATACAAGACATGGAAGATCGATTCATAGAAGGGGGATACAGTCCACAGGTTGAGAGATCCGCCAGAAGAAGAATGGCAGGGATTGATAGACGATACACTTTGGATAACTATAAGAAAGACAGAAGGGATTCTAAACTTATCTGCCATATTGCAGATTAAAATGGTATGTCAGCAAGATATCGCAAATGTTTGAATAAATACAGGTATCTTCTTAAAGGGGAAAAGATGTTCGAGGACTACATAGCTGCACATCCAGCTGTTACATACCGTAGAGGGCGAACACTCCGGGCAATACTATGTCCCAGTTACCAGACACTTGAGAAGAAAGAAAGTTGGCTCACTAGACACACGTTGGGTTTCTACAAATGTGGGCTCTGTACAATGTGTAGATGGGCCAAAGATAAAGTAAAAAGCTTCATGGATGCAAAGATGAGGAGTTACACTATACGCGACAACATTACCTGTCAGGCCAAATTTGTTGTTTACATGATTAAGTGTAAATGTGGCTGTATGTATGCGGGGAGTACTATTCGGCCCCTCAAGGATAGAATAAGTGAGCACATGAGGCCAGTAAAAACCAAAGACGATAAATACCCGGTGGCGGGTCATATTAATGATTGTAAATCACACAGAGGGCTAGAGGAGTTTTAAGGACCAGCGGGAACCCGCTCCCCACCAATATATAATTTTTCACAAAAAGAGGCCCCGGGTCCGGAATGATATGGAGGTCCAAAACGTGGATCAAGAGATAAAAGTGACAGGGCGGGGGATATCCCTTTTTAAGGACAGTTCCCCTCACACACCAAAGGTGTCATGCTTCATCATAGGGGTACCTCCTCGCGTGAGGAACCTAGTCCTCACGCGGGCTACAACCCCCTCTCTACGAGGGAGGAGCTCAGGGATGTTTTAGTTTGGGAGGTCGGGTGTACTAAGACCCTATGAGAGCTGCGTGTGATTGCAAGAAATGCAGTGCTATAATATGGGTGAATTAAAACTGGCTACGGGGTTAGCTCTGTTGCAACTTTAATAACGCTACCCGGTGTCAGGATTAAAAAGCAGAAAAAGCTTGTGAACACAGGGGTCAAGATTCAAGACCGCTATGTACTTATGAGACCAACATGTTTCAGCCTATCAGACCTAGTATAGTGTCATGGCTTTCTTCAGGGTCAAAAGTGTAGCTACTGCAATACAAATAAAAATTATATATACAAGTGTGATACATGAAAAGCAAAAAAGTGTAATTGTGTCATACTGAACCATAGAATCGTTCTTTGTTCAGTACGTTCGACATGTACCCTGTGTCAAAGACAGAAAAGATAAACATGTCATATATATACACACTGACATACATATACGTGCAAATTATCACTAAATCACACATTGGGACCTCCATTAGTCATACATGTAGAGCAATTATTGCTGCTTTTTTTTTTTTAGAGTGCCATAGTACAAACAGATTGATGCGTAACTCACCACTATGGGTATCTGTAGTTTACTGCTTCTGTCCTGGCTACTTAGCCAAATGGTACCAAAGCCACGACCTGAAGAGAATGGTACGTGGCAGTTAAAAACAGAAAACCCCAGGAGGGCAGAGAGAGTTTAAGAGAAAAGAACGCTCAGCCGGAAATAATGTGCAAAAGACGTACATAATTTAGCTATACAGAACAAATAGGTTGTAGGAGCGAGCCATGCTGTCAGGGCGTATGTGGCAATAACGTGGCAATATGCGTTCTAAAAATAGCCTCCGGACGAAAATCAGATATTCATGGTGGCTGGTAGGAGATAAAACATCGCAGTTGGAATAACAATTCAATGCGTCAAAAAACCTCTGCAAGATAAATTAATCCATATGAGAGGTAAAAAATGGGCCTGCGCTATGAAGGCTGGATGGGTAAAGCGCAAGAAGACAAACCATTAGCTGCATATCGGGTATCAAAAAAGGAATACACAGAGCATGACCTTTAGTCTGTGAAGGGAGTTATGAGTACGAAGGGTACTTAAACAACGGCTGGAATGGGGAAAGGGAAGGTCCGCGATGAAGAGCACAGGAGTGCATAAAGCTTACCGCCAGGGGTTGCGGTCCTCCGCAATTACGGCAGTGGTCCAGGAGCAGGGAGCCCGTGTACCAACATGGTGCGATTTAAAAGGTGTCCGGGAGATTGACAACACCTGGAAAGCTGCCGTCGTAACCGGATATCCAGCGGAAGCGATAGAAAACTGGGTAATGTAGTCCAGTGGACCATCGGTAAGGAAACTCGTGAGGCGCCTGTGGACCAAACGGCAACACCGAGCGTTTGCCAGAAGGGGAGACAAAAAGCAAAAGATGATGGAAGCGGAGGTGTCTGAAAAGTGTAGTCCATAAGACTCTCGCTATGCAAACCAGTCATGCTCCGGTTAGAAGGACCAGCAGAATGGGTATCTGCTAGTAACACAAACAGAAAAATGGGTAAAAACGGATAAAATCAAATAACTATAAACCACATAAAAATGTATATAGGAAAAAATGTAGTCCTAATGCTCGAACCCAGCTGGGTGGCCGGGGTGTCTCGTAAGCAGTAACAAACTAACAGAGCCGGTAAATAATGTGGCAAACAGAAAAAATAGTCCAATGGTCGCACACACAGAGTACTCAGGGTAAAGGTCAAATTGCTGGAACAAGGTGACTGCCAACCATGGGAAGTATATGGGGCAGATGTCATCCTTGTGCTAATTGTAAGGAGGTATCAGGTGGTAACGAAAAAAAGGGGGGGGGGGGAGGGGGACATGGTTATGCCAGTGCCAACCAGGGAATGTCATCATTAAGCCCAGAGGTCGCCGTGTCCAACCTATACACCCACCTTTGCTCCAACCTCAACAGTTTCGTTGACAAACCTGGTGTGGTAGCATTAACGTTAGGTTTGTCAAGGACAGTCCAACTGAGTGTGTCTGCACCGTGTTTCAAGTCAAAGAAGTGTTTAGTAAGTTTAGTTATTTGTTTCGCGCACCTAATCGTGCTCTTATGTTCTAGGATGCGGGTACGCACCTTTCTGGTAGTCATCCCAACATATCTCAGTCCGCAAGGGCATGTCGTTAGGTAAATTACCCGTTCACTATTGCAGTTAGTGTGGTGTTGTAATACCCATGGTCTAGCTGTTCCTATGTCAATGCTCTTTGTTACCCTAGTATGAGCACAAGCGGCACAATTGCCGCATGGGTAGTGACTTTGGACGTTCGGTAGATTCCAAAGGGTATTGATTCTTGGTGTATTAGCGATTGGTGGTCTTGTATGAATCAAGGTGTCTTTAAGATTGCGACCCCTTTTGTACGCGAAAAGGGGTTTATTAAGAGTCAAGAGTCCTTTATTCAGAATGTTCCAGTTATGTAGTACAGACTTTTTGACTACATTAGAGAGGGTACTGAAAGTATTAACACATACCAATTTGGATGTGTTTGCTTTTTCAGGTCGTGGTTCTAGTAAGGCTTCCCTATTGTTATTCAAGGCTCTTTTGGAGGATTTTTTCACCAAAGCGGCTGGATAATGCCTGTCCAACAGATTGTTTCTTAACCTAGAGGCATGAACTTTGTACTTCTCTGTGTTAGAACAGTTGCGTCGGAGTCTTAAGAACTGCCCATAAGGCAGATTTTCACGCAATGTCTTGGGATGGTGACTTTCATATTGGAGCAGCGCATTACGAGCCATTGGCTTCTGATAGAGCTCAGTCTCAAGAGTTCCTCCTGATGGGTAAATCCAAAGGTCCAGGAAGGCAAGGCCTACCTTGCTGTAGTCACAAGTGAATCGTAGATACTCGTTCTGTTCATTCAGCCAATTGTGGAAGAGTCGGATGGAGGTCTCGTCTCCTCTCCAAATGACGAGAATGTCATCTATGTATCTTTTCCAGATGATTATCTGTGCGCTGAAGGGATTATCTCTACCAAGGGCAACACCTTCCTCGAACATATGCATGTAAAGATTCGCTAGACTAGGCGCGAAGGTGCTGCCCATGGAAGTTCCTGAGATTTGGAGAAACAATTGAGTTTCAAATTGAAAAAAGTTCTCTTTCATTGCCAGTTTTGCACAATCCATAATGAATGGGATAGGTGTAATGGTGTCTGGTGGAGATTGAGTCAATAGTTGATCCACTTTTTCCAAAGTCTGGTCTTGAGGGATGCAGGTATATAGTGATTCTACATCAAATGAAATTAGGTAATCAGTGGTGGGATCAAATTCTATGTCTTCCAAAAGGCGCAGGACATCTGTAGTGTCTTTCAAGTATGTCGGCATACTGCACACAAGTGGTCTAAGGAAGAAATCAACAAACTGCGATAATGGTTCTAGTGCAGAACCAATTCCAGAAATAATCGGTCTGCCGGGGGGTGGTCGCTGTCGTTTGTGAATTTTAGGTAATATGTAGAAGTAAGGTACTGTTGGTGATTTAGTACACAGGAATTCAGCTTCTTTGTTGGTAATCTAGTTGTTTTCCAGTGCTTCTTTTCTCAATTTGGAAATAATATCCATGATCCGTTCCGTCGGGTCTTTCTCTAGACGCTGGTATGCAGTGTTGTTTGTGAGTTGTCGTAGGCACTCTGTTCTGTAAATCTCAGTATCCAGTATTACTGTAGCCCCGCCTTTATCGGCGCTCTTGATGGTGATGGTCTTGTCGGAGGAGAGTGAGTGGAGAGCTTCTTTTTCTTTCCGTGAGATGTTATCAAAGGCCCTGGTTGATGATGATAATCCTAGGGCAAGGTCTTTGAGGACTGCTTTTTCAAAAGTAGCCACCTCAGTTGGAAGTGCTGCAATTGGTGGATTGAATGTCGATTTAGGGCGTAGGTTAGTGTTCTGACTCTCTGTTTCGTTCATGCCTGTTTCTTTACCCGCAAAGAAAAAATGCAACCTTATTTTCCTAAAAAATTGATGCACTTCTTGTTGGATTAGAAATGGATCACCAAACTTAGCGGGGACAAAGCCAAGGCCCCGGTTCAGGACGGCAGTCTCATCAGGGGTCAGACATCTCTTACTTAGGTTGACTATCAAACTGGTCCCTCGCTCGGGCCCGCCTGTTGGAAGCTCCTCGTCATGCTCCTCGTGTTCCGTTGGTCGATCGGGGAGCTCCAATGCACCTGTTGTTGAGGCCGTCGGCGGCCTCTTGAGCGGCCACGGCCTTGCTCTAAAAAAGGCTGCCCATAGCCTGTTGGTTGGTTCGGTTGGAAATTCATCAGGGGGCCTGGTTGGCCCTGTCCAAAAAAGGGGATACCAGGATAGTTCCAAGGGTGAGGTGGCCACCATTGGTTGTATTGGTTCCCTCCTCGTGGTCCCCGCCAGTTCCTGCGATTATTGTATTGTGGTTTACGGTCGGTATACCCCTGACTCATATCCGAATCGCTGGAGGTGTCTTCTCTGTCAGAGGAAGAATAGTTAGAACCAAACCTACGGCCTGCTCTATGATATTCGGGTGGTTTATATGAAGCGTCAGTGTACGGATAGACCTTTTCCATGGTAAATTTGGCTAGATCCTTCTTGAATTTTGTGATTTTGCTTGTCAACAAAGTCTCTTTGTATTCTTTGCTCGTTTTATTGGTCTCTTCCAAGTTCTTTTTGAAAACCGTGGCCCCGATGATGACCTTGATCTCAGTTTCCAGTGTCTGTATCTGTACAAAGACCTTTTCCGCCTCCTTTTTGGCTGTGTTGATGATTAGGATTAACCAGTCTCTCGTGCACCGCCATGCAATGAGGGACCAGTCTTTGAGGAAGGAGGGGTTGTCAAGGAACAATCTGGGAATGTTAGTAACTATGAGTCCTGTTTGGGCACAATTACCCCGGAGGTATTCTGTCATAATTGCACCATGTGTACTAGTTCTAATGTACAGTCGTTTCAGGTTGGTTAATTTTTGCCATTCATCTGCAGTTGCAAGTGTTTGTGTCAGTGGTGTTTCTAAAATACTGGGTGTAGTAAGAATGTCAGCAAGCATTGTGTCGTCAAAAGCTAGTCCGGTGCGTTCAGCCATGATAGATGAAAGTAGCGTAATTCTCCCTCAGAAGGGATTGTTACAGAAAAAAGGAACAGAAAAGCCCGCAGCTGAGCCGCTGCGCTGTTAATAAATCACACAGAGGGCTAGAGGAGTTTTAAGGACCAGCGGGAACCCGCTCCCCACCAATATATAATTTTTCACAAAAAGAGGCCCCGGGTCCGGAATGATATGGAGGTCCAAAACATGGATCAAGAGATAAAAGTGACAGGGCGGGGGATATCCCTTTTTAAGGACAGTTCCCCTCACACACCAAAGGTGTCATGCTTCATCATAGGGGTACCTCCTCGCGTGAGGAACCTAGTCCTCACGCGGGCTACAACCCCCTCTCTACGAGAGAGGAGCTCAGGTATGTTTTAGTTTGGGAGGTCGGGTGTACTAAGACCCTATGAGAGCTGCGTGTGATTGCAAGAAATGCAGTGCTATAATATGGGTGAATTAAAACTGGCTACGGGGTTAGCTCTGTTGCAACTTTAATAACGCTACCCGGTGTCAGGATTAAAAAGCAGAAAAAGCTTGTGAACCCAGGGGTCAAGATTCAAGACCGCTATGTACTTATGAGACCAACATGTTTCAGCCTATCAGACCTAGTATAGTGTCATGGCTTTCTTCAGGGTCAAAAGTGTAGCTACTGCAATACAAATAAAAATTATATATACAAGTGTGATGCATGAAAAGGAAAAAAGTGTAATTGTGTCATACTGAACCATAGAATCGTTCTTTGTTCAGTACGTTCGACATGTACCCTGTGTCAAAGACAGAAATGATAAACATGTCATATATATATACACACTGACACATACATATACGTGCAAATTATCACTAAATCACACATTGGGACCTCCATTAGTCATACATGTAGAGCAATTATTGCTGCTTTTTTTTTTTTTTTTTTAGAGTGCCATAGTACAAACAGATTGATGCGTAACTCACCACTATGGGTATCTGTAGTTTACTGCTTCTGTCCTGGCTACTTAGCCAAATGGTACCAAAGCCACGACCTGAAGAGAATGGTAAGTGGCAGTTAAAAACAGAAAACCCCAGGAGGGCAGAGAGAGTTTAAGAGAAAAGAACGCTCAGCCGGAAATAATGTGCAAAAGACGTACATAATTTAGCTATACAGAACAAATAGGTTGTAGGAGCGAGCCATGCTGTCAGGGCGTATGTGGCAATAACGTGGCAATATGCGTTCTAAAAATAGCCTCTGGACGAAAATCAGACATTCATGGTGGCTGGTAGGAGATAAAACATTGCAGTTGGAATAACAATTCAATGCGTCAAAAAACCTCTGCAAGATAAATTAATCCATATGAGAGGTAAAAAATGGGCCTGCGCTATGAAGGCTGGATGGGTAAAGCGCAAGAAGACAAACCATTAGCTGCATATCAGGTATCAGAAAAGGAATACACAGAGCATGACCTTTAGTCTGTGAAGGGAGTCATGAGTACGAAGGGTACTTAAACCCTCTCTAATGTAGTCAAAAAGTCTGTACTACATAACTGGAACATTCTGAATAAAGGGCTCTTGACTCTTAATAAACCCCTTTTCGCGTACAAAAGGGGTCGCAATCTTAAAGACACCTTGATTCATACAAGACCACCAATCGCTAATACACCAAGAATCAATACCCTTTGGAATCTACCGAACGTCCAAAGTCACTACCCATGCGGCAATTGTGCCGCTTGTGCTCATACTAGGGTAACAAAGAGCATTGACATAGGAACAGCTAGACCATGGGTATTACAACACCACACTAACTGCAATAGTGAACGGGTAATTTACCTAACGACATGCCCTTGCGGACTGAGATATGTTGGGATGACTACCAGAAAGGTGCGTACCCGCATCCTAGAACATAAGAGCACGATTAGGTGCGCGAAACAAATAACTAAACTTACTAAACACTTCTTTGACTTGAAACACGGTGCAGACACACTCAGTTGGACTGTCCTTGACAAACCTAACGTTAATGCTACCACACCAGGTTTGTCAACGAAACTGTTGAGGTTGGAGCAAAGGTGGGTGTATAGGTTGGACACGGCGACCTCTGGGCTTAATGATGACATTCCCTGGTTGGCACTGGCATAACCATGTCCCCCTCCCCCTTTTTTCGTTACCACCTGATACCTCCTTACAATTAGCACAAGGATGACATCTGCCCCATATACTTCCCATGGTTGGCAGTCACCTTGTTCCAGCAATTTGACCTTTACCCTGAGTACTCTGTGTGTGCGACCATTGGACTATTTTTTCTGTTTGCCACATTATTTACCGGCTCTGTTAGTTTGTTACTGCTTACGAGACACCCCGGCCACCCAGCTGGGTTCGAGCATTAGGACTACATTTTTTCCTATATACATTTTTACGTGGTTTATAGTTATTTGATTTTATCCGTTTTTACCCATTTTTCCGTTTGTGTTACTAGCAGATACCCATTCTGCTGGTCCTAACCGGAGCATGACTGGTTTGCATAGCGAGGGTCTTATGGACTACACTCTCCAGACACCTCCGCTTCCATCATCTTTTGCTTTTTGTCTCCCCTTCTGGCAAACGCTCGGTGTTGCCGTTTGGTCCACAGGCGCCTCACTAGTTTCCTTAGCGACGGTCCACTGGACTACATTACCCAGTTTTCTATCGCTTCCGCCGGATATCCGGTTACGACGGCAGCTTTCCAGGTGTTGTCAGTCAATCTCCCGGACACCTTTTAAATCGCACCATGTTGGTACACGGGCTCCCTGCTCCTGGACCACTGCCGTAATTGCGGAGGACCGCACCCCTGGCGGTAAGCTTTATGCACTCCTGTGCTCTTCATCGCGGACCTTCCCTTTCCCCATTCCAGCCGTTGTTTAAGTACCCTTCGTACTCATAACTCCCTTCACAGTCTAAAGGTCATGCTCTGTGTATTCCTTTTTTGATACCGGATATGCAGCTAATGGTTTGTCTTCTTGCGCTTTACCCATCCAGCCTTCATAGCGCAGGCCCATTTTTACCTCTCATATGGATTAATTTATCTTGCAGAGGTTTTTTGACGCATTGAATTGTTATTCCAACTGCAATGTTTTATCTCCTACCAGCCACCATGAATGTCTGATTTTCGTCCAGAGGCTATTTTTAGAACGCATATTGCCACGTTATTGCCACATACGCCCTGACAGCATGGCTCGCTCCTACAACCTATTTGTTCTGTATAGCTAAATTATGTACGTCTTTTGCACATTATTTCCGGCTGAGCGTTCTTTTCTCTTAAACTCTCTCTGCCCTCCTGGGGTTTTCTGTTTTTAACTGCCACGTACCATTCTCTTCAGGTCGTGGCTTTGGTACCATTTGGCTAAGTAGAAAAGGACAGAAGCAGTAAACTACAGATACCCATAGTGGTGAGTTACGCATCAATCGGTTTGTACTACGGCACTCTAAAAAAAGCAGCAATAATTGCTCTACATGTATGACTAATGGAGGTCCCAATGTGTGATTTAGTGATAATTTGCACGTATATGTATGTGTCAGTGTGTATATATATGACATGTTTATCATTTCTGTCTTTGACACAGGGTACATGTCGAACGTACTGAACAAAGAACGATTCTATGGTTCAGTATGACACAATTACACTTTTTGCTTTTCATGTATCACACTTGTATATATAATTTTTATTTGTATTGCAGTAGCTACACTTTTGACCCTGAAGAAAGCCATGACACTATACTAGGTCTGATAGGCTGAAACATGTTGGTCTCATAAGTACATAGCGGTCTTGAATCTTGACCCCTGGGTTCACAAGCTTTTTCTGCTTTTTAATCCTGACACCGGGTAGCGTTATTAAAGTTGCAACAGAGCTAACCCCGTAGCCAGTTTTAATTCACCCATATTATAGCACTGCATTTCTTGCAATCACACGCAGCTCTCATAGGGTCTTAGTACACCCGACCTCCCAAACTAAAACATCCCTGAGCTCCTCCCTCGTAGAGAGGGGGTTGTAGCCCGCGTGAGGACTAGGTTCCTCACGCGGAGGTACCCCTATGATGAAGCATGACACCTTTGGTGTGTGAGGGGAACTGTCCTTAAAAAGGGATATCCCCCGCCCTGTCACTTTTATCTCTTGATCCACGTTTTGGACCTCCATATCATTCCGGACCCGGGGCCTCTTTTTGTGAAAAACATATTAATGATTGTCCATCACGAGGAATATACAAAAGTTTTGAATTCTTTGGTATAGTTTATGTCCATAGGGACTCCAGAGTAGGTAATAGGGAGCTTATACTGAGAAGGTGCGAAGCAAAATGGATTATGAGATTGCAGACAGCGGGTGCTGGCTTAAATACAGATCAAGAGCTGCACTATTTTCTGGAAGATAGCTGAATCTTGCGTCAGTTGATAGTTCTAATATTAGATAGTTGATGTTCGTGCTCTGACATAAGGCAATGACATTTGTGATTATTAACGTTATAATATGACCTTACATCTGATTCTATTTCATTCCATCCAATTTTTTTTTTTCAATATTTTAGCTCATTACAACAAGAGTTATGTAACATATGATACTGTACCTGGTTTAGATTGTGATCGATTGCAACGACCATCATGCACACAATTTTATCTCAGATTGAGTATACATTTAATGGTCGAATTGAGACACTTTAGATATAGGCGGGCTCAGACTATTGATGGGTTTAGACACTGTAAAGACATTAATGGACTTGTTGATTTAAATACATTCTGTTTTGCGTTGATATTCCATTTTGTATTTTGGCACTGCCATGTTGCTGACTTATTGTAGTTATTTGGGTATATACATAAATACTCACCTCTGTTCAAATTGCTAGACAGTATTTATGATGCAGCAGAATAATAAATGTCGGCTACGTATCATTTGATGTAGAAGTTACCCTCTTCCAATATGGCGGCCCACTTATATCTTTTTGCGGGTCACGCTCCTACGTTACGAGTTGTAAATGACTGTTTATTAATATAGAGGGCCATAGCCAGGGAATACACAATTCTGTTGATATCGCTATAGTTTTTATGGAACAGCACAATAAATGTCAGGCGCGTATAACCTAATGAAGAATTTACCCTTTTCCAATATGGCGGCCCGCTTTCATTTCATTGCCAGTCACGCTCTTACGTTAAGAGTTGCACGTGACTACTATTTAAAACAGAGGTGGCCACAGACCACGGTTGCTTACACGCTGTACCGGAAAAGAAGACGCCATACTGGATAGGAGATGCCGGCTCGCACTCGAGTAAGTGCGGCACACAATTGTTTTGTAATGTCCGGTAGGGGTTTAATCTTATGTACTTGGGCTGACTTAGCCTTCGTCTGCCCCAGTTTATATGCGGGGTTGGAACGCCAGCTCGGACTCGACAGACTGACGTCAACCTTCGCTTGATATTAGACTTGGACTCTAGGGTTTCATTTTGATTTTTAATTTTGATTTCCTTTTACCTTGTATTTGTAAGTTATTTTGGGAGAGTGCAGCAGGAACAGCTACCTTTATTTCCTATGATGTCTTAAACTGCATCTTTTCCATCATATTTAGTTTTGAATACCCATGTAACTATGGTTTAAGTATTGGCTAGCGATATGTATTATAGACAACAGTGGCTACTATTATATTTGGGCACTGGTCTCTTTTGTAAATGTGGTTTGTTCATAATTTGGCATTGGATATTGATGTAACCATGGTCTAAGCCTGACAAATGGTGCGTCACACAGAGAATAGCTGACCTATTATACTTGGGCATTGATCTTTTGTATAAACGTGGTTTAATCAAATTTCATTTATACTTCATGGAGTTGTGGACTAAGGTTACTTCATTTTCTACACAGGAGGTGTGACTCCGCAGTTGCTTGTACACGGCATCCTTGTACTTGGTCTTACGCGATATATACACATATGCAGGTATGGGCACACTGTTCCATATACTATATTACGGTATACCTACCAAACTATATTAAGAGATTCTAACGTGGACTTTAATGCATACTTTTTATAGATGGAACCAATATTATACGGATTTAAGGTAATCCTGGTCTGGAGTGGTGGCACTGTGTTTTGAATTTGTCACTAGTACTATGCTGGATTTCACTGGGCATTCCTTACTATCACACACTTGCTTTAACTTTTTGTTATTGTTTTATGGTGGCAGTGGCAATAAAGAGTTTGGGAATATTCACTTTATATACATATTACTATGTCAAGCATGAGATTAAGTCAATCGCATGAATTGTATGCACAATACTTGGAGAGCACTTTTACTGTTGTATCTTGACTTATTGCACAAGTTACTAACTTGTGTAACGATATATCTGTAAGAGACAGTAGTTAGTGACAGATTCCTTACCTTAGAATATCCCCAGGCGTCAGGCTGGATCCGGAAAGTTTTTGCGTAGCAGTACCCTTGCGCGTCGGTAGGCGGCGTTGTGCGGCTCCGCGTCCGTCGTCGGCATCGCCGGGATGACGTCGCGGGCAGTACTTAGACGCCGCCCCTGCTCGCTGACGTCAGTTCTGTACACGACTTTCCGCGCCAGGAACGCAGAGCCATGCAAGAAGCTGACATAGGTGTCTGAAAAATACTAGGGCCCTGAAAGGGATGTCCTTAACCATAGAAATCAGTTCGCAGAACGGGGAGGATGGGTGGGGCGGTAAGGAATCGGTCACTAACTACTGTCTCTTACAGATACATCGTTACACAAGTTAGTAACTTGTGCATCTGAAAGAGACACGTTAGTGACAGATTCCTTACCTTAGAATAGATACCCCAGCAATACCAACCCCGGTGGTGGGTCTGCGAACAAAGATCAGACAAGGAAGTCCTGGAGGACAGAACGGCCAAAGAAGCCGTCCCTCCGGAACTGACTGTCAAGGCAGTAATGCTTTGTAAACGTGTGCAGCGAGGCCCACGTAGCTGCCTGACAGATAACCGGCAGCGGAACACCGCGGCCTAAGGCCGTGGTAGCAGCCGTTGCCCTGGTGGAATGGGCACGCAGCCCAACAGGAGGCTCCTTCTTAGCCAAAGAATAGCAGGTCTTGATGCACAAGGTAACCCAGTGGTAGGGGAAGACTGAAACCCCTGCCCGGCGCAGATGAGCTGCGACCACCGCCATCACTTTCGTGAACACCCGAGGGGCACTGGTAAGGCCAAAGGGGAGCACAATGAACTGAAAATGCTCGAGGCCTACCGTGAACCGAAGGTAACGCCGGTGGGCCGGCAGGACGGGGATGTGGAAATAGGCGTCCTGCAAGTCCAACGCTACCAACCAGTCTCCAGGGTCGAGGGCAGTCAAGACCTGAGCTAGGGTGAGCATCTTGAACTTCTCCTTCCGGAGGAAGCGATTGACGTTCCGGAGGTCCAAGATAGGACGCATGTCCTCCTTGTCCTTTTTGGGCACCAGGAAGTAGTGGGAGTAGCAACCACGTCCTACTTCTGGGGTCGGAACATGCTCGATGGCCCTCTTGGCCAAGAGGGCCGTGACTTCCTTCTTTAGAAGTACCAAGTGATCCCCTGACATGCGGTAGAATTGAGGTGGCATGGCTGGGGGGGTGGTCTCGAAGGGGAGGGAGTAGCCCCTTCGGACAATGTCCAAGACCCACCTGTCCGAGGTGATGGGACGCCAGTGGTGAAGGTGATGGCGGACCCTGCCCCCTACTGGCGTGCTGTGCACCTGAAAGGAGGGACTAGGAGGGCTTGGAGGCCGCGGACGGGTTGGAGGTGGTGGCCTGACCCGCACGCCGGTTGCCCGAACCACCACGGCGGTATCCACGTCCTCGGCCACGCGAAGACGCCTGCTGCGCGGGCCGGTGGCTGGGCTGCTGACGTGACTGGGCGCCCCTTCCGTGGCCACGATAGGGGCGAAAAGCAGAAGGTAGCGGAGGGCGTGTAGCAGAAAGGCCCAGGGACTTGGCAGTAGCCCATGAATCCTTAAAACGCTCCAACACATGGTCTGCTTTGGAACCAAAAAGACCGACTCCATCAAAGGGCATGTTCATGAGGGTATTCTGGACATCACCCGAAAAACCAGTGGTTCTCAGCCAGGCGTGGCGACGCAGCGCCACCGTCGTTGCAATAGATCTGCCCAGCGAGTCGGCGGTATCAAGGCCACAACGTATGGTGTATTTGGCCGCATCCCTTCCTTCCGCAATGGCGCGGGTAAGCAGTGTCTGGACCTCCTCAGAACACTGGGGCAAAACAGTCGCCACCGAATCCCACAAGGAGTGGGTATATCGGCCCAAAAGACAAGCGGTGTTGATGGACCGCAAGCCAGCACTGGAGGAAGAAAAACCCTTCTTCCCAAATTGATCCAGGCGTTTGGATTCCCTATCCGGAGGGGCGGTAGGGAAGGCAGTTTGGGAAGCCGAGGCTTGGACAACCAAGCTCTCAGGAGTGGGGTGGACAGAGAGAAACAAGGGGTCGCCCGGAGCTGGGCGATGGCGTCGGGACACGTTCCTATCCACAGGAGCCCCTGTGTTGGGCTTGGACCAGGCGCCCAAAGAACGTCAGTGAGTGCATCGTTGAACGGCAGCACAGTCTCCAAGGAGGAGGCTGCCGGCTGAAGCACTTCTGTCAAGAGATTAGTCTTGACCGTCACCGTAGGGAGTCGGAGATGTAAGGCTCCAGCTGCCCTACGCAACACCGTTGCAAAATTGGCCCCCTCCTCCGTAGCCACGGGAGGAGACAGCATGCCAGTGTCAGGGGAAGTATCTAGACCACTGGCATCCCCTAGTTCCTCTGCCCAGTCCTCATCATACTGACACTGTTGTGCCAGAGGGTCCTCAGACCCCTCCCAGTCCTCCTGGTCCTCCTCTGGTTCAAAATGAGGAGGAGGGACATTTGGGACCCAAGGTCTCATCGGCGCCGGAACCGGCGTCGAGCGACTTCGGTCCGGCTCCATGTCCGGAGCCGGAGAGTACATGGGGACGACGCCGCACGGCCCCCCGGGCGGCGTCAGGAACGGCACCGGAGACATCGGCGCCGGCGGAGGCGTGGTCAGGTCGACCAGCGTCGATGGGGGTTGCGGTACCACCGGAGCCGGGATCGAGGCCGGGGCCGGAGCCGGGATCGAGGCCGGGGCCGGAAACGAGGCTGGAGGCACGAGCGACGCCGGGACCGGAGTCGTCGGCGATGCCGGGGCAACCCCATCAGGGCCCGCGGGGCCCGGAGGGACCTTGAGGCCCGAAGAGGCGGCCCATGGCCGACAGGAATTCCTGTACTTGGGCCGGATCCGCCCCCGAACCCGGGAAGGACGGGTATTGCGGGGGTGGCTCCACAGGCATGTCAGGGGGCCGCGGGGACGGTGCCGGGAGGGGCCTCAGCCGAGTCGCGAGACCGGCGAGGCGAAGTCCTAGAGCGATGATGCTTTTTGGACTTCTTGTGTTTAGACTTATCGGACGACGAAGACTTGGATCCCGACGACCGGCGAGGACTCCGCGACCGACCCCTCGACCTCTCACGTGACCGGGGCTTGGTGTGGCGCGGAGCCGACTGCCGGGCCTCGAGGAGCTTTCGAGACCGCTCTCGCAAAGCTTTCGGGTTTAGGGACCGGCAGTCGGAACACTACTTCGTGTCGTGGTCTCGCCCGAGGCAGAAGAGACACTCCAGATGCGGGTCTGTGATGGACATCATCCGAGCACAGGCGTCGCAACGTTTAAAGCCGGGCATCCCTACGACACCTTGGAGTCGATATGAAAGAAACAGTGAAAAAATTCACCCAAAAAGTTAGTCAAAAAATGACTAGGGCACTGCTCTTCCCGGATCTGCGCTTGCTGGCGCGGAAAAAGAAGAACTGACGTCAGCGCGCAGGGGCGGCGTCTAAGTACTGCCCGCGACGTCATCCCGGCGATCACGACGCCGACGACGGACGCGGAGCCGCACGACGCCGCCTACCGACGCGCAAGGGTACTGCTACGCAAAAACTTTCCGGATCCAGCCTGACGCCTGGGGATATTCTAAGGTAAGGAATCCGTCACTAACGTGTCTCTTTCAGATCCTCGTTGACTCATTGTTTCCTATCAGCATCTTTGTTTTCTATGCCTGTTGCATTCACTTTTGGATTTTTAACTTCATATGGTCCTCTTTGGTGATTACGATATGGGGAGCACATTTAATTACATAAGCACAATGCCGAGTGAGGCATTTGTGACTATAAGATGGATTTAAAAGACACTTTATTTTTTTGTTTTTATTTGGTATTCCAGCCCTGAGGAAGTTGAGGGTTATTGTACCCAAAGACAAAACATGTGTTGTCTGGTGTGGCTGGTGTTCAAAGATTCAGCAATTAAAGAAAAGATTGACGATTGTCGGATTCATTTTGTGGACTCAAAGTATTTGAAGCAGGGTCCAGTTTTACCATATAATGTCTCAGCTATTACTTTCCACCTTTGATGCATGAGAACCCTGAATATCCCTGACAGTCCATAGGTAACGGACTGCTAAATTGCCCATAGTGTCCCAAGCATTCACTGAACCCGGTAGGCCCCACGCCTGCCTCATAAGATTACAGATATCTCTCCCCCTCCTAAAGGCCACAAACTTCAGTTCATTGCTTCTTTAGTAAACAAAGTCACCAAGCCCCCACTCTTCACCGCTGTCCTCTATGCGCACATCTTTGCTGTACATCACGATGATGCAGCAATAACAGGATGCATCCGTTAGTTAGAAGAACGCGACGGGGTAAGAATCAGGTGGGGGCTAGCTGTAACATTCCATTGTTTCACATCTGATGTTTTTCTGCTAAGCTTTAGAAATTAAAACAGCGACATGGCATAACAAATGAACTATAACCTTTTATAAACTTCTGCTTTCTTACAAGTTTCCGAGCAGTGACGCAAATTGTTTTCGATAAATGTTCAATTTTTTGTTATGATCTACAGTCAAACATCGGCCAGAATCAGGACTTGCGGTCAGCAGTTCCTCATTAAAATAGTATAAAAGAGCTACTCCCCAGTCCATTCGTTGACCACCTCGCACAGTGAACTCTTGGGTCACGACGCATGTGTGCTCCCGGTTAACTGTTGTATTTAGCATTTCCTATTGAGGATGTAATGCTCATTCTACTTTGAAATTCACTCTTTTTCTCTCTCTCTCTCCCTTGCATTGCCGTGATTTTAAACGTACCAGATTGCATGTTTTAGCTCTTCATCTAAAATGTGTCTCTGACACTTGTTGCTCGCTAGATGGCTCAGAGTTATTTGACTAATGATGTGTTTTTGACATTTATTGTTTAAATCGCTTGAATAAATGGTGCCACTCTGACTCAGTTCCTGCATCTCACACGTGTGTCTTATTATTTTAAATAGCACATCCCTGCTCAAATTAAGGTGGTGAAAGACCACCCTAAAATCACCATCCAACATATTGCATGTGCTCAGAGCCATTGTTTTGTTTAAGTTTTATTAAGGGATGCGGGCTGACATCCCTCCTCTAGAGCACTGCTGAGATTTTGTGGTTATATGTACATTATCACACACTGTGTTCTCTGTGCGCCCTAATTCCCTTATTCATCCTTCTTTGACTCTCTTCTACAGTGTAGTGTAGCTCCTATTTCCCTAATAGGCTCTGCGCATTGGAATAATATATCCTATAGGTTTGACATAGGACTAAGGTCAGTATGTCCCTATCGAGTATATTAAACTTAATTACTTGTACCAGCTAGCTCAGAGGCCACTAGAAACTCCTTGACAACAAGAAGGGAGTAGTTTCTGGCAGCCGCAAAACATGACCACTGTGTTTCCCTTTTAGAATCAGAACGTGTCCCAGAGTCGTGGAAACAATAGATAACTATTTCACTCAGCTCAGTCGTGCATGCTTAGTTTTCTCCAAGTTACACAGAAAGAAATAGACAGGCGTTTCAATAAAAGATTTATTGAACAGTCTTGTTTCTGGTGTAAGTAAAATGTGCTGTGACGATCACAAGACAGTATGTGAGATAAATAATGTACAGTGTGAGCAGTAGAAATAAATAATACTGCGAGAGCATTATCTTTTAGTACATATGTTTTTACATAAATAACAGACTAAAAATGCGAGTACTCATACGATGCGTTTCTAATCTAGTTCTACCCCAATGTACCTAACCTAGGTATAGGACGAGGTATGAAGTAGGTGAAGTATTCCTTACTATGGTATACTAAGAGTACGCTAACCACAGTATGCCTAGTATGCCAAGAGTCCCTTCTAGGTTCTAGTCTGCTCCATACCTGAAGAATGAGAGAGGTAGGAATCTCTTTGCCAGACTCGAACTCCAACACCCCGCAAGGGAAGTCAGATCACTGGAAGCTGGACTCTCTGCGTGCAGGGATGACAGCGTCTTCTCAGTGCGTCAGGCCGGGAAACGGGCTCCTCTGAAGTCGAGGTCTCCTCTGATTTACAGGGGCTAGGGAAGGTATATTTATACCTGAGAAGCACCTAAGAATGTTAGTATTGACGTGAGTCGGACAGCGGAAGACGTCATGAATGAACCCCTAAGGAATAATGGTTCATGCATAATATATGAGTCCTTGAAGAAATCAATAGTCCTGGACTAGGGAAACTCCCGCAGCCTAAGGGTCTGTTCTTCAAGAACTCGTTGTGACGTTAGGGTGGACGGATGTCAGAGACCATGCCTGTATTTGGAGTGCACGGTTTAATGCCTAAAAAAGGGCTGGGATTTTATGCCTATATAAGGGCAGGGCGAATTGTGCCTATATACGGACATGATACTGGAAAGACCGTTTATGGACACCCTAAGAGGAATACAACACCCACTCCACTTTCGTGTGTACGATAATACTAAAATGCTAAACATTGAAAATGCTAAACATTAAATGGAGTACTGCATTTTTAAAAAAAAACATATTTATTAAAAGCATTTAAAAAACATAATAAAAAATGCAAAAGGTACTGTACATTTGAAGCATTGCTTTTCATTTCAGGCATATATTTAAAATAAAATGCAATATGAATGAAAAAAGCAGTAAAATTTACATGTGACAAAAAAATGATCGAGAAGTTTCTCAAAAATCAAAGTCATTTCATGTCATGAAAATTAATGAACTGTTTTAGACACAAGATGACTAAGTGTCCGTGGAAGTACCTTGAAGTCGTATTATAAGGCTAGTTCTACTTTGAGCAGATTGAAGTGCCATTTTCGTTCGAAAAATGGGAAAAAAAGTTCCATTTTGGTAGAGTTCCAAGTTTTTGTAGAATGAAGGCCAAATTGTTACTGCATCTCTGGAACACTGTATGCTGAATCAGAGTCAGTTTACGGGTCTGGTGTAAACATAAGATCATCTATTTCTATAGACAAAACATCATCCACTGTAGTTGGTGTCAGTTGGAACACCTCGTGTAGCAGATTAATTGCACAGAGATGTGAAGCTTCGCTTCCAGCATAGGGTGCCGCAGCAAAGTTCGCGTCAGTTGTTACCTGTGTGCCTGTAGATCTTTCTCGTACCTCAGCAGCAGCCAGAAGCGTCTGTGAGATCTCAATGAATGCTGACATCAGGATTGGAAGACTCTGGGGACAACACAGAGCATGGGCCGTTATCGGGTCCAGCAGAGTATCGACATCCGTTGGCGTTGCAGATGGAAATGTTAGACAGGTGTCCAACACGCATTCTTCACTGCATAGCAGGCATCGTAGAACAGGTAAGATGCAATCTTGCCAGATTGGACTGAATGACAGGAACCACGTTGTATTAAGGTCCCGTAGACGAGTCATGCCCAATAGCTGTACTATTCGCTCACGGCACTTTCGTTCAAGGAGAGCTTTCTCCATTTCACTCGGAGTGATGTCTGCGAATAGGCTGGCCATAGCGCAATAGCAGGAAGAGAAATAGAATTCCGGCAACAAGTGCTAGAATTAATGGTATGCCACCAAACACCGAATGTGCAAAGTTCGGGATGATTCCAGTATTGCCTGGAAAGGTGCTAACAGACCGGTACAGATGCTCTTAAATACATGTATAATTCCACTTGTATCAGACATGTTGAAGATACGTGTTATTTCTACGAAATGTATAGGGCAGTTTGTACGTATTAAAGTCTGTATCTCAGCCGAAGTCCTTGCTACTTGTAGATCATAGGTTTCTTTGGCAGAGGTCAAAGGCACTGTTTGCTGTAAAAGCATGGCTTTCATTCTGCTCAAAGTATCAAATCTTATAAAAGAGATGTTCAGCGAAGGCCATAGAGGCGACTCCCTGACTGTGTCTATTGGGGCAAACAATACTTGCATACAGCAAGTGACCCTGGAGTTGACCGTTACTAGATATGGGATGCCTGGCAGCATGCCGCAGCAACTCTGATCATTCAACATGAGGTAACTCCCATTAGAAAGTTGTCCAAACGTTGGATTAATCACAGCAGCTGGTGTACCCTGCTGATGGCAAGACAAATTTGCCACAGAACCATTACAAGCCCCGTGTAAAGAAATGTCCTGACATATAAGTGAACCGCTCAGTGCACGTTTACAGTGTGTACCGCTCAAAAACACTTCACGATCCCCACTCCAACATCTATATGTATACGGTAAATCCTAAGATGTATTCCTTACCCAACCTTTCATATTTGCCTGCTTGCATTTGTCTGAGGCAATACTGAAACTGAAAAGTACTCACAGGTAATGTTATTTTGCCATGAATGAGCCATTCTGTAGCTGGTTTTTCTGCCACTGTGAATGGTAACTTTTCCAGTTTTTCAATGCTCAGCACTGTATACTTTGCTCCTCTCTGTGCCAATTCGATCTGTTTATCAGTTAGATTGTATTCTGCAAACAGAGCCGATGTGTTGATGAAACGCCAAGGCACATAGCCCGCTCGCAAAGATTGCAGCGTCCAGCTTAATAACATAATAGAACGTAATTGAGACTGGCCTTGCTGTAACATCGCCAAATCTTGTTCTAGTATGTCGATAGCAGAGGATACAATGCCATCCAATGAATATATTCTGGAGGACAAAGTTGTTAACCCATTGTCGACCACAGAGTGTTTTCTCTAAATTAATACGATCAAGTTCACGTATTCGTTCTGCAGCCTCCATCTGTGATACTTTCAATGCTTCATTATAGGCAGCATAAATGCCGGCATATATGAAACGTTTTTGACGCGGTTTTCTTGGTCCAAGCAAGAATTCCCTAAGGTCTGTGTCCTTTTTAAGTAAGGTTAAGTGTTGTTTCACATCCTGTAGTGTAGACTATGCAGCCATTCGAGGCATAATTTTCCTACACTGTATGTTGTTACTACCCCCGGATGTTGTCTTTGGACGTATCTTGGGTCTGGCCTATTAATAGTAAAGCCCTGAGTTTTATTCAGGAATCTTTCATGACAGTTATTCGTGTCTGTGGGCCAGATCAACCATTTTTTCCAATCAGGATTAGATCTGTTGAGTTGTAGTATATTGTCAACTGTCACCACTGCCTGTGTATCGTTTTCACTTGCAGGTGCTGGTACAGAAGGTGTGTTCATCTCCTTGATCTTGGCTAATCCAAGACAAGATGTTTGTTGGATGGTTTCATTCAAAAACATTATTTGTTCAGGGATGATGCAGGCTCTAAATAAAGCTTCTATCCCCTGCACTTGCCATTCTTTAGTACCCCAGACTGTTTTGGTGTCTATTGTGTCTTTCCAAAAGTCGAAACCCTGTCTAGACAGTTGGGCATTAAATAATGCAGAGTAAATCTGTTTTGTATTTGTTAACATAATTTTCAGCCCTGTCTTGTTTACATTTTTATAGTAAAACATTTCTGGTTCAGATGTATTGTATCCTGAAAAATATGGAAACTTACTAGCAAATGTTTTTGAACTACCTTTAGCCGGTGTAGGACAATGTTCCCATTGGTTAAACAAACACATTTCTTGGATATGCAGATTTATGCAAATAATGATGACCATAGTGGTTGTAACAATACATTTGTTCATAGTCTGATGAAACCTCTAAATATTCATGTTTAGAAAATGCAGCAGATTTTTCTAGGTCAAACATTATGTCATTCACAGTCTCAAAGTCCCAATCATCTGAATAGATACTGGACGTAATTAGATCACTTAGTGAAATTTTAAACAAATGTGGAATGTTCAATTGTTCCGTCGGACCGAAGATTTCAAAATCTGTTTTGTCCCACACTATACCATCCTGTATAGGAACAGCTGTGATGTTCACTGATGACAAGTCTCTTGCTTCACGATGGGAAGATTTAAAATGTTTCAAAAGTACGTTCACGCCTTTTCATTCAGTATTCACATGGATGTATCTGCCACTTATAAGCACGCTCACAGTTGTTAACAAAGCTAGCCAGAGCAGGAAAACAAAAAGTCCAGATGTAATCCAGAGTTCAATCCATGGAGAAACCAAATAAGTTTTTTTCACAAAATGAAGAAAGTCTTGTACTTGCTGCTTGAATTTGAATGATGCTGGCGTCGTTTCAGGTTCACTCGGATCTTCTGAGAACGTATCAAAGTTAATGAAATAGCCAGAAGCAGTTCTATCAATTGTTGGAATTGCATCAGGATTTGTAGAAATCACTGGAACCACTTCATCACTTGCTACATTGGTGTAGACAGGTGTATTTGGACGAACTGTTACTTGGTTGTCAAGAGGGACGAGTTCCATAGCGTTGTTGCTTAGTCCTCCATCAGTTACAGCTGAATTCTCGATTGTTATCAGTCTTTCAGTCTGAACCTCTTCGATAGTAGCGAGAGAAGTGCGTCTGCTACTAGGTCGGAGTCCACGAGGCCTACCTTTTAGTATTGGCCACATACTGTGGTTTGATGAGGTCGATAGACACAAATCTTTTCTCCTTTCTTCCAGCAAGGGGCGGCAGAAGCACTGTTCTTGTTCCTTGAACTGCTAGGACAGGTACTGGTTGTCTGTAAGAAGGTCCAAATTCCTTCTTGTCCGCAATCTTTTCTCTGACTAGATCCCCAACTTTTGGAATCCAGACAGGCCTTGCTGGGACCGCCGATTTTTCCCCAGTGGTGGTTGGCTGTAGGAATATGTTGCTTTGTTGCGTTCTTAATTTATTGAGTTCCTGTAAAACAGCCAAACGATCTTTGATATCAAACGGTTTATTTTCCACCACTGTGCCTACGTGTTCAAGGTCTGGTACCCACATTCTTGTCCCAAATAGGACCTCATACGGAGTGACCACCCCCTAGAAAACTTCTTGGCAGATTATTCAAAGAGCGTTGAACCCCACTAAGGTGTTTGACCCACCCATCACCCGAACCTAATACCCTAGCTGTTATAGACTGCTTTATGTCCCGGTTTTTCCTTTCCACAACAGAATTTCCCTCAGGATGGAATGGAGAGGAGTACCGCAATGCAACGCCCAGACTGGCCATGGCTTCTTTGTAAGCCCGAGAGCTAAACGCAGGACCCTGGTCAGAATGTAGCGTGCCTATTGCGTATGTACCGATAAAGACTCGCAAATCTTTTATAACAGTTCGAGCGTCAGCCGAGCACTGAGGCCATAACCATAGGAACCTAGAGCATGAATCCACTGCAACCATGATATATTTACAGTTACCGTCCCTTTGCAAGGGACCGCAGTGGTCCAGGAAAACACAAGCTAATGGTTTGTCTGAAATTAACAGGGGTGTCTGCGCAGGACGTTTCACTGTTGAGACTTTCATCTGTTGGCAAATATCACATTCTAAAACATAGTTTTTACTTTGTTTCCGAATGCCAGGCCACCAATATCTTTGCTTGAGTAAAGATACTGTTGCTGAAACACCTGCATGGGCAGAAGCTATCCCTTCATGTGCTGCTAGGAGTAGTCCTAATCTGTTCCTTGTTTGGAATGACCCTATCCCCCACTCCAGGGATTCGAGCAAAAGGAACGTTGTTCGCATCAATTACATAAGAGTACTTGAGTGGAAACTTTTTTGGTAACGCTGCACTGCTGACCTTGCTTGAAGCATTGACAGCCAACATTATCTCACCGTCTATTTTTGTTTTTGAACGAGTGATCGCAGCTACGGAAGCCGTCTGAACAGCCCCCTTTGCGGCTTCGTCAGCCAATGAATTCCCTGCAACGTGAACGCCATCACGTTGATGACTCAGTGTGTGGATCACGTGAGCCTTTGGTAGTTCGTTTTTCAACTGAACTACTTGTTCCCAAAGCATTTTGTGCTTTATTGTGCCACCTTTCGCATCTTTGAAACCATTTTCAAGCCAGTTTTGTATATAGTCATTATACGACTGAACACAGTAAAAGGAATCGCACACTATTAGTGTGGGGAATTCTCGATCTGTACTTTCAAGTGCCAGTTTGAATGCTTGTAGTTCAGCTCGCTGAGCTGTACAATCTCCTAGAGATTGAGTTTTTGTGACCATAGGTCTGAAGATGCCATTTCGCATGAGACCTTTAACGATTGCACACGCTGCACTGTAAGCTTGCTTACTCCCTGTTGCGGGTTGTGCGGATCCGTCAGTGTAAATTATGAATTCGTACTGATCGAGAGGCAGAATTTCAGTAGGCAGAGGACATTCTTGTTCATATTGCAGGAATGCTTGTGTTTTTAAATCTGGATCAAAAACATATTCAACATCTGTTGCAGCAAGAGAATTAACCCATTGTATCCATCTTGGATGTAATGCTTTAGCATTTGGAATGCTTGCTTTTGTGACCGCTTCTAAAGCAGGTACCGGGTTTACGACAATAATGCGTTTCCCTTGGGCTAAGGCTCTTTCTTTTGCTACAGCGGTTTGAACTGCTGTTAGAATTTTTTCAGTTGAACTGAAGCGCATTTCCGCTTGTGTACACAAATGGGATTTGTATGCTATTGGTATTTTCTCACCCTCATTGAAGGTTAAGTAGGTGAATCCACATTGACCCGAAATTATTCGGATCACCAAATTGCGTTGATTTACGCGTGTTTGTAAGTGATTTGTTGCTAACATGTTAGCCTGGAGTCAACGCAAGATTTCTGTGTGTTCCTGTGTCCAGTTTCTGATCGAAAAATCAGGTTTGATCAATGCGTAGAGAGGTTTAACCCTTTCTGCGTAATTTAGAATGTATGTTCTTCCAAAATTTAGGAAACCCAGGATGGATTGTAAGTTTTTTAGCGTTTTTGGAGGTTGGAGCAGCGCACATTTTTCTAAAAAGTTAGCTGCCAAGCTTTTGCCTTCACTTGAAAGCTCATATCCTAGAAATAGGACATTGAGATGGGCAATTCTGGACTTTTTAAAGTTGAACTTGTAGCCCTCAGAGGCGAAACCCAGTATAATGGTGCTCACCCTGTTCAAGTGTTTTTCCAGGTCATCGTCTGTCAGATAAATGTCATCGACATAGGACAATGCCTCATTGTCATAAATTTGTAGTAACTCCGTTACCCTCGCTGAGAATAAACCTGGGCTGTTCTTGAACCCTTGTGGGAGTCGACAAAAGTGACGCTGAGTCCCCATTATGGAGAATGCGGTTAAGTACCTGCTTTCAGGTGCTATGTTTTGACAAAAGAAACCATTTGAGATGTCTAATGTTGTTTTATATTTTTTACGCACAATGTTATTCATTAATGCTGTGCTATGTGCATTTTGCACTGCAAAAGTTTTAGAACAAGTGTTTAGGTGTCTGTAGTCCAAAACTAGACGATATGTATTGTCTGGTTTGGAGACAGGAAACAAAGATTGTTCATTGAGGAGGTGCATGTTTCAATCACCCCTTGATATTCAAGTTGATCTAAGATCTCCCTGACCTGTTTTTTAGCTTCTTGCTTTATTGGGTACTGCCGTTGTGCAGTTGGTTCATGTTTCAGATGTATTTTATGGTGAGGTGAGTCCTCATCCCATCCTACATGATTTTTATATAATGCTGGGGCCTGGACCACTGCCCATTTCCTGGCATATGTATATTTTAGGTGAATTGGAATATGGTTGGAGAAGGCAGGCATAATAATGTCCTCGCCATGTGGGCACTCCCTGACAAATTGTGGTGGCCAGTCTTTTTCTGCTAGAAGTATGTCACAGCCCCTTGATAGTCTTTCCCAAAAAAGTGCTTTCACCTGTCTAGGTTTGTCTCCCTCCATCCGGAGTGTTATTTCATATAACTTTTGTGGAGTACTAACCCTGGTGTCTACAGTCTCAACTGTGATGTACTCATTCAAGTCCACTATCTCCAGAAGTTCCTTCAGGTTCTGGCGAACTATTGTGACTTCTGCTGCACTGTCCAGCATTGTCTGAGCCCATTCTCCGTTCTTGAGTTGTGTTCTCAGTATTCTCGGCATGTCTGATCTTTAGACCTGCTACTTTCTTTTGGGAGAATTGAGGTTTTGCTTTAGTTTTTTGAGCGTGTTTGTCATCTTTCGATTTCACGCGTTCTTCTCTATTTTCCGATCGTCCTCTTCTTTCCGAAGTCTGTGATGAGATCTGAAAGGGACGAGAGGAACGTGTATCAGTATCTTGATACCTGTCAGGCTTTCTCAAATTATCCCTATTCCTGAGGTTATACCTCCTTTCAGAGGGCTCCTTTTGAGGAGACCTACCTCGGGATTGAGAACGTTTCTCGTTTGATTTTTGTTTAGTAGACTCCCACTTCTTTTTAGAAGATGTAGGAGTTTGTTTAATTGAGTCCTTTTCAGGACTGTCAGATAGCTTCGGCTTCACTGGTCTTCCACCCAAATTATCTCTGCCTAATTCTGCATAAGATTGTTCTATAATTCTGGGTAGCTCTGTTTGATGTTCTGTAACATCAAATTCCCTTAATTTTTGGCGGATCGCCACTGCTGCTGCCTCCCCTTTAATATTAGATCATATTATTGTTGAGACCTGGTCGAAATTTTTCAGTAATTTCATACCTAAATTTAGAGCAGGCTCTGCCCCGTATTCGTTTTGAATTTGTTTCAGGACATCAGGTATTACCGCAATTGACGGAATGCCATGTGTTTTGGTATAGATGGCAGCAAAGACGGAGCCCCAAGTGGTGCAGTCTTCTAAGTTGTGGTGTGATCCCCATTGGTAAACTGATTGTCAGTATTCTGTGTTTCTCATACGGGCTAGTATTTGGAAATACTGCTTCGATTTGAGTAATTTTTTGAGCTATCCAGAATGGAATTTGCTCATGTTTTGTGGGCATTTTACCCATGACTGCGTATAGAGTCTGTGGTGTAATTTTTAGTGTATTCCCCTGTTGGGGAGTTGGATTTGGAAGTGTTAATGGTTGCTGGACTGTAAAAGTCTGCATGACATATTGGACCAATTGTCTGTAAATTTTTATTAATTCTTGTATTTGAACAAGCAAGTCCTCATCTGACATTATATCCAGTTCAGGATGAGGTGTGTAGCCGGCTAGAATCGGCCATGTTGCTCCTGGTCTACCTAGTAGACCGAGAGCCTGGTAATGTTTCTGTGATGTTTTAGGGCACCTTTAAACCAGAGCCGATGCTCCTGGTATGTTAATGGAATTTCTATATCCTCGAAAGGAATGTATTCCTCTGGTGGTTCATCTTCTTTGTAGAAGTGAAACATGTGTGTTACTGGATTGGATTCAGGAAATATTACCCATGAATAGAATACCTCTGTCTGAAAGGATCCGTGTGCCTCTATCACGAAAACTGCTCTACCTCCTCTTGGTGGTAGGCCATGTTTTATAAGTTTTAGAGTGATGGCTCTTCTTAAGTTTGGAGCGATGTCTATAATACCCTCCTCGGTTTCATTTAAACCGGTAATGTTAAAAGCTGCTGCTTGGGCTGGATCAGCCGCAGCTACACCGTTTCCGGCGTCTTCATTCATTTTGTTTTTTGAAAAATGTAGAACAAGTTTCAAGGAAACAAAGATAAGGTGCACAATATTTTGGAACACTGTATCCTTCAACGTTGAGCAAACCAAACAGCTAATATATAGGGTACTGCCCTATGTAGCCGTGGCGGATATTTAACCCTGCCCACTCCAGACGTCTTTTGGAGTATATGGGTAGGGGTCTCTTGAAGAAAAAGCACGGCTGAGTTACTCAGTATCTAACGTTGAATTACTGCCTTACCAAACCGTTGGGCGCCATGTAGTGTAGCTCCTATTTCCCTAATAGGCTCTGCGCATTGGAATAATATATCGGTTTGACATAGGACTAAGGTCAGTATATTAAACTTAATTACTTGTGCCAGCTAGCTCAGAGGCCACTAGAAACTCCTTGACAACAAGAAGGAGTAGTTTCTGGCAGCCGCAAAACATGACCACTGTGTTTCCCTTTTAGAATTAGAACGTGTCCCAGAGTCGTGGAAACAATAGATAACTATTTCACTCAGCTCAGTCGTGCATGCTTAGTTTTCTCCAAGTTACACAGAAAGAAATAGACGGGCGTTTCAATAAAAGATTTATTGAACAGTCTTGTTTCTGGTGTAAGTAAAATGTGCTGTGACGATCACAAGACAGTATGCGAGATAAATAATGTACAGTGTGAGCAGTAGAAATAAATAATACTGCGAGAGCATTATCTTTTAGTACATATGTTTTTACATAAATAACAGACTAAAAATGTGAGTACTCATACGATGCGTTTCTAATCTAGTTCTACCCCAATGTACCTAACCTAACCTAGGTATAGGACGAGATATTAAGTAGGTGAAGTATTCCTTACTATGGTATACTAAGAGTACGTTAACCCCAGTATGCGCCTAGTATGCCAAGAGTCCCTCTAGGTTCTAGTCTGCTCCATACCTGAAGAATGAGCGAGGTAGGAATCTCTTTGCCAGACTCGAACTCCAACACCCCGCAAGGGAAGTCGGATCACTGGAAGCTGGACTCTCTGCGTGCAGGGAAGACAGGGTCTTCTCAGTGCGTCAGGCCGGGAAACGGGCTCCTCTGAAGTCGAGGTCTCCTCTGATTTACAGGGGCTAGGGAAGGTATATTTATACCTGAGAAGCACCTAAGAATGTTAGTATTGACGTGAGTCGGACAGCGGAAGACGTCATGAATGAACCCCTAAGGAATAATGGTTCATGCATAATATAGGAGTCCTTGAAGAAATCAATAGTCCTGGACTAGGGAAACTCCCGCAGCCTAAGGGTCTGTTCTTCAAGAACTCGTTGTGACGTTAGGGTGGACGGATGTCAGAGACCATGCCTGTATTTGGAGTGCACGGTTTAATGCCTAAATAAGGGCTGGGATTTTATGCCTATATAAGGGCAGGGCGAATTGTGCCTATATAAGGACATGATACTGGAAAGCCCGTTTATGGACACCCTAAGAGGAATACAACAACAGAGACACTGGTTTGAGTTAAATATGGCTTTTATTAAAGTTAATGCTAGACTGAGCATAATGATGTATGCACACGAGCAGATATGAGGCAGAGTGTGCATATCGTGTGCATATATGTGCAGATATAGTTGCCGGTGTGTGCACCCCTTCAAATGTGTATACGTACAGGCACACTCTACGTTATCCACAACTACATGTATATGTATATGCATAGGTATATGCCTTCGTTTACATTGGATGCATGTCACTATTGTAAGTAAACAAAAACAAAAATAGTTTAAACAATGAAGACATTAAAATATTTCCAATTTGAACATGTTGCTCATGTGGAGCAAATTCTACTAGTGCGCGAGTTAAAATGGAACACATTAAGAGATTGGCCTACACTTGTGATAACCTGAATTGATCGATTTTTCCGGTTTAAAAAATGAATGGAAATCTAGATTGTTGACCTGCCACTGTATTTAGTTCAAACCTTGTCTTGGTGATGGTTTTCACTGAAAGCACTGATATTTAGGGAAAGAATAGTGTTGTTCGGTGTAATTGCAGCCACCTGCAGAGGTGAGTTACACTTTGATCAGTGTTCCATTCGAGACTCCTAAGGACCTGAGCTAAAGACCGGAAAGTGTGTTGTAAGATGAACTGCCGATTTTTATGTTTATTTCATCTTGAATTATGTGGTGTGTCTAAAACATTTAATGTTTGAACAACGATTGCATACCATATTTGTAATGATGGAGTTAGCAAGCCGTGACCAAGTAACTATTTGTGCCGTTTATGGTGTAAGCCAGGTGACATCAAATATAACAGGCATACATATATATACGCCATTAAATCAGGCATGACCTTTTCAACATCACACTGCAGCACCTAGGAAGAAAGCCTGCTGCCTAATATGTAGAACATGTATAAACAGATGAAAAGAGCATTTGGATAGGCTTGCATTAGAAGAGTCAAACACACTAAGAAATTCAGGACCTTCCATATCCCAGAGTGTCTTCTAGTAGCATTTTCCTCAAAGTATCAGTTCTTGTTTCTGGGTCCTCTGAGCAGGATACTGGAACACTTGGGGTGCTTTCACAACTGTTTTAGTCTCAAAATTCATGTCAGACTCTGCAGCTGTTGGACTACTACAATGCATGATGTGTGAATACAAGCAGTGACAAAGCCAATAGGTAATTCTTGCCCGTACAACGGGGAGCAGACCTACTGGCTTTGGGTGCACATGAATGGCGACCACCTTGGAATGCTTTTCTTGATCAAAATGTAAAAGCATTACAAGATGGCCAGTATGCATCTTGGAATACTTTTTTTTGCTTGCACACAGCCGGTGGGTATCTTGCCTAGTATTTTGAAATTAAGAAAAATAATTCAAAGATGCCACCGTATGCAGACATGTGCAGCAGTCATCATGGAAAAGCATATCTTTTGCTTTATAACTCCTCATTCCAAGGTGGCTGCATGCAGGGCGGCAATCTTGGAACAATTGTTTCTAAAACAAAAGAAAATCATGCAAAAACGTGCAAAGCACATATCCACACACATGAAGTGATCATCCTGCAATAGAGTCTGCAACTGTTAGAATAGTTGTGTATAATGTGAATGTACCAGCCTTTTGGACCAAAGCGTAACAAGAAATGTTTGCATTTTGTATTGCTATTTGCAAGGCGTATGGCAAAGAATACAGTGGGGATGCGAACAGACTAATTTCCATTTACTTAGCAGGTGAAAATGAGTACTGCTCTCTATGAATTATTGGCTAAAATGTTCATATACTCACCTGGTTGGGTATCTCACTGAACCTTGGCTTCTGAATTATAACACCAACATTCAGAAGCATGAAAAACTCCTTTACTGTGATATCGCCATCTTGGAATCTCTGAGGTACAAAAAGAAGATGAGTGTTAAATAAATACCTTTACCCTTCATCTTGAACATAGCAGTGCGCACACACACTTACGCACAATCACAGGAAAAAAAGCATCCCACCGTAGCTCGTTTTGCAAGGTATACCGTCTAAATACTGAATACTGTTGTTGATAATAAAAACATTAAGATGATGCACCACAAATTTCATCACATCAATTTACGTCTTCACGAAAGTCATTGATTGAATCAGACGAGTAAGAACACTGGTGTTCTGGCCAAAAAAGTAGAACAAGTATTAACAATGCTGTTTATGAGTGGGTTGATGCATATCTGTCATTTTATCACCTCTTCCTATGACTTATCATACCAATATTATTTGCTAAGACTCCAACTCCTTAGAGGGCTCTGTTCCGGATTCAAATGGGGACTCCATGCTCTACATCGCTCAACCAATATCGCTTGCTTTCTATACTGTTAAATCTCTACTGCTCTTGAACCCTACCACCCTCTACCTGCATACCTCACTCTTTATTACTCTCCCTCAACTCACTACTTCACCTTTTACTACCTTAACCTAATCTAGTCCTCTCTACAGAGTTCTCTCCACGTCATATCTCTATTGACCCACACTTCTTTCATCATATTTTTCTATCTTCTATCTCTTCCCCTCGTATCGATCATTCCTCGCTCCCTCTACATCACCTCTCACCAACCTATTCAACACCCCTCTATACACTTATTTGAATCTCAACCTCCTCTTTCTCTACCTCATTACTTCTCCCTCACTCTTCTCAACCACTATCTTTCCCTATCATTCCTTTTCCGATGTTGTCCATTTCTCATATTCAGAAAAGTAAAACCTCACTACCTGGCCAGTTATGTCTACCAGCAGGAAGACAGGAATGAGAGGGGCAGAGTCTCAGCACAGACCAAGATGGCTGCTCCTTAGAATAGTTCTGCAACCAAAGGGGCAGAGAAGCTGATACATGGCAGTTACCTTCACACTCTACGTAGAAGCCGGTGTGGAACAGCAGATAGTGCCCCTTGATCAGCGGCTCAGACAGAGGCAACCTCGTAAAATGGTGCTGGCCTCAAGAGAGGACTGTGAGGCTCTCAACTATGGTCCAACATGGCGAACTGAAGCATGGAAGAGGTGGGTGTAGATGCAGGCCAGTGTTTCTTATTTTGGACCCTCGCCTCTTTAGATGCATTAAGAGAATAGCAGTGGCCCTCTGGACATCAAGCCAAGAACTGCTTGGCCAACTTTACAGACAGGCCCTGAAGATACACTGGCCCGACGCGGAGGTAGAAGGAGGTGGCGAGAAAAGGTTTTGGATGCAGGGGACACCCAGAGGCACAGGCCATACACCCTCAAGTGGACCTTCGCTATATTGGAGATAAACACCCTAATTTGCCAGTTAAAGGACACCAGTGATATCTGTCTGTTTTCTTGGATCATGCTTCTGGGCCTATTTTCAAGTATTCTCCCTTGGGGCGCTAGGGGAGACGGCTGCTGGAATAGATGTTGAATGCTGAACGACGACATGGAGGATGATATAAAAATTTGAATACTTGAAAATAAGCTCAGAAGCATGATCCAAGAAAAGAGACAGAACTGTCCCATAAACAATCAAATATTTCTTTAGATGGTATCACATCCAGATACCAGATCTGATTGACAACTGCTGCGGGCACTCGGACACAGTGCACAGGCCGTCTGAGCAGCACCACTATTGAGACTTTGAAATTCGAATACCTGTTGACAGCGCCTGCTCGCATAGACTCTAGTAGAGTATGCCTTACACCTCCGAGTCCTAGACGCCATTCGGGGGCATGACTATATTGACATTTATCAGTATCTTGCATATGCCTCCCAAAAACACCACAGAAAAAAAGTAATGGGGTTCTTTGAAACGTGAGAAATCTGCTTCTGGGACTTCAACTGGAGAGGTCTCGGACACATTCCCAACTATGGCACGGACAAAAGCTGAACTATTGCTGAGCTTGCAAACTTTTACATCTGAGCTATTTAAACATAATTTTACACACAAGCATTTTATTCATCAGGTAGAAGCAAACATTATGGAGTAGCTTGTTTTTCAGTAATAGCTTTCCCTTTCTGTGCTTTGAAAACAAGAGGGAAAAAGGCAGATTCCAATTTATTAAAGGCACTCTCGAAGGAAGACACTTATGATAGTTGTTCATTTCCCTAACACACGGTAAGATGATTTTCTATTCAAAACACCAGACCTTTTGATGGTTTTTCAAAGGGGACATAATACTCTTAGGAGATTTAATTATAGTCTGGATCACCAAAGGTTTATAGATTGGGGCCTTCATCAACACATGCTGCGGGGTTCTCTAAGACGCTCAAGAGCAAGCCAAGTGAAATTGGCTAACCTGGTCTGGCAGGAACAACATGTGAAAAAAGCGTGCACTCACGTTCTTCATCATGTTTGCAAGTCCTACTCCAAGATCGACTATTTGTTCCTAAGCTCTCATTACTCACCATGATCACACTCAGACATGAGTGCTATTTGTGCCTCGGATCATGCTCCTGTTGGAGTTACAATAAAATGGAGGGGACTTCCTCAGAGGAGAACCAAATGGACATTATACGCCTCTATTACGAGACCCAGTTCTTAAGGGAGAAATACAAAACACATATTAAAGAACACTTTCAGCACAACACCACACACAATATACCTGAGGCACCTTAAAGGTGGTAATGTGAGGAGTTTGCGTAGGCAAAATTGCCTACCTCCGAAGGCTTAGGCAGGAGCACAAGGAAACACTGGAAGGGGAAGTTAAAACCCTAGAGAGCGAAAATAAGGCCCACACCCAAAAATGTACAATGATCACATCCCTCCGAGGGCAACTTCGAACAATAGACACAAATCAATCAATCAAGGAAATTGTGAAGCACGCTACTCACCCATAAGGGTCTCAAGGCGCTGGGTGGTGGGGGGGGGGCGGGGTGAATTGCTGGGGGGGGGGGGTGGTATCAGCTCCGGTCAGTCGAAGAGCCAGGTCTTGAGGGTCTTCCTGAAGATGTGCAGAGTGGGGGCGCATCTGATGTTGATCGGGAGCTCGTTCCAGGTCTTTGCCGCAATGTAGGAGAAGGCTCTTCCACCCATTCTGGCTCTGCGGATGCGCAGTGTTTCGGCGGGTGCGAGGTCGGCGGATCGGAGGTTTCTCTTGGGTACGTGGAAGGAGATTCTTTTGTTGATATATTGGGGTCAGGTGTTGTGGAGGCATTTGTAGGCGTCGGTGAGTAACTTGGTTACTCTCTTCTTGACGGGGAGCCAGTGGAGGTCTCGCAAGTGTTGGGTGGTGTGTTCGTGTCCAGCGATGCCGAGGACGAGTCTGGCTGCAGTGTTATGCATGGTCTGGAGCTTGCGGAGCAGAGATTTATTGATCATGGCGTAGAGGGCATTTCCATAGTCCAGTCTGCTGGTTATGAGTGCGTGGGTGACGGTCTTTCTTGATTCGGGGGGGATCCTTTTGAATGTTTTGCGAAGGGTGTTGAAGCAGGCGGAGGCGACGGCGTTGATCTGTTGGGTCATGAAGAGGGAGGTGTAGAGTATGATGCAGAGGTTCCAAGCATGGTCCGTGGGGGTGGGGAGGGGGCAGCCGCGGGCGGTGGGCCACAAGGTGTTGTCCCATGCAGAGGGGGAGTGTCCAAGGACGAGGACTTCTGTCTTCTCCGAGTTGAGCTTCAGGCAGCTGCTGCTCATCCAGGATGCAACGTCCTTCATTCCTTCCTGGAAGCTGAGTTTGGTGGTGAAGGGGTCCTTAGTGAGGGAGAGGATGAGCTGGGTGTCGTCGGTGTAGGATACTATGCTGAGTCCATGCTGTCGGACGATGGCGGCGAGGGGGGCTTTGTAGATGTTGAAGAGCATGTGGCTGAGCGACGTTCCTTGGGGTATTCCGCAGTTGGACTCTGTGGGTTCGGAGAGGAAGGGTGGAAGTCTGATTCTTTGGGTTCACAAACAAACAAAAATAGCTCTCTCTTAGATTTAAACAGATCCATTACATGCATGATAATAAGATTGACCCACCACCTGGCTTGCCTTCTCCGGATAAAACATGAAAAATAAATATTAGATAATGGAAAAAGGCTTTCCAGCAAAGAAAAGAAGTTACAAGGCTCAGACTCCTATAAACACAATTATATACTGCGGGCCCCTCCGGTAGAGAGTAAGCAAAGCTGTTACCTAGAAAGCTGTCCTCTCCTCACTATCACTTCTGAACAAATGGCTGCCCTTGATGAGATTACTACAGTAGAAGAGGTAAAGGTAACCATCAAGACCCTTAAAGTCAATAAGGCTCCCAGCCCAGATTGCTACACACAGAGCTTCGGTCCTTTGATTACTCTTTACTTAACAAGGGAATACCACTTGTTCTTAACAACTAAGACAGTGACCTCAATAATTGAGCAAACCCCTCATGTCTTTGAATAATAAGCAGGGCAAAGATCCAACATACCTCATAACTCCCTATTGCTTATCTGAACACAGACATCAAAGTTTCACGAATATTTTAGAGACCCAATTAGAAGCCGCAATTCTAGGACCCATTCATCCTGACCAGTCAGGTTTTATTAAGAATTGTCAGAAGCACAACAATCTTAGAAGGGTCCTCCACTTGGTCAAAAAGGCATGGAACTAAGCAGTACCTGCAATGCTGGTAACATTAGATGCACAAAAAGTCTTCGACCAGGTGGACTGGTATTTCCACAGTGCGGTTCTTGAAAGGGTAGTCTTTGGCCCTAGCAGGGTATCGCACCCCATTTGCGAGGATCTCACTCAGTGGCATCAGAGGTACCAGACAGGGATGTACTCTTCCCCATTACTTTTTGTCCTAAGTACAGAACCTCATAGGTCGAGGTTCTAAAAAAGTGTGGGTTCATATGGACAGAGTAGTGGCAGGCCCATCTCTGGTGGACCTAATATGGAAACCAAGGACAATAAAACATCCAACGGGCAACACCCGCATATAATGGGATGAAGTAAACAAGAAACTTAACTAGGCAACAAACCCCTTCCATATACCTCTACACTCCAACCCTGCCTCTTGCAGAAGCCAGCACCAAAAGTTGCCCAGCTGTCTTGTTTTGTCCCCCTTTCTGGTTCAGATCGAGAACCGTGTCGCCCTATGATGTACGAGGGATAGTCAAACAAAACCCTCTGCACTCAAGTTTCCCGGCCCAGGTCCATGAACACAGACTGCTTCCCCTTGCTCCCAGGTCCCTCACGAACTGAGTCCCCAGTTGGGTGCTCCCGGACTTGTCCCAAAGTCCCCCTTTGCGGCCTATTTCTAGGTGGCCCCTCTCTTTGCCAACGGTGTAGCGCACAAGGCTACCAACCCGTACAGCATATCTGCACCTGGACACACCAGGACAGGTAAAACCGAACTGCTAGTGCTGCTGGCCCCCTAACACCTCACGACCTAATTGGGACCCGAAATCCTATTGCAAATAGATGTATGCAATAAATGTTCTCTCCATAGGAAAAGCATTACCTTACAAAAACGCATTGTTTGCTAACATGAAAAGCACTTACCCAATTACGAAGTTCTTGGTGTTGTAATATATATAAAAAGCTGTTTTATTTTTCTAAATTGGGGTGGATCTCCTTCTGGACTGTGTGCATCATTTATTGATACTGTGTATGCACTCCCTTCTGATAAGCCCAAGGTTGCTCGACCACACTGCCACAAATAGAGCAGCTTGGGATTGTTAAAGCATGCCCCTGTCCACTCATAAGGGATACCTGAACTCTTTAAACAGCATACCTCTATTTAGTACACTATATAGAGCCAGCTTCCTACACAGAAATCATCTCCTGTATTCCATGGAATTTGGGAATGAGATATCACGTGAGGGAGCAGTACTTTCTGGAAAAGTGTGAAGATATTTCTAGCTTTTTTGATAATAAAATTTTAAAGGTCTACGACTCCTTTTCAGCACCCATGGTAACAGAGAAACCGGACACACCTTTGAAGCAGTGGCGGTTCCAATGTTTACAAATTTTCTACCCATTTCACATCAGGATGCACTGGCTGAAATCCAAAAATGTAGATCAGGTGCCCCAGATGATCCTTGCCCTCCTAAACTTTGGAAAATGCTGTCTCTATCTCTCACTGGTGTGCTAGTTCATATCTGGAACGTATCTCTTGGAACTGGCATTTTTCCCCGACAAGTGGAAACACGCTACCCTTCTCCCTTTGAGAAAGAAACCCAATGGTGACCCAGGAGATCTCAACAATCTTAGGCCAATCTCCTTACTGCCTGCTCCGGGTAAAATGCTAGAGAAGCTGTTTCAGCGGCAACTGACCAACTTTGTTGAGAACAATGCCGCCCTGCATGATACACAATCTGGTTTTCGGGCAGGCTATAGCACGGAGACTGCCCTCCTGGAGGTGGCCGAGTCGGTGAGATGGTCGTTAGATTCAGGGGCTTCAGTGGTACTGGTGCTCCTGGATCTGTCTGCAGCTTTCGACACCGTCGACCACACCATGTTGGTGCAGAGATTGCAAGACACAGGTTTTGGGGGAAGGTTTTGACCTGGCTGAAATCATACTTAAGCGGCCGTACCCAAAGAGTTGCTTTACAACCATTTGAATCAAAACCTAAAGCCCTATGGTGCGGCGTCCCGCAAGGCTCCGCGTTGAGTCCTTTACTTTTTAATTTGTACCTAGCCCCTCTTTTCTCTTTGATTGCCAACTGGGGTGTGAAGGCAATCTCCTACGCTGACGACACCCAGCTGGTTTTCCCTTTTCAGGAGCGAACGACAGAGGCTTTTATGAATTTTAAAGGTTGTTTGAGAGACATAGCCATATGGATGAATATAAACAAACTAAAACTCAATGCGGGAAAAACAGAGGTGCTGTTTTTCGGCAATGGCCCTGTGCCTGCTTCAGATCTGTGGTGGCCAGTAGAAATGGGCCCTCCGCCTTCTCCTAGCACGAGTATTAAAAATCTAGGGGTGAGATGGGAGGCGGATCTCTCTTTCTCGGCCCAAATACAACAGGTCACCGCTTCGTGTTTTAGTAAAATGAGAAATCTTCGTAAATTTCTTCATTTTATGCCAGAAGATTGCCGTAAAGCCGTAGTCCATGCCACAGTGACATCCAGGCTGGATTACGCAAACGGCCTATATCTTGGCCTGCCTAAATATTCGATTAGACGTCTGCAGATGGTGCAGAATGCGGCTGCGAGACTAATTAGACGCATTCCTTTTCGACATCATGTCTCTCCGCATTTACAGGAACTACACTGGCTCCCGGTAGCCAAAAGAATTGAATTTAAGGCCTTGACTTTGGCCTATCGGGCTCTTCAGGGAAGATGTCCTAGCTATCTTAAACAAAGACTTGGGCGGTATAAGCAAAATCGCTCTCTGCGGTCAAACTCTCAGAATTTGCTCCACGCTCCCCGCTTTGTGAAAGCCCGCCTGGGCGGTAGGGCGCTCACAGTAAGAATGGCTAAATTGTTGAATGCCCTACCTGGGTTTCTCCGCCAAGCTAACACTGAGACCAGTTTTAGAAAAGCGCTGAAGACATGGCTCTTTAGCAACGATTAGGAAGGACTTCAGTGCCTAAACTTATGTGCACGCGCTGCTTGCTGCTAGAGCGCCGGGACACCTCTGTTTTTGAGGTAGCTGTTCGCGCTATATAAATTTCAGTATTATTATTATTATTATTAAAAGACAATAGACAAAAATTCATCATATAATATAAATGCCCTCTTCAATCCACCTCCATGTTCAAACTACCACTTCCAATTGTACCTTGAATAAACACCACAGCAAAAAGGGAAAATTAATTAATTCCTCTCTGAGGTCTTGCCTCAGACTCCCAATACTGTGACAACTTTAAAGACCGCAATAGTTTCTTTAAATTCCAAATGGACCTTTTGCAAATACCTCTTTGGTGGTCTGCTACAACTAAGAGTGCTCTTTTGATCTAATGTGAACTGGTTTACACTTACTTCCTTTCTTCAGGATTAGTCCCAAGCTGCGAGACTCCGACTATTGCTTGGCTCCTGAAGTCATAATAGGAGTTCCTCAGGGCTCGGTTTTGAGTCCCTGTTTATTTAATTTGAGCATTTGCAACCAACGGTTAGCATAACTGATTGAATATTTCGGGATCTCCTTTACCTACGCTGATGGCATACAGCTAATGATCAGGCTAGATGAAGATCCGGATGAGGAGCCACCAACCTCAGAAACTGTCTCAATAAGGTGGCATATTGGATGGCCTTCAATTCCTCAGCTTAAATGGAGGCAAAACTGAAGAGATTGTCCTTGGTTCTGACAATGTATGGATAACCGAGTGGTGGCCAGAAAAGCTGCAAACACCGCCACCACAAATATCCTATGCCCGGAACCCAGGGATAGTTATGGATAAATGATGAAGCGCAAGTGAACTACATTTGTGCCGCAGGGTTTTATTTCCTCCTTGTATTAAGAAAGATTTATTATTCCTCAATCCTCCAGAAAGGACTTGGTTCAAGGCATTCTCACTTGCTTGGACTACTGCAACACACACTTTTGGGAACCTCCAACTACTACAGAATGCAGCAGCAGGATGGACTCTGGGTTTAAAAAGAGACACCCCTATATCAATACACTGAGATAAACTACATTGGTTTACTGTGGATAAAAAATGTTTAAAGCTCTACGTCTCAGTCAAAAAATATGTACAATCACAACTTCAACACCTATATGAATGTGACCATTTCATGGAATGCCCTGGCCAGATAACTTGGATACAAACAGAGGGCATTGATTGCCACACCGAGATTTAAGAAAGCAAGACAGGGGCCTGTAGAGTTGCTGTAGTCCCTGCCAAACTCTGTAACACTCTCAGTGACTATCAGAACTCAATTGAATCAGTTACTGTTTAGGAATCATAAAAACATTTTTTTTTTCCTATAGATCGTAACCTGCAACTAGTCTTATCTGGACGATATCCTAATTTTAGGGGCTCATTGCATGGTATATCTTTACCTGTTACCTAGTGCCTAGGTACTTCTTAGGAAGTCACTATTCACAATTATAAATGGCAAAAATCAAACTAAATTCCCAATGCAAAATTTCTCTGTGGGCCAGAAAACAATAATTGTAATTCTCGCCTTGTTGTCTTATACAAAGATCTTGCACCAAATTATGTCAAATTCACTCTTTTGTACATAGTACAGAATTATTGGGTTTTGTGGCCTCTAGATCCATAACAAAGAGCATTTGTGAGAAAACTGACCAATCCTCCCCCAAATTATTCCCATGAGAGTGTATAATGGAATTGATGCATTATCAGATCCCAGTTGCATTAAAAAAGCTTCTCTATATGGGACATGAACCATACCACATATTCACGATATTTATCCTACAATGTAATTGCACCGATAATGTTGCTTCAACCTTCACTGTACTTCATATTCAGTCGATCACTCGAAATGTGTCATGTGCACGTTTTAAAAACATCTGAGGAGAGGGGTTCAATGATCATCTTTTATGAGATTCTCGAAAGGTGCTTCGGCCATCATATCTTTGTACAACTCGCACTTGGAATGAGAGGTATGCACATGAATGTTCCCAGTATATTAGAGACCCCTTTATTTACGTTTTCAGCTCAGCATTCCATCTCTTTATAGCTACACAATCTATTGGAGTCACAGAAACTAATCTGTACCCTTATGACAATCTTGTTCTCAGCCTCCTATCCGATAATCTTAGAACAGGTGTCTCCAACCAGAACTACTGGTAGCTCGCCGAAACCTTAAGAGTGGCTTGCAGCCTCGGGGAGCGTGGCCAAGAAGCCAAGATGGCGGACACAATCTAGGGAAGCTCCGCAACAGGCACCTGTAATCCGTAATTTCCCCTGACCAAGAGAGACCATCAGTCCAAAGCCCAAGTGTGGAATATAAGCTATGACACTGGAGCTATCAGCGGCATGAACTGGAGGCACCGGCAGCAGCGAGAACCGGCAAACATTAAGGAAAACTCGGAGTCCTGCCACGTACAAGGGACGAACCTGGGGCGCATGTGAGGTACTCACTAATACCCAGCTGCGGTGGGGCCGCAACACTGGGCCAGCAAACGGCCCGGAGCCCACGGTCGTGGAAGCCCAAATACACTGCGCCTAGTAGAGGGCGGGCTGGCCCGTAATCGGAGGAGCGGCTCAAAGAGAGGCGGGCTGTGCATGCGGCCTTACCCCCAGCTGACCCGATCCAATAGACGCGAGACGCGCACAGAGGACCGGAGGTCGGGCTCGCGCTGTCGGACTCCTGGACCCGAACAGCGGTGGAACGTCGCACCTCCCTCCCTGCCCCGTTGGCACACCGGACTCTGGGCTTGCACCACGCGACCTGCTCTCGAAGTTGCAGCCACCGGTGCTGCCTGCTGCACCGGAGGGAGGAGATCGCCATCACAGAGGCTGAGCAGGCCCAGACCACAAGTAAATGAAGAGGGACCACTGGCACAGAAGCAAGCGGCACTAGCCTAGCAATCGCACCTGAGGGGAAGCGCAACCAAAATGGCCCCCGCCCAGGCCTGAACTGTGCTATCACCCTACGTTAAGACTTTGACACCGGTGCCTTTCTCTAAGCGAAACCATCTTGACGCTGCCCTGCACGGGGCACTGCTAAAAGCCCGAGACACAGAACAGGCGCTAAGGAAGCATGCAATAGTGGCACACAGAGGACGAGGAGCAACACCTTCACCCCAGGCCCAGAGACTTGGGGAGCTTCCGAACCCCTGCGCAGCATTTAATGACCACAGTAGAAGTACAAACCAGTCATATCCTAGAGACAGGAAGATCGCACTGGAGCGGCACATTAACTCAGCCAACACGAGCCGACAGTAGGGTTCCTGTTCACGCATCTAAGCAACATAGCTACGACTACGCCGCATGCAGAAAACCTGCCTACTAATGCCCCCAGCCCAGCAACTAGCCATGGGTCACCTAAGGTCCAACACGTCACAAACAGCATCTCGCCCAGGTGTGGAGGGTCTATCCCACACTGGTCGATGCCTGCCCCGAGTCTCTGCACCTAACACTGGCTACCAAAATGGACACAGTACTAAATGCAGTTGAGAAACTCGGAGTGACCCTTGACCAAACACGTACCTCCTTGGAAGCCAAAATAGACAACGTCACTACAGATCTCACATTTCTACGCACCGACCACTGCAAACTGAATGAGAAAGTGCAGGCCAATGATCTCACTCTAGCTGAGCTCGGCCCAGCGCCATGTTCAAATACCGCCACATTACAGAGCGTATTGGACAGATGGAGTGCCGTAGAGGAAAGACTGGAGGACGCTGAAGGGCCATCACGCCGCAACAACATACCAGTGGTGGGCCTGCCAGAAGGCGAGGAAGGCCAAGACCCAGTGCCCTATGTCGAGAAATGGTTAAAGGAGCTGCTGCCCGGAGACGCACTATCCCCACAGTTTGTAGTGGAACGTGCATACAGGGTGCTGGCCCGTAGGCCGCCCCCTGGTGCTCATCCCAGGCCACTGCTGATCAGGCTATTGAATTATAGAGACAGAGACACTGTTTTAAGAGAAACCCGCAAACTGCCAGCTATAACAATACAAAATGCCCGCATTATGCGGTTACCCGACTATACAGCTCAAGTACATAAGAGAAGGAGATCCTACCAGGCGGTGAAACAGCGGGACCTGGACATGCTCTACTCGCTGCTGTTCCCGGCTCGGCTTAGAGTAATGTCAAGGGGCTCCACGTACTGCTTTGACTCCTCATCGGGTGCCTGGGACTGGCTGGAGGGCAAGCGGGTGCGTGTCCTCGGAACTGCAGGTGAAAAAGCATCGAGGCAGGGGTAGCAACAGAAGAGGGAAGACCAAAGGAGCGACTCAGCCAACCGCACACAACACTGCCCCCGACCTGGAACAAATAATCCTGGAGCGCCGTGAGGCCCTGCAAGTGGCGACGACACTCAGTGATCGGATACATGAGTCAATCAAGTCAGCGAACGAAGAAGACGGTTCTCTAATGGTCTGAAGGTCCCGAATCGCCGGCCCTCCCAGTGGTGACACTGCAGACCTCTGAGGAGATAATATGAACAATCTGTTAGCAACTGAAAAGCTACAGGCCCATGAATCTGGATGCAGAACTTGTACGCACCACACTTAGTATCCTTGCCATTCCGGCAAGATAAAGTCGTGACACTGGACCTCCATTAGTAAAGGCATCAGAGAAGATGTGCCATGATGCCAAAGACCTGACGACTCTGTCTACCATAAACCTGGTGTTGCAAGACTCTGTTAATATGGCAGCACAGGGGCACGTAAGCGATCACATCCCTACACACACGACCCCCAGCTAACGCCACCACAGTCGGCGCCCATCATGACACAATGTTGTAGTTTGGTAGGGCCCTCAATCTGGGTCCGCTCTAGTAAAGTTGCACATGTTGTAGTGCTGAACCCCCATTTTTTTCTCTTCCCTTCACACCCACAAAAGGAGAAGCCAATACCCAAAACCCTGCACAAGCAATTCCCCACTTTTAAGCAGAGATGAGCCAGGCCACATGCTGCCCACGATCAACGAGCACACACATAAGCTCAAGTCATGACATAAGCAAACATTATCACTTGGAATGTGAGGGGCATACATACGCCATCAAGATGATACTCCATATATTCGTACCTACAGCGCAGGGCAACAAGTATAGCACTCCTGCAGGAAACCCACCTAACGGAAATAGAGGCAACGCGCTTGCGGCGAAGTTGGCAGTGTCAGGTGTTTAGCACCAACTACTCTTCCCAGCTGGGAGGGGGCGCCGATATGGATCAAGGCGGGAACCCCCTTCAAAATGGAGTAGGTAAAAGTAGACGAGGGAGGTAGATATGTTTTTTACAAGGCAATTTAAACGGCCAAGCTATCCTAATAGGCTCCGTATATGCAAACACTGAGCAGACAGCATTCCTACATCATCTCAAGAAGGCCCTGGCACCTTAGAGTAGAATCCCCTGGTTACTGGGCGGGAGACTTCACTTCCGTGCTGGACGTCTCATTAAACCACACATTTCCCCCTCTAACACTTACGGCTGGCTCTTTGAATACCCAAGCACTGAGTATCTGGCTTACCCCCTGGTCCCTAACAGACGTGTGGTGGGCCCATAATCCTACCACACGTATGTATACATTATATACACACACACACACACACACACACACACACACACCCACCCCACCCAACCCCCCCCCCCCCCATGTCAGGCTAGACTGCATAGTAGTTTCACCTTCGACACTGCCTATTGTCTAACAGACCGACTACCTGGGGCGCACACATTCGACCACAACCCCCAGCGTATGCAACTTAGCTGGGATACAGGTCCCTCATCGGTCCCCACCTGGCGCCTTCAACCTGTAGCACTGGAGGATCAGGCGTTTCGGGCATCCCTGGGACCGGCCACAGAGGAATATTTCGGTGTTAATGCGGGCTCTATTCATAACACACTTCTTGAATGGTAAGCATTTAAGTTCACCATTAGGGGGCATAGTATGGCCTCACATGGGACATGCGCAAACAACTAACAAAGGTAGTGGGGCAGGTGGAGAGCGAGCTGTTACGATATAAAACCGAGGCAGCGGCAAGGACAGGCAGCAAACAGAGGCTAGTCGCGAAACGCAGGGAAGATATGGAACTACTGGAATGTCTAAGGTGCCTGAACTACACTGCGCACTCAGCCTGCACACACTCAACTTCCGGGAAGACTATTGGTACGGCTGCTCCGGCAGGAACAACCAAGACACCCCATACAGGCAATACGCACAGTAACAGGTCACAGTGTATACACAGCGAGAAATAAACACAGAAATGACAACACTATGCTGCACTCTACGAATCCACCACTCACTACAACCAGAGTCGTTTGGACAGCTTTCTGGACACTGTACACCTGCCCATCATAACGCCTGAGCAATGCGCAATGCTGGACGACCCGATCACCCCTGATGAGATCGAGCGGCTATAACAGCCCTGGCAACAGAGAAGACCCCTGGCCTAAATTGGCCTACCCGCAGAATATTACAAAGCCTATGCGACATCCTTGACCCTGCATCTGAATGCTCTATACAGTGCTGCATTGAAATGACACGCCCTTCCGAAATCATTGAATGAGACTCATTTAGTCTCGCTTCCCAAACCTGACAGAGACCCCGAAAGACTTAGGCTCGTACCGCGGTTGGCGCCCCTGGTTCCCATCTCTGGTACATGCCGGCCAAAACGGATTTGTACCGGCCCGCAACACCTCGTCCAATCTGCGGCGTTTCTTCAGGGTGGCAAAATACTCGGTAGAACGGTGTCCCAGCTCCGGCTGTCTGGTAATAGACCTGGAGAAGGCCTTTGACACACATCTGTTTGATGTGCTGCCGTGCAATGGAATTGGGGGTGCTTTCCTCGCCATGGTCAAACTACTGTATGACGAGCCAACAGTGAGGGTACAGACAAGACCATACATCTCAGACTAAATCAGAGTAGAGCGAGGGACCAGACAAGGCTGCCCATGGTCCCCACTGTTTTTTTCCCTAGCTATCGAGCCCCTGGCCGCAGCCATCCGCCTACCAGTAGGCGAATGAGGAATCCCACTGGGAGATGGCACACACGCCATCTCACTATATATGTTGGGGACGTACAGTCCATTCCATCGTCATTGGCGCGCACCCAGTGGGAATTCTCTGCCCTGTCAGGACTTAAGGTGAACGCATCCAAGTCATGCCTCTATCCATTCGATAAAAGGTGCCACAACCCAGAATAATGCCCGCGTAAACTGGCAGACAGATACATTCCGATACCTGTGAATCAGAGACTTCCACCAACAGGATGACTTATTTGACGGCAACTTGAGCAAAGCGGTGATGTCCATACGATCACAGATGCTGTTCTGGAGCGCACTCCCTTTAGCGGTTACAGGACGTGTAGCACTGATTAAAATGATAGTGTTACCGCGACTCTTATACTACTTTACTAACCTGCCCTTATACATACCGCCACTCTTGTTTTGAAACCTGGAGGGCGTGATCAGGCGTTTCATCTGGGGACCCTCCCGTTGCAGAGTAGCTCTCCGGAAACTCTATCTGCCAACCAACCAACCAAGGAGGCCTGGCACTACCCAACCTAGAGCAGTATTATCTCGCCGTCCAACTGCAATGGGTGGCTCGATGGTTCTCCAGGTGCTAACTACCTGATACGGCAACCACCTCCCCGCCCTGGTCCCTCTGCGCCCTCCTGACCTTGTTCCACCCATGCCATAGAGAAAAAGAGCCAACCCCATTAATGCTTAATGTGGCGTACCGCTGCTACTACAGATGCCTGTACATCACACGGCACACAAAGCTGTATGCACCAGCGTTGCTGCTGTTGGGCACGCCCAGGGGGCATGCGCCCGTCAAACCGTCGGAGCTGCGACACTGGGAAGAAGGGGGAACCCAAGATGTAGGAGACCTTTACCGCAATGGCGCCCTGATGCCATTTGACTCCTTGATGGAAGAAAACGGGCTTCCGCTGGGTCAGTTCCTAGTGCACCGAGCACTTGTAACAGCTCTAAGCAAACATTGGGGTGACATGGCTCAGGAACCTCCGATGCATTTAACGATACAATATTTACATGTTATGGGGCAAGGCCGGCACCTAACTAAATGGTTTGCTATGTCGCTTAGGCAACACACGGCGACAGCACTATCGCCCCTAAGACAGAGCTGGGATGGAGACCTGCAGCGTCTTTTCACGGATGCGGACTGGAACATGGTACTTGAGGGTCCTATCGAAGTACCACAGAATATGCGCTTCCGATTAATACAATACAACCTCACCCCAGCCAAGATTAACAAATATTTCAAATTGAATGGATGTTGGGTGTCCACGATGCCACGCCATAGACGCAAATCTATTACACATGCTATGGAGCTGCCCACGCCTCGGGGAATACTGGACGACAGTAACTGACACCCTAGCTCAATGCACTGAGTGCACGGGCCCCTAGAGTGGACAATGTGTGTCCTGCACATTTACCATAAACGCAAGAGTCAAAGAGTGACACCTCGCTTCATTGCACTAGGGCTGATAGTGGCGAAACGACTAATCACTAAGCGATGGAAAATCGCTGAGCTTTCCAGAGTACAAGCTTGGAGGCGGTCCCTACAAGTGTGGGCTACAGCAGAAGGCATTGCGCTACTCAGAGAAAATACACTGGGCCTTCGCCAAATCCCGATTGAGACACAATGGAATGCAATACTATGCGACTTACAGAGACAAAATGCTGACTGTGGGGACATGCTGACAACTGCAGCCCACACACAATGAAGATTAGATGACAAGTTAGAGTACACAGTGGAAAGTGGGGGTCCGCAACCAGACAGCATCAGAAATAAACTTTGCACCACACACATCTAGGCAGCGACAGAGGAGAGCAACACTCTCTGAAACAGGGAATGGGGATGGCAACTCCAGTTTGAATTTGAACGATATTGACCCTGCAGCTCTTTTTTAAGTTGTCCCAAACGTTATCACGCGCCTCCCCAGTTAGCGGCTCATTTCACAACTCACAGCAACACAAGGGAGAGATGAGGAATCGACAAAATTAGCTACTGCCCGAGGATGAACCGGGACACGCACCAACCATACATGCTAAACCACAACGGCAGATGTGTGATATGTACATTGCAAGCACCAAGTATATGTTGGACACATGTAACGGGCTAACTTACTATGTCGCAAATAGTAGATGTAACCTATAAGGCAAACTGACATGCTGTAATTTGAATGTCTGCTTTTCTTTTAAAAAACCAATTAAACATATAAAAACAAAAAAACAAAAAGAGTAGCTTGTAGCCTCGAGTTCGTTTTTAAATAAGGCCAGGTCAATAAAGTGTATTTTATATTCCTGTTACATTTTCCTTTTCAAGTCAAGGAAGTCTGTGTTTATTTTAGTCAGGCCTCTTCAGCTGCAGACTGCAGGGCTCGATAATAATCAGTGCTTGACTCCGCTTTATGACCCAGGGTGGGGCAGAGGTGAAGAGCTGAAGGACTGATGTATTTAACTCAAATAAAAGTTGAAGTTAACTCAATATTGGAGTACGAGTACAAAATGTTTCTGAATGATTTTAAAATGATAGAAAATTAAAATGAAGAGTTAACTTAATAGGAAAGTTAACTCTTAATTTTAATTTTCTCCTATTCCAAAGTGTTGTATTTACACACAGCAGGCATCTTGCTCCCTGTGGCTGGTAGACACCACATATATAGAACTGAAAAATATAGCCATTTCTTTTAAGGGGGAAGAAATTTGAAGTGAAGAACTTTTTTCCATATTAGGGAACATTCAGCACTTTAAATTTCTCCCATAAAATAAATGGATGTTTGTCTTATACATGTAACTGTGCCACATATGGTGAAAGGTAAGTCCTGTACATATGACAGTCTCTCAGTCACCCATACACATATATCCCATTCATACACACATACATACATACACACACGGTCATACATCTCCAAAGACCACGCTCTCATTGGCACACATGACAGCCTTGTCATATTGCCCCTAGCTGAAATATTTTCTTCAAACAATAGTATGTGGCTCTACGGACATTAGGCTTAAAGTCAATGAAGCTGGGCGTGGTGGTGTCTGGTAACAATGTGCGAGTTGTTTGGCCTTTAGTAGCTCATGATGATTTTCACTGGCCAGAAGTAGCTCTCACTATGGAAAAGGTTGGAGTCCCCAGTCTTAGAAGAAGATAGTTAAAACCACTGCTGATAGAATTTGAGATTTTCAAGACAAACTCTGCTTTTTTTTATAAACTCCAATCTAATATTGCTCATCCAGTTTACAGTCAACTTCAAATGTGTTGGCAACTGCGAAAAAAACTGGTTACAATAGCAGTTTCTTTTATACTTTAAATTTGTTTTAATTTCTATAATTTTTTATGCTATATATCTTGAAATTTTAGGTATGAAACATTCAGGTATATTTTTATGTTATTTTAAGGATTTATATTATCTGAAAATCGGCAATATACTTAACTGATTATTTGGATGACTTGTTAATGAGAAGTTCTCTCAAAGATCTGATGAACAATTCAGAGACATTTTGTATTCATATTTTATGTGAAGGACTAGGAAAGATCTGGACATTCCCCACAATGCAGCAACCAGACAAAAACGAGTCTACATTAAAATAAGTGATTCTGTGGGACACCTGCTTGATAGGTCATTTGCCACACAGAAGACATCAGCAGGCCCAAGGCTGTGAAGAAGACTGCAGAAACATTTCAAATACAGAGAATATGCAAAATGTGAGTGGAACAGCACAAGATACAGGTAAAAAATGTAAGCTACCATAGAGAAGAGACTCAAAAATGTGGGTTTCTGCAAAATTCCTCTATTAAGAACAAAATGGATACAAAAAACAAATTACTTACCTTTGGTAATGCTCTTGCAAGTGGACTTTCCCTAACTGCAGATTCCTCACCTACAGAATATCCACCTGCGTCAGATTAGATGCAAAACGTTTTCACAGCAGATCTCCAACACACCGGCAGGAGGCATTGTGAGGCTCTGAAATGAGACTGTTCTACCCCTGAAGTAACAGAGTGAAGTCGCATATACGTACCGTCCTTGTGTGCTGACGTTAGTTACATTCTTGGCTCTGTCTGCGCCCTAGAACATTGAGCACAAAGCCTATCCGGGGTACCATTGTGCAGCTCTCTAATTTGGGGCCTTTATAGATGAAATGAGTCCATTTCACAGAACGGGGAGGGCAGTGAGGAATCTGCTGTTACGTAGAGTATCCATGAGAAAGAGCATTACTTGTTCTTCTAATGGATACTTTTAACTACAATTCCACACCTTTAGAATAGGCACCAAAGTAATATCTCCCAAGATGAAGGGCCTATGGAATGGTCTCAGAAAAAAAAATCCTGCAGGACAGAACGGTGGAATAAGATCCCATTCCTTCTATAGGCTGTTTCTTGGACATTGTGTATCAGGCCTTAATGTAGAGGACTATCCACTTTGACAAAGTACCTTTCTGCACCGCCTTTCTTTTCTTTGCTCCAGAGAACCCCACAAAAAGCTGCTCACCCACCCAATATTCTTTGGTGCAATCAAAGTAAAAACTCATGACATCCATAGCCTCCGGACGTAGGTCAAGTGCAGTTAACTGATGCCACTCAATCTTCACACACAGAGGTGTGGACTGTGCAGACCCATGGGTAGAACCCTGCTCTGGTGATGTGAGAGAAGATCATCTGATAGCGGTAGCCTGATCGGAGGCTCATGCCCAGACTTTTTGGGTACCACACTCTTTCCTGGCCCAATCTAGAGCCACTACAATGACTTGGGTCCAATTGTTCCTGATCTTGAGGTAAGAGAGGCATAGAAGGAAAGGCATCAAGAGTTCCGTAACTCGCACTAGCCAGTACTCCAGCATGCAAACGTTTTGACATTAAGAATTCCAAACAGTGCCGAAATGATCGAACCAGGGTTCACTCCACTGTTGGAAGATGCCCTGTGCAACATCGAAATGTGATAACCATTCATGATCCACCAGGCACCGTCAGTGGAGTCCCCATCAGGGAGTTTCACGATCATGGAGATGCCATGATGCTCAAACCAACTGCCGAGGGGTAGAGCCTCTTGGCACAGGACCAAGGACCCGCCTTCGCCCTGCTTGTTGAAGTACCACATGGCAGTGGTGTTGTCCATGAGAACCTGTACCAGTCATCCCCTGATGGAAGGTAAGAAAAGCTTTAATGACAGGCGAATGGTCCCAAACTCCAACAGACTGATGTGGAGTTGGATTTCTACCAGAGGCCAGAATCCTATAATCTTCAACTCTTCAAATGACCTGCCGAACCAAGCAAGGAAGCATCCACCACCACCACCATCAGTTCTGGGTGGGGTAGGGTAGGGAGAGGCGTCTACCACTGGTGCAATTGCGGTTGATGAGCCACCACTGCAGATCTGGTGCAGTCTCCTCCAAAACCTCAATGCATTCAAAAAGGTTCCCTTGGCGTTAGGCCCCAGAGATTTTCGATTGCAGTACAGAGCCTGAATGTCTCCTTTTAGTTGATGAGCAGGATACAGGAGGCGAAGAAACCTCAGAACCGTTCTCACTGAGACCGCTGCTGAAAATTCAGGATCATAGCTCATATATACTGGGCTCAATATGACAGAGGGAAGGCCCTGAACTGTACTGCATCCAAGGCTGCTCCTGTTAAAGGCAGCCTTTGTGAAGGAGTCCTGTACAACTTCTGCATGTCGATCATGGTGCCCAGTGATATCAAGAAGTTTGCAGTCGTCTGGAGCTGGCCTACGACAGACGGTGGCGACCTTGATTTCAACATCTCATTGTCGAGGTATGGGAAGACTGACATCCCAACCTCTGAAGATAAGCGGCAGCCACTGCCACTTTCGTGAGCACACAAGGGGTGCTGGAACAACCAAAAGGGAATGCGGCAAACTGAAAATGTGCCTGGTCTACCTTGAACCACAGGTGACATCTGTGGGACTACAGGACAGGTTCAGGAAAGCATGCGTCCTGAAGGTCCAAGGCTACCATCCAGTCGTCCAGGGCAGACAGAACCTGGGCCAGTGTGAGCATTTTGAATTTCTCCTTCCACAAGAAGGCGTTCAGAAGGCAAAGATCTAAAATAGAACGAAGGCCTCAGTCCTTTTTCGGTATGAGGAAATAGGAGTAACAACTAGTAGTGATTTCCATGTTCGGTAGCCTCTATAAGGTCCCTTTGGACAGTATGGCTTGCACCTGTTTCAACAAGATGGAGCGGTGCACCTCTAAAAGCTGCTCAGATGTGGGCCGAAGGTTAGGTGGGTTGGAAAGAAATGGGACAGCATAACCCTACTGAGCAATCTGAAGGACCGATCTGCTGGATATAATAGTTTTCCAAACAGGAGGAAAGTCGGATCCTGCATCATAGAGTGGTTGTGTGCCCCTAAGGGCAAACTAAAGCAGTTTCGATGGGGATGTCACGTCAGGGGGTGGGGGGGGGGGGCTGGAAAGGAGGTTGGGTGCCTAAAGATATGTGCTACTGAGGACCTACACTCCAAACCTACTGTGTAGCTCTAAAAGGTCTTAATTGTAGAAGGAAACTGTCTGGCAGGGATAGGAAGGCACAAAGAATGCGTTGTGGCAAGGCTCTTCTTGAAGCGTTCAAAGGAAGAATCAGCCTTCTGACCAAATAGATGCAATCCGTTGTAAGACAAATCCATAAGGGCTGCCTGGACATCCCCAGAGCGCCTGTAGATCCCATCCATGTGTGGCAACAGAACACCACACTATCAACTTCTCATCCCAAGCAATCTGTGGTATCCAGGCCAGAATGAATTACACATTGGGCTTCATCCTGAATGGTTTGAGCCAGGGATGGTCAAAACTCAAAGACCACTGGCAAGATATCGCTGACCACTTCAAAGGTCGCATATATATAACGTCCAAAAAGGCAGCTGGCATTGACCAACCTTAAAGTTGAGCTAGCTGGCACAAACATTTGTTTCCTGAATGCCTCAATCCTCTTAGATTCTCTGACCGGCGGTTGGGGGAAGGAGGAGGTCTTTTGGATAATGAATTGGGATTTACTTTGCTGGTGGAAGCTTGTGTCACCAGCCCCTTTAGCCCCTTTAAAGTAGGATGTTGAGATAAAAAAAAAAAAAACAGTGTACATAGGGCTGTCTGTGGAGTCTGGTTACGTGCTTGCTCACCGGTGGTAAACAGCATGGCTTAGACCAGATCAACAGATCAGTTAGGACTTGTTAAACTGTAGTAAGTGATCACATATGGCCTGCCCAGGCTGAAAAATGTCTCAAGTACATTAGTCTTCACTTCCAGTAAAGGAGGTGGAAGGCCCAAGACCTCAGGTTTAGGTCTTCTCACCAAAACAAAAGAGGCCCTTTCCTCTATTGATTGGGAGTGGAGGGGCAGGTCCAGGAAGTGTTCTGGGGAGGGTACTGTGTATGCCACATTTATGCCTGCCACCAAGCTGTAGGCGGGGTGACTCCTAGCCCCTCACTAACAATTAGGGTAAATGTTCCATGAGGCTACTCTACCTTCCTTTGCAGCACTGTGTGTGCCCTACAGCAAATAACTTCATAGTGCCCCCGCTTAAATCAAAGATGGTATAACACTTCTCCAAGTGTGTAGAGCCTGTGTGTCCACTTCAGAGGTGTCGCCAGGGAAATGAGCAACAACTTCCTCTGTGATCACTTAAACAGTTCCGGGGGGGAACTCTTCTCCCAATGGAATTGGTGCCTGCCTAACTGCAGGAACAAAAGAAGGGCCATGCCCAGGTGTCCACAAATATTTGCCAGTGACAGGGTAGGCCTCTGAAGTTAATCAAGTTCCTGGGCACAGCCCAGATGGACATCCTGCCGCAGGAACATAACACGGCTTCATATTCACTCGACTGCCGTATCCGGCAGTCAAGTGAATGACGGACGTCACGTACAGCTACTGCATCGTATGCGGTTCCCAGGCGCACCCGCCTGCTCAGTTTCTCCGTTTTCTCCCACCAAGCCACTAATTGCTCCAGCCGGGCCCTGCCCAAGTCTACTGCCCCGACCCGGTTACCAGTCACGTGACAACGAACGCACCCGGGCCGGTTCTATACCCTCCCATACCGGGACGCCCATCGCTTCACCAGCGCTCTCACCGTCAATACCCACACAGCCCTGAAGAGTCACGGGACTACTTCCCACTGTGACGAAACACGTGTCGGCTGGTCGCTTTCCTTTGTTTATCATTAAAAATAATATGGACTCACAAATCTGATGTCGATCATAAATTGCGCAACTTCTGAGACTTTTTTCTGAACAATTATCCCAACCACGTGTGCCCAGTATAGTGTCCACTTCTCCAACTGTGTAGAGCCTGTGTGCCCACTCCAGAGGTGTCGCCAGGGAAATGAGCAACAACTTCCTCTGTGATCACGTAAACAGTTCCGGGGGGGAACTCTTCTCCCAATGGAATTGGTGCCTGCCTAACTGCAGGAACAAAAGAAGGGCCATGCCCAGGTGTCCACAAATATTTGCCAGTGACAGGGTAGGCCTCTGAAGTTAATCAAGTTCCTGGGCACAGCCCAGATGGTCATCCTGCCACAGGAACATAACACGGCTTCATATACATGGCCTTTGTTTCAGCTCTGGGAAAATGTTCACACCTCATCAAGAGGGCTGTTCAGCTGCCCAAGTGACAGTTGGGATCAAGCAAATGGCATCCAGAGACTTTAGGCAGGGAAAAGGTAACTTTTAAAAGTACCTTTCCCAAAATATTTATTACAAATCTAACTTCACTAGTGACTTGGGCTTTTAATAGGTATTTCAAAACTACAAAAAAAATTATTTGTAGCTACTTTCTAGCCAGAGATCACATTATTAAATTTATTTGTATAGCCCAATTCTTTCTTATGGAGCAGCCAACACTGCTACAGTGACAATAGCTTTTAATTCCTATTCACGGTTAGGACATGTTTAACATTAAATTGTTATATGTCCTACTTTTAAATCCCATGTATCCTGCCATATGAGAAGAAAGTTCTATTTTATGGGTGACATTAATATTTAAATGTAAGGTATAGGCTTGTCAAAAGGGGTTATTTTGGCAGGTTGAATTTGCAGTTTAAAACTCCACAGCCAGGCTACACATAGTAGGTCTGAAGTCATGTTTACGTAGTCACTGTAGCAGATGGAACAGGTGCTGTAGCCCACTTGTGACATTTAACTTACAGGACCTGGTTACACTTCAGTACCATAAACTAGGGACTTACAGGTAACTTAAATATGCCAATCAGGGACATGCCAGTTTCAACATGTTGAAAGGGGGAGCAAAGGCACTTTACCATTGTTTAACAGGGGTAAGGTGCAAAGCCTTCTACAGCTAGCACAAACAGTTAAGGCAAAAATTCTGGGGGTACACCACACAAAAGATGGTCATTTCCAATAGTGCGAGTCTGTCACTGACATTTGTTTGACAGCCACATCATGATTAAAACCCTGTAGTTCTGGGAGGGGACATTGTTGCCTTGCACACTAGTTTACATTTTTGGGAGAGAAAAAATTGTCAATCTAATGACAAAAAAAAAGACAGGTCTGGATCAGTGATCTAAGACATGGAAACAAATTGATGTGACATCAGCACGCCGGGGTGGAACGAAGTCACTGCGGAGCCGATCAGTACCATCTGCCGGCACATGGGAGCACTACTGTGAAAGCTTTCCAGCTTTCCTTAACACCTGTGGATATTCTAAAGGTGAGGAATTCAGGGTTAGACGTATCCATCAGAAACCCTAATAAGAATTTTTTTTTTAATAGACTTCTTACTTCAAGGATATTAGATTATACATTGTGTCTCTTTCCAAAATAAATACTGCCTAGTCCTCCAAGGCCAAATCGTATATTAGAGGCATCAAGTGAGTTGTGATAATCTAGGACAAGATTTTATTGCCCATATTTTGATCAGAGGTTGGTAAGAAAAACATTCAGAGACAACTTTTCACTGCCTACGAATCACTGTTTACCAATGTTTCTCTAGTTGTGGGAGGAAGTCTTGTAGAAAGAAATAAAAGTGCAAGGAACTTTCTCCGGAGGTCACTACAGATTACACCACCCATTATCGCTGCCAATGACAGTACCAACATAACTACTAACCATCACATTCCTACAAGTGTGACAAGTTCAGACAATTCCAGCACATCCACAGCTAAAAGAATGGTGTGGACGGCAGGCTTTATTAATTTTTAATCTATATTGATGCATGGTTATTGTGATCATCTCAAAAGTAGACAAACAGGACCACCATGTGGAGGACTGTCAATACTACCGGTGTTAACAATTAAGTGTCAGTGCAGAACACCGGAAACCACCGGCTCAAATTAAGCACGCTTTCTATGCGACCTCCTCATACAACCAGAGTAAAAAGGGAGCTAAATTGTTCAAGCAGTCCCAAAAGAAATCTGAAGGGAGCCCATCATATCACAGGCTTCTCCCTTAGCAAAACACTGTCACCGGTGTTATTTCACCAAGAATAATATGTTTAAACACAGCAATCCTACTTGCATCATAGATTCATGCTCAAGTACTGTATCTAAATTTTGCGCCATGTTCCTTCTAAGGAAAGATGGAAGAAATGCCAAGCTTTATAGTAAGACAGATATGTTTCTAGTATAATATGATGAAAGGATATTGTCTTTCAATGTTTAATACATGGATTATCTCCTTGGCAACTAATTTTGAACTAACCAGGCAAGTGCACTGCCCAGTCTCTGTCCATTACCAGAGTTTCTACTTCAGACATCATGAAATTAAATTTCAGCATCAGCTGTAAGCGGAATTCATCCACTGTCTTCCCATGCAAAATATCCAATACAATTGCATTGTAGCTTCTTGATTCTAGTCTCAAAAACACAGAGTTTGTGTCCCAGGGACTTTAAATATTGATCTTTTCTTTAGAGATACAAATCCCTTGCATATGTACTTTGAATATTTCCCAGACTATCCTTATTGTTGACAGTAAATAGCACACAGAGTGCGCATTCTAGGATTTCAAAGTATGTAATGATAAAATGTAGACCTGTCTGGCACAAATCAGTCAGTCCACCCTCATAACATGGAATGATTCCAAAGAACAATACAAAATAATTGTCACTAATGTATTCTGCATATAGTAATCTGGCCTGTCTGATGTTACAAGTGCTGTTAATTTCCATGGAATTGATGGACCAGTAAATTAATTCATACTTGCCATCATTATGCACAAAGAAACAAGCACGCAATTTTTAGCAGCCCATGTGTTCAAAAACAGAAATATTCTGGGTCAAACATCGAAAATGACTTTACGCTTTGTTTCTGTTTAATGGTTTAACATATGGGGTCCCAATGTTGTGGCTGGGATGGCATTTGAAAGTAACCTACATACCAGTCATGGCATGCTACTCTGTGGCAGTGTTTAAGCTATTCACGAAGTATTATACAACATATATTGGTAGGAGCATAATGGCAGCCCCCCCATAAATTCTTTGTTCCATTAAATATTTTCAAAAACAGAAATACATTTTATTTCTGTTATTCAAAAACTCAACAGCCAAAGAATTAAGGCAGACATCGCTTAAAGACAAAGACATGTATGTTTCTTCCTAGCTTCAGAGTAGGATACCCCATACCCTACTGCAGTGGTTCTTAACCTTTTGACTTTCGTGGACCCCACTTAATCATTACTGGAATCCAAGTCCCCCACTGAGTCATCACTGAAAGCAAGAGAACCCAGCTTAAGTAATTTCAATGATTTGACCCTCAAAGCAATACACAAAATTACAGAATTCAAACAAATACACAAATAATGAAATATTTTATTTAACTCACAATAAAACTAAATTTTCAGTCAAGTGAAAAGGTTGTGGCTTTTCTGAATTCAACTGAAGCTACCCATAGTCAATATTATATTCTTTTTGATGGATCCACACTGCTCCCACGAATCAATGTGACCACACAGACTTAATTTTTATCCACCAGTTGCAAATTTATCATTTGTTAATGTTTTACAATTTAAAATTTTACATTTTGCTTACATACACTTAGGTAATATGTCATTTTCTGAGTAGATATGGACCTCCCTGAATAGGCGTCGGGACCCGAGGGTCCCGTGTACACAGGTTAAGAGCGACAGCTCCACTGAACAGATCCTTTAAGCTCAAGGTTTTCCCTCTGCCAGTCTTTTGTAGCTGATCTGTCTGCTAGGCACCCAGGTTCTATGTTTCTGTAGTAGTGTTTATTTCTGCATAGTTATTTATTTAAAACCATAGCATACAATTTACATTTATCATAAAAATATATATTTTTTAAAGTTATACATCAGACATATTTCGTCAAAGTTAACACAAGGAGGAGGAAAAGAGGACACTTAAAAGAGAAAATTCCATTTGTAAAATGTGGACTGATTACATATAAAAAAAATATCTCTTTCTAACTGTTCAGAGTACCAGGAGGTATTTTGTTTCCCTAAAGTGCATGTGCGCTGTACTATATTTAAAGTGCAGTGATATTAGCAATGCTGTATAAAAATAAAACTCGGTTATAACGAATCAAAATATGACAGAGTAAACTTCAAATATTTTATACGATTTCACATGCCAACAAATGCTCCGCTGTACTGGACAATGTTTTCCCAGCCATATTTAAAAATGTTGTATATCGGCTGTTGATCATTGGGTCTGTGGATCGTAGACATGCAATGACAGCTTGCCTGCAGGAATGGATTCCCTGCTCGTTAAAAAAAGTTTTCAGGAATTTTCTTCTTTTATCAGTCCTGGACACGCACACACGATGTGGACAATGTTTTCAACCCCTTACTTTACACAGTTTACAGAGTGTTGTAGATGTCTTATTCCATTAGTTTTCTTCACCTGGAGTTTTGCCAAAACGGTAATGCATAAAATCAATTTTCAGTTTTCTTGACCAGCCAGCTTCTAAATATGGTGGGGTTTTGAAAATTTTGTATTCATTGATTACTGACCAGGCATGGGCTCTGCTAGCAAATGTATCTTTGTCCTTTACAGCAGATGCTTTCTTTGTAAGCAGTTGGCGGAAATTAATTTGCCCATACTGCTTGAATACCCAGTTCATTTATTGCTGCATTTAGATAAATATGGGCTGGAGCCTTTTCATTTCTTTGCAACTCCTGCCACAAGGATTTGCATAAGTGATTTTCAGAGGCAGTTCTTATACTGTTCCAATTTTTAACGTATGTCCCCATCCTTGCTATTATTTGATTTGTAAGACCGAACTCCAGTCTTATCTGGGCTTGTTATGGTTTCAGGGGTAGGTGGAATAGAGATCTGAATACTTTGGAAGTAATCAGATTTAAGAGCTGCATCCCTGCCGCGGAGCTCTTCACTAAAGCACAAGTTACTAACTTGTGTAACGATATATCTGTAAGAGACAGTAGTTAGTGACAGATTCCCTACCTTAGAATATCCCCAGGCGTCAGGCTGGATCCGGAAAGTTTTTGCGTAGCAGTACCCTTGCGCGTCGGTAGGCGGCGTCGTGCGGCTCCGCGTCCGTCGTCGGCGTCGTGATCGCCGGGATGACGTCGCGGGCAGTACTTAGGCGCCGCCCCTGCGCGCTGACGTCAGTTTTGTACACGACTTTCCGCGCCAGGAACGCAGAGCCATGCAAGAAGCTGACATAGGTGTCTGAAAAATACTAGGGCCCTGAAAGGGATGTCCTTAACCCTAGAAATCAGTTCGCAGAACGGGGAGGATGGGTGGGGCGGTAAGGAATCTGTCACTAACTACTGTCTCTTACAGATATATCGTTACACAAGTTAGTAACTTGTGCATCTGAAAGAGACACGTTAGTGACAGATTCCCTACCTTAGAATAGATACCCCAGCAATACCAACCCCGGTGGTGGGTCTGCGAACAAAGATCAGACAAGGAAGTCCTGGAGGACAGAACGGCCAAAGAAGCCGTCCCTCCGGACCTGACTGTCAAGGCAGTAATGCTTTGTAAACGTGTGCAGCGAGGCCCACGTAGCTGCCTGACAAATAACGGGCAGCGGAACACCGCGGCCCAAGGCCGTGGTAGCAGCCGTTGCCCTGGTGGAATGGGCACGCAGCCCAACAGGAGGCTCCTTCTTAGCCAAAGAATAGCAGGTCTTGATGCACAAGGTAACCCAGCGGGAGATGGTTCGTTTGTGCACCGCCCGACCTTTTTGGCGCCCACGTAGCCAACAAAGAGCTGGTCATCCACCCGGAAGTGTTTTGTGCGGTCGATATAGAAGGAGAGCGCACGTTTTGGGTCCAGACGGTGGAGCCTCTCTTCCTCTCTGGAAGGATGCGGAGGCGGAAAGAAGGTAGGCAAAGTGATGGTCTGCCCAATGTGAAAGGCAGTAACCACCTTTGGCAAGAAGGACGGACGCGTCCGAAGAACAACCTTGTCTGGATGAACAGACAGAAAGGGAGGTTTGCAAGATAAAGCCTGGAGCTCACTCACCCGCCGAGCGGAGGTGATGGCCACCAGAAAGGCTGTCTTTAGAGTCAGAAGACGAAGAGGACAGTTATGCAGAGGCTCAAAGGGAGCGCACATTAAAAAGGTAAGAACCAAGTTCAAGTCCCACTGAGGCATCACAAATGGAACAGGAGGAAAGAGGTGTGTAATGCCTTTTAAGAACCTGTTAACAACAGGGGACTTGAAAAGGGAGGGCTGATCAGGGAGCCTGAGGAAGGCCGAGATAGCACAGAGATAACCCTTGATGGTACCCCGGGCAGAACCCTGTTGGGCCAGAGAAAGAAGGAACAGAAGGACCTCAGAAAGAGGGGCAGAAAGGGGGTTCACAGCCTTTGCTGTGCACCATGCCACAAATTTGTTCCACCTGCAGGCGTATACCACCTTAGTGGAGGGACGCCTGGCTGCCAGAATCACATCACAAACTTCGGGAGGCAAGTCGAAAGGAATCAACTGCCGCCGCTCAATCTCCACGCAAGCAGGTGTAGACTGGGCAGGTTCGGGTGGAGGACCGTCCCCTGCTGCTGCGACAGAAGATCCTCCCGAAGAGGCAGACGGATCGGGGGATCTACGCTCATACTGAGTAGCTCGGGATACCAAACTCTTCGAGCCCAGTCCGGAGCCACAAGAATGACTTGGGCCCGGTCGTGCCGAATCTTCTTCAACACTCTGGGTAGAAGTGGTATAGGCGGAAAGGCGTACAATAGACCGCAACTCCACCCGTGACGAAAAGCATCGCCGAGCGAGTGCCGCCTTGGAAATTCCAACGCGCAGAACTGATGACATTGCGCGTTCTCTTCGGTGGCGAATAGATCTAACCAAGGCTCTCCCCACTGTAGAAAGAGTCCTTGCGCCACTTCCGAGTGAAGACGCCATTCGTGATCCATCATGCACCTGCGGCAGAGTTCGTCCGCCCTGGCGTTCAGGGAACCTGCCAGGTGTTGAACCATCAGGAACATGCCCTGATGTTCCAGCCATGTCCAGAGGCGCAGAGCCTCCTGACAAAGGGTCCACGACCCCACCCCGCCCTGTTTGTTGCAGTACCACATGGCGGTGGTGTTGTCGGTGAACACCTGCACTACCGTCCCTTTGACAGAGGGAAGGAATGCCTTGAGTGCAAGCCGGATCGCCCGGAGCTCCAGAAGGTTGATATGGAGCCGGGACTCCGCCGGAGACCAGAGGCCTCTGATCTCCGCCTCTCCCATGTGACCGCCCCATCCCAGAAGGGACGCGTCCGTCACAACTGTGTGCTCTGGCTGGGGAAGGGAGAGGGATCTGCCCATGACCCATTGCCGGTTCGAGAGCCACCACTGCAACTGTCTTGCAGTCCCCTCCGAGATCTGGACGTGATCGGACAGGTTGCCCTGGTGCTGCGCCCACTGGAACTTCAGGTCCCACTGCAGAGCCCGCATATGCCATCTGGCATGATTGACCAGCAGGATGCAGGAGGCCATGAGGCCCAGCAGCCTCAGGGTCATCCGTACCGAAACCCAGAATAAAGGCTGAAAGATCGGAATCATAGCCTGAATATCCCGGACTCGCCGTTCGGAAGGATAGGCCCGAAACTGCATCGTGTCCAGAACTGCTCCGATGAAAAGGAGCTGTGGAGAAGGAATCAGATGCGACTTTGGCACATTGATGGAGAACCCCAGCGAGTGCAGGAGTTCGGCCGTAGTCTGGAGGTGGGAGACGACTGCCTGGGACGAGCCCGCCTTCAGCAGCCAGTCGTCGAGGTAGGGGAAGACTGAAACCCCTGCCCGGCGCAGATGAGCTGCGACCACCGCCATCACTTTCGTGAACACCCGAGGGGCACTGGTAAGGCCAAAGGGGAGCACGGTGAACTGAAAATGCTGGAGGCCTACCGTGAACCGAAGGTAACGCCGGTGGGCCGGCAGGACGGGGATGTGGAAATAGGCGTCCTGCAAGTCCAACGCTACCAACCAGTCTCCGGGGTCGAGGGCAGTCAAGACCTGAGCTAGGGTGAGCATCTTGAACTTCTCCTTCCGGAGGAAGCGATTGACGTTCCGGAGGTCCAAGATAGGACGCATGTCCTCCTTGTCCTTTTTGGGCACCAGAAAGTAGTGGGAGTAGCAACCACGCCCTACTTCTGGGGTCGGAACATGCTCGATGGCCCTCTTGGCCAAGAGGGCCGTGACTTCCTTCTGTAGAAGCACCAAGTGATCCCCTGACATGCGGTGGAATTGAGGTGGCATGGCTGGGGGTGGTCTCGAAGGGGAGGGAGTAGCCCCTTCGGACAATGTCCAAGACCCACCTGTCCGAGGTGATGGAACGCCAGCGGTGAAGGTGATGGCGGACCCTGCCCCCGACCGGCGTACTGTGCACCTGAAAGGAGGGACTAGGAGGGCTTGGAGGCCGCGGACGGGTTGGAGGTGGTGGCCTGACCCGCACGCTGGTTGCCCGAACCGCCACAGCGGTATCCACGTCCTCGGCCACGCGAAGGCGCTTGCTGCGCGGGCCGTTGGCCGGGCTGTGGACGTGACTGGGCGCCCCTTCCGTGGCCACGAAAGGGGCGAAAAGCAGACGTGAGCGGAGGGCGCACAACAGCAAGGCCCAGGGACTTAGCAGTAGCCCGTGAGTCCTTGAAACGCTCCAGCGCATGGTCTGCCTTAGAACCAAAAAGACCGACTCCATCAAAGGGCATGTCCATGAGTGTATTCTGGACATCCCCTGAAAAACCAGTGGTTCTCAGCCAGGCGTGGCGACGCAGCGCCACCGTCGTTGCAAGCGATCTGCCCAGCGAGTCGGCGGTATCAAGGCCACAGCGGATGGTATATTTAGCCGCATCACGCCCTTCCGCAATGGCGCGGGTAAGCAGTGTCTGGACCTCCTCAGAACACTGCGGCAAAACAGTTGCCACCGAATCCCACAGGGAGTGGGTGTATCGGCCCAAGAGGCAAGCGGTATTAACAGACCGCAAGCCAGCACTGGAGGAAGAGAAAGCCTTCTTCCCAAAGTGATCCAGGCGCTTGGATTCCCTATCCGGAGGGGCGGTAGGGAAGGCGGTTTGGGAGGCAGAGGCTTGGACAACCAAGCTCTCAGGGGTGGGGTGTTGGGAGAGAAACAGGGGGTCGCCCGGAGCAGGGCGATGGCGTCGGGCCACGTTCCTATCCACAGGAGCCCCTGTGGTGGGTTTGGACCAGGCACCCAAAAGAACGTCAGTCAGTGCCTCGTTGAACGGCAGCACAGTCTCCGCAGAGGAGGCCGCCGGCTGAAGCACTTCAGTCAGGATGTTAGACCTGACGACCACTGTAGGCAACTGGAGATTTAAGGCTCCAGCAGCTCTACGCAACACCGTTGCAAAATTAGCCCCCTCCTCCGTTGCCACGGGAGGAGACAGCATGCCAGAGTCAGGGAGGTATCCAGACCACTGGCATCCCCAAGTTCCTCAACCCAGTCCGGGTCAAACTCGCACTGTTGTGTGAGAGGGTCCTCAGACCCCTCCCAGCTCTCCTGGTCCTCCTCAGGTTGAAAATATGGAGGAGGAGGGACATCAGGGACCCAAGGTCTCATCGGCGCCGGAAACGGCGTCGGGCGACGCCGGTCCGGCTCCATGTCCGGACCCGGAGAGAACCGGGGAACGACGCCGCCCGGAGCCCCGGACGGCGTCGGAAACGGCACCGGGGACATCGGCGTCGGCGGAGGCGTGGTTAGGTCAACCGGCGTCGATGGGGGTTGCGGCACCACCGGAGCCGGGGTCGAGGCCGGGGCCGGAGCCGAGGCCGGGACGAAGGCTGGTGGGACAGGCGACGCCGGGACCGGAGTCGACGGCGACGCCGGAGCAACCCCATCAGGGCCCGCGGGGCCCGAAGGCGCACCGGAGGGACCTTGAGGCCCGAAGAGGCGGGCCATGGCCGACAGGAATTCCTGTATATCGGCCGGAGTCGCCCCGAGCCCGGGTAGGGCGGGTACTGCGGGGGTAACTCGACAGGCACGTCCGGGGCCGCGGGGACGGTGCCGACAGGGACCTCAGCCGAGTCGCGAGACCGGCGAGGCGAAGTCTTAGAGCGATGACGCCGCTTAGACTTCTTGTGCTTCGACTTACTGGAGGAGCGCGAAGACTTTGAATCCGACGAACGGCGGGGACTCCGTGTCCGGCCCCTCGACCTCTCCCGGGACCGGGGCTTGGTGCGGCGCGGAGCCGAATGCCGGACTTCGAGGAGCTTTCGAGACCGCTCTCGCAAAGCCTTAGGATGAAGTTTCCGGCAGTCAGGACACGACTTCGTGTCGTGGTCTCGGCCGAGACAAAAGAGACACTCGAGGTGCGGGTCCGTGATCGACATCATGCAACCACATTCCTCGCAGGGCTTAAAGCCGGGCATCCCTACGACACCTTAGGAGTCGTGAAGACTCGTTGAAGAAACAGTGAAAAAATTCACCAAAAAAAGATAGTCAAAAAGTGACTAGGGCACTGCTCTTCCCGGCGCGGAAAAAGAAGAACTGACGTCAGCGCGCAGGGGCGGCGCCTAAGTACTGCCCGCGACGTCATCCCGGCGATCACGACGCCGACGACGGACGCGGAGCCGCACGACGCCGCCTACCGACGCGCAAGGGTACTGCTACGCAAAAACTTTCCGGATCCAGCCTGACGCCTGGGGATATTCTAAGGTAGGGAATCTGTCACTAACGTGTCTCTTTCAGATATATGTAACAGTTGGTAGGAGCCAAGCTGAAACCACTTCCAGTAGTGGTGCATAACTGGGACCTTCTAAAGTTCTTTGTAGGATGCGAATTGCCTGGGTCAGGGAAATCGTTTTTCTCTTCAAATCCGCTCCATGTGGTTTAAAAGTTGCCCAATGATTGAAAAGTACTCCCCAATTATTTGTATGTTATCTGCTGCAATTGTTTTTTCCTAAGTACTATTTATACTTTTTTATTTTTCTACTCACTTCCATGATCTTTGTTTTCTTTAAATTGACTGTCAGTCCATTTGTTATGGAATATATAAAAAGTTGGTCAATAAGTCGCTGCAAGCCAATTTTTGTCTAGCTTAATGAAACATCTGCATATAGAAGATTAGATATGGGCATAGAGCCCAATTTTGGAGGACGGGAATTCACTTTATCCAGATCAGTCGGGAGGTCAGCTAAGAATAAATTGAATAGGTACGGCGCAAGGACACAGCCCTGTTTTAGGCCCTGCTGGGTATCTATTTTCTTTGATAGCCTAGTTCCATCTCCTATTCTTACCCTCACTCAGGTATCCGTGTATAGCAGCTCTATTGCTTTTAAAAGAGGGGGCGAAATACCCCAGAGGGATAGCTTCTGCCATAGGAGGTTTCGACTCACGAATTCGAAAGCAGCCTTGTAATCCACATAGCACAATGATTGGTTCTGTTTTTTATTTATCCATTATTATTGATCTCGCCAGTAGGTTGGTTTCCGTAACTTAAGATTTGTAAAATTCTGTCTGGTTAGGAGGGATGATGGTATAGTTTGACCATTCCAGCAATTCACTAAGAAGCAGATTAGCAAAATATTTGGCCTCAACATCTTGCAGGGTAATTAGGCAATAATTTTCTGGCTGTTGCCTATTTCCATCCTTAAAGATTGGGTTAATTATCGATTCCACTCCATGAGTCAGGAACTGTCTCTTGCTGTAGTGCATAATTGTATACCTGGGATACCTTTCTTGTCCAGAACAATACAGTTGATTTAAAAAGCGCCTGTGGCAGACCATTCGGCCCAGGGGGCTCATCATTTCTGCTTATTAGATTACTTTATTTATTCAATCAACTGAAACTTGATAAGGAGCCGAAATATTTGGGTACAGTTGTATTCTTTTCTCATTAGATTGTTACATAGATATTGAAGGGAGTTTAAAATGATTTGTCACAAATTCTAACCAAATTTCTTCAGTAAGACCAGAGCGTATTACTCAAGATGGTGGACAATTTAGGCAGTTCATTAATTGCTAAAAATCTCTTGTATTTCTTTTCTTAGAGAAGAATAGAACTTGCGCCAAAAAAAACGTGTTTTCCCCTAGATTTTTCTTCCCATTCTGACCTTCTGTAATTTTTGATTATGGCATTAAAGGTTCTATGGTACTCTTTCTGGAAATCTCCCAACTAGTCTTCTCAACCGATTGTGCCCAGTTTTAATTACACAGCAGTGTGACGATATTTAGATTTTCCTTTGTTCATTCAAGTTGGATATGTTACAGCTTAACTTTATGTTTCTGGCAATTTGATGATTTTCAGTGAAATTTGACCACTTCACTATTGGATTTGACAAATCTTTATAAGAACTGTTATTAGCTATAGTTTCTGCTGTATCTTTTATTCTTACTTGTGTATCTTCTGACCATATCTGCTTCCTGTAATTAATTGTGTGTTCTCCAGGAACAGATGGCGCTTTTTGATGGAAGAAGTTTTGAACCCTAATTTCTATTATCTGTTGTCTTATTCACTTTTGCTGGTCTTCAATACTCTGAAGGATGCCACTTGATATAAGAGCGGAAGAGATACAAACGTATAATCTAAGATGGAATTGGAAAAGGTGGTGTAGTAGGTCCATTCTGGAGGGGAGTCTTGCTCAGCTGTCCTATTGAGGATTCGTAGTACAAGGGATTCGAGATCTTTTAATAAAGAAATATCTTTTGCATCACAGGATCTTTTTGTTGCGTCTGAGCTCATCTCAGGGAAAGGATTTTATTAGATTCATATTGAAGTCCCCTGTTATTAGAAAATATGGAAGTGAACCCTCCTGTGTACTTTCAGGGATTATTTTAAGTATCTCATTGCAGATCTTGAGCATGGTGAAAAGTAGAGATTTACCAAAAAAAGGAGATTTGGCATTTTTATGCCATTTAATGAGTTTTATCACTAAAATATTTTCATCCTTTGTGATAATCGGTACTATTTCAATTTGTAAGGCTACTGCTATAAATATGGCTAGGCCTCCCTTTGGGCGACCTGCTTTCTTTGTTTTTACTGCAGGAGAATAGAACCTACACAGCTGTTTATAGGAAATGGTTGTAATGCCTAGGTCTCTTGTAGGCATATTATATGATTATTTTCCAATAGTTGCATAAGAATTTTTCCATGGCTTTTTGGTAGAGCAATATTCCAATAGCAAAGTTTTAGAACATCTTTTTCATTAGGACTTTTGTATCCATCTAGTTCGACACGCTTCAGATATCATGAGCCACTCTTCCCATGCAGAGCTTCAGTTAGCCAACCTACATTTAGTTTTATCTTTCCCATTTCATCTGATGTGGTCTTGATTTGTTTATGTCGGGATAAGATGGCTAAGGTATTTCCTACTAGGTTAGCCAATATTGAATAAGGGTGTCTTTGATTCTCATAATTATTCGTCCTTCGTTCAATGTTTTCTGAGGCAAATGGGGCTGGATAGGCAGGAAGGGGGACCATTTTGTCTTGGATCCCCCAGGACTGTACGCAGTCTTTTGCCTGGAGTACCTTGTTTCCCATAGCAGTAGATGCCCAAGTGACTAGGGTTGATTCTGGAGAGATTTTATCAGGTGATTCTATGAATTCGATAGAATCTATATTAGTTGAAGTGATATCGGCTAGTTGGGGAACAACCTGCAAGAGTTTAATATTACCTCTGTTCAGGATATCGTGTCTTCCTATCTTGATCATTCATCTCCTCCCTTTTTTGGCACTGTGTTATCCATGTAGATTTTAGATTTTGAGTTTTTCCAGATTCAGCCTGAATGTTGCACACGAAACCCTTGTTTTCGTGTTTAGTCCCGTTGTCTACTACTCCGGCAGCACCGTCCACCTCCATTAGTTTTTTCTGCTCGATCTTTGTCACATTTTGTTCTTTTGCTTTACCTACTGTCTTATGTTTTATACTGTCCTTTATTTGGGAGGATGGCACATGTTGAACATTCCCCTATCGAGAACTTCTTTTATCTCCTTCCCTTTTTGAGGCCCTTTTATTTTCTCAAATATTGGGAATGACTTAGCAAATTTTACCGTCATTTTATCACGAGTATCCGACTTACATCCTCTTTGATCATAATACTTGTATTACTGCGTTGGTTTGTTGCAGAGGGAACAAGTGTCTTTATGTTATTTGCTTTTTGTTCATTTTGTGCATTACACTTTTTTTCATTGTTTTAGTTATTTTGGAATCAAATTGAGGTAAGGGATGATGCAACGTCCGGATTGAGTTTGACTACTGAGGTTTCTCTATTTTGCCAGACATTTTACCCATGGTAGCTGCTTTAAGTATTTGACTGTTTTGTATGGGGATTTCATTTATGTCCTCTTTTCTTTTATTTCCTTGGAGTATGTGAGTATTGCCGCTCGATGATTTTGTTGCCTATTCTGGCACTGGGCTTTCTTGTTCCACGGGTAGTTTAAATTTATTGTTAGATTTGTTTTTAGCTCTTCTATTAATGCAGTCAGTGCTTCTGGTATTGTAACTAGTTTATTTACCACTGGAGTACATATACATTCTATTTCGGCTGAGGAATCATATTTTTGTGCATGATTTATCAAATGATTTAATTTAGTAATTTTCTGGTCAATTCCAGATACTGCCATTGCCATTATATTTAGTAAATCGATTTGAAAATCCGTTTTCTCTGATTGATAGGGCAAAGTATCCAGTGTTAGCTGTGAGATCCTCAAAATGATGTCTCATTCAGGGATACAGCCGGTAAGTTTTTCATTTGATGGGAAATACGAACCAGTTTTGTTGTCTCTTGGGTCCTCTTTGGTTTTTCTAGTAAGCTTAGGGGCAGCCCCTATATCTTTCAAATTCATAGAATGCAATGCTAATTGCTCTGATCTTTCGGAAGTTGTTAGTTCTGAAACTGCTGGAGTTATTCCTTTGTTCACTTCGACTTCAATATTCTATTGGAAGTGGATTTCCACTTGTTAAAAGACGTGTCGTCGGATCCATGTATGTTTGATCCTGTTTATATTGGTTAGGTGATATTGGAATAATTGACAAGAGTTCCAAATCACTAAGCACCAGATGGTCTTCGTTACCTTGTCCCGGTTTCATTTTGACGTTTGATCCATTATGTTTTCCACAACGAGTGGGTTAGTTTTTGTTGTATGAAATGAACAATTTATATTTTTTGTTGGTATTATAGGGTCTGGCAAGTTGTTCGAATTGCTAGGCGTGGAAAACAGAATACTGCTCAGATCTTTCAAAAAATCAAATCGTAGTGGAATTGTTTTTTAGATCTTTCAAACATACGGGCTACCAGTGAAATTAGCGATTGGTTATCCCTTGCTGATTTCACTTTTATAGCAGATTGCAATGTTTGAAGCCTTTCCTTTCTTTTTGTTGTATTATGTGGGATCTTTTCCCTTCCCGACCTCATGGCTTGGTTTTTGCATTGGCAATAACGTTGTGAGTGTAACAGTTTTTGATAGTGAAGGTTGCAATTCAATTTTGCAATGCATATATATAAGCTGCTGCCTGGCCGCCTTCAGGAGATCTGCATTTGTACCATTCTCTGAAAGCGGTCACCACACCCCCTTCCAACACAATGGGACTGTTGGTCTATAAAGATTTACTTTACAACGTTTAAAAACTGTTTTTACACAGATGAGTTCAGCGCAAAAGGTGGCAGGGTAATGCTCAGCCTCCTCAAATGTATGAAGCACCTGCCCTCAAAGCGCCCAATGCAAACTTAATCCGATTTCCTTTAGTATTAAGGTGAAAGAACAATGGGCTCTCAGAAGAGGTTTGCTAGCCAGGTTAGGGCAATGAGGTAGCTAAAGAAGGGGTGCTGCGTGCGGGCCCTCAGGAGGAGCAAGCTGCGCCGGCTAGGAGCAAACGCAGCTCTAGGGCCTCGCCTTCACCTACCTTCGCCCTCTCCTCCAAGCTCCCAAAGCATGCCCCACTTGGCTCCTGCCTTTGCTGCCCTAAGGTCAGTCCTTTGCCGTGCCCTTGTTGGGATTTCAGATTAAGGGCTGAGGCCAATGACCAGGAGCTGGAAGACCCCAGGAGACTAGGTTTGTGTGGAGTCTCACCGGTGTTTCAGCATGTGATGTGTGTGTATCCTTGTCCGCATCCTTGTCAATTTAGTCCAGTGCAGAGGTACTCTACGACACAAACTGGTCCACAAACCGCAGAACGCTGATGAAGGAGGTGAGATGAAAAACGCAGTGCAGTATCGCTCGTTGGAAATACGGAGCCTCCGAAGCTCCACAGGTACCATAGCTGTATTCCCACTCTGAGCCCCGACCAGTCCGCGACCACTGTGAGGCCGCTGAAAATGCAGTTCTGAACAGCGCTAGGTACTCAGATGAGCCCCATTAACCCATGTTCTAAGTTTCAAATTGGCATGAAACCGTCTGTTTTTACAGACAGCCTTTTTCATACCCGACAACCAGTGTCTTCATCAAAGGGATAAGGTCTGTAATACATTACTCTGCTGTGGGTTTTTTGATGCTCAGTTACATTCTTTATCTATTTGCCTGGCCGGTGCACTACCGGCAAAAAAATTACGACAGTAATGCAAGTTTGTTTGTCCTTTGTGTACCCATTACAACAGATAACGTGGTAACTGATTACCCGAGTGCCTATCAAATATAATTTTTGAGTTGCCTTGAAAGAAGTTTGTTCTGTGCATGGATTTACTCCTGTGTTTGGGTTTCATACATGAATTTAGAAGTAGCCTTTTTCCAAAGAGGTTTCGTGGCATCTACTAAGAGCTCACACCTCCTACAGTATTTTATAGTGAACTGTGAAAAATAGTGAGCGCCTCATGTGATTGCTTGGGAGACTCCATCACTTCTGTTCTAAACATAAAAACGAGTCTTACATCTAATGGCGATTATTGGTCTAGACCGGAACTAATTACTTTTCCAGATCAAACGTTCAAAGTGCAGGCCTTGCCTAATAGCTACTCGGCCACCCGTGTGTAGAAGCAGAGCTTCCAGTTGCCTTCAGAGAACACTGCTGCTACATCCTCATCTCATTGCAGGGGTAAACAGACTACAGAGAGGCACTGTGGGCGCACTTCCACTGTCCCTGAGCCCCAGCTCGGAAAGGTGTTACAGACAGAGGATTGTTGGCAAACTAGTCTTCCAGGACATTCATGCCCAATATTCGGGTTGGCCAAACGTTAGATATGCCTCAAGCCCAGTACATGCGAGCCAATGCCTAAACCCAACCGGTCTTTGTAAATCTCTAAATTTCCAGGCAATAAGCTAAACAAAAAATAATGATTTATCCTGAAGAGAAGCCAAACAAGATGTGCATTGACAAAATAGACATGCAGAGTATATACATTCATGTGTAAATATATATATTTTTTTATTTCGAAAGAGTGCCCTGGACACTGCTAAAATTCCAGCCGTAGACTGAGTTGATTCATTATAGCACAAGCAAAAAATAAATGCACACCTGGTCAACTCTAGAACACTGAAAGCCAGAAGAATCGTTAATCTATCGAGGCTTTAATCTGTAAAGATTCCTGCAGTTCAAAGGATACAGAAAATTGCTAATCACTTTTGGGCAAGGAAAAAAAAAACTTATTCTTGACCCATTTAAATCTCACTTAAAGTGCCTAGTGGTCAAGTACATTTTAAGAATACCACAGACACTAGTAGAGGATGGGACAGGAATGAGAATTCAAGATATGAACTAAATAAATATAACAATGTTTCGAACAAGAACCTGTCTTGAGAACACAGCTTTTTTTTTTTTTGCTTTTTTTTTTACATACCATATGCAGGTGCAATTTATCACTGCTGTCAGCGAAAATGTGAGAGTCCGCCTGGCTACATTGCTGACCTAAATGTAAGCGAAAGAGAGAAACGGTGAGGGAGTAACAATTACTATGAAAAACAAATAGAACCTCAAAAGTAATAACATTATTTGCCAATGTGGAGCTCCATGGAAACTGATGAAGGAAAATGCAAAGAAAAAAAAAAAATCACAAACTGAACGCGTGAATGAAATATGAGGGACCATGCTTTAAAACATGAATAATCCTATAAAAAAGAAAAGCATTAAAAACGAGACTATAAAGAAAACAGAAGTCAATGGGCTTTCCTTGCCCGTGTTGGTACGGTTACGGTTTAAAAAACACAATATTAAAAAGAATTGATAAAACATTTTTTTTAAAAGACGTTGAACAGTGAATTACCTTAAGCCTAAACAGGGCATTTTTAAAGAGCTGTCCTTAGTTGGGTCTACACTGAAGTTATGGCTCCGATAGCGGCAGTGTGTGCTTTAAGCATGGTGCATTTTTCCTTGGAATTAGACCAGTAGTTTGGTGGATTGCCAAACTGAGGTTTAGATTTCCATTACTTAAATTAGGAGAAGTTGTAGTTCCTACTTTGTCTGGGAGGTTTCTGGGCTTAAATCTCAAAATAGCAAAATTGTTTGTTATCTGTAAGTGTGAGACTTTATTATACTAACAGTACACTGGATCCCTTCTCTCAGAATAATTTGTTGTTGTTCTACAATTACTACTTCCACACCACTTAGAGTACATGACAGTCACATACATATTATGTAAAAGAATCTTAAGAATGTACTTTCTTTTTCATTTTGCTGTTCACAGACCACTAAATATACATGCATCAATGCATAAAGACCAACAGTCATACATGACCCAAGAGAGATGAGGTGACCAGCAGAAGGCGCAAGGCAGTGTGCACGTGATGTTTTGGATGATGTACAGAAGAGGCCAATGTGATGTGCAGCAACAGAGGACATGACATAGTAGACAGGGATGAACCTTAGGAGAGCACAGAGGGATGCAATTCAGAGAAGCACCTCACAAGAGTACTGGGCCATGCCACTCGCCCAAGCTATAGGGTGTGCCCCCCACTACAGCCCTGGCAGCGCCCCTCAGCGCTGGGTGGTGCGACTCACAAGGGTGCTGCGACTCACAAGGGTGCTGCGACTCACAAGGGTGCTGGGTGGTGCAACTCAGTAGAGCACTGGATGATGCCCCCCACAAAAATGAAATTAAGCAAAGCATCAAAATAAGCAGTCTGCTGGCTAACTGCCAGATGGTGGAATGCAATCAGACTGAAATCCCCATTTCACTGGATTAAGAAAAAAACAAAAGCTCACTTCAAGATATAGCTTTCTGTCTAACTGCTTTTCCATTCATTCCTTTACCTCTACTTCTATATGTATACGCCTGTAAGGCGCTCCACTGTATGTTGTCAAATTCTTGCTATAACAATGCTTCAAAAAAACTAAAACTAAAAACATCCCTCTAAGTTGTGCATCAGGGGAACACTGGATGGTGTGCACTGCTCTGCATCAATGGAGCACTAAGTGATGCATAGTGCAGGAGTGTGTGCATTATGACACACGGTTGTGCCCAATAGAGGGCACACCTTCTTGTGTAATTCAAATTCGCTTTATTCGATTTTCATTTTAGGATAAAAAAATCATAAAAGCACCTTCATGTGTAGTAAATGTGCACATGGTGATGTAAGAAAGGGAAGCAGGGTGTCAGTTGTGGTCCATGATTGACTGCAGGGAATATGCTTCAAACAGCCAGTCAGAGGTAAGGGAATATGTGCATCTCCGACTTGAGAAGATGAGCAGCAACCACCGCCATCACCTTCGTATATACAGCAGGGAGTCTGGTGCAAATCCAAATGGCAGGACAGCAAATTGAAAGTGTTCTGACCTCACCGCAACTAAAGTAGATGTCTTAGGGACTGCAGGGCGGGCACATGAAAGTAGACATTCTGCAAGTCGAATACACTATCGAGTCCCATGGATCCAGGGAGGAGAATACCTAGGCCAGAAGCAGGATCTTAAACTTGCTCTACCAAATAACTTGTCTGTTCAATAACACAAGGTCTAATGTCGGCCTGAATTCCCTGTCTTTTTAGGCACTAAAAGGTTCCAGGACTAACACCCCATGCCCTGCTCCACCTCTGGAACTCTCCACCACCCCCTTTTGGCCAACAGTGATTGAACTTCTTGGATAAGAATGGAGGCATGTTCTGCTAAAGTCTGAACAAAAACAGGAGGCACAGAAGGGGGGAGCCGACATGAAAGTGTGGGTGTCTTTAGGTTAATTGCACACCAGCTGGGCATATAAAACAAAATCCTGCCGCCCACCCCCCCCTCTCCCTTTGCTGGCCACTCAAATATGGGAGGGCAAATCAAAGAGATCAAAGAGGCTTGCTGGAGACGACGGCCTCTGCCACCACCACGTCCTCTGGACCTACTAAATAACTGTACAGGCTGTTGCACAAACTGCCTTTGGCGACATGAGACACCTTGAATATGTTGAGAACCATCGGTTTTGTTGGTAGAAGTGGCAGACTGGAGATATCAAGGCCAAAGAGCAGGGAGGAGCACAACGGTCTTTGAAGTGCTCAAACACAGAATCACCCTTTTCTCCAAAAAGCCCTGCGCCTTCAAATGGCATATCCATAAGGGGTGCCTGCACATCCCCCGAAAATCCTGTCGCACTTCATGCAAGAGGTCAGGTCAGATCAGCACATTGGGGCCATAATGCCCCTTGGTCTGTTGTGTGTAGACTGGTTCTCAATACGCATTTAGCCGCAAACTGCCCATCATGGACTGTTTGTGCAAACTCATTTCTGAATTCCTCTGGAACGGCAGGTAAGATCTTGCTGGCCAAATTCTACATGGCATACGTATTGTGCCTGAGCAGAGACAGAGCGTTGAGACCTCAGTGACAAACTGGCAGATGAGAAAACCCTCAGTCAGGTGCTGGGTCAGAAAAGCTTGTCCCCCTGGCACAGACCTATGACGGGGGGCACATGGTGTCTCACTAGCAGGGCAGAGTATGGCTTAGACTATGCTGCCATCAATGCCTCTTTAACGGGTAGGAAGGGATCTGTAGTCGCAGGGCCATGCTGTAAAATCTTGCCTTGGTTTCTACCTTGGGCAATTGATGGTCTAACTGCCCCGCTGCTCTGCGAACACCTGTCGCAAAAGAGATACTCATTCTGTAGATGTTTCAGGTGAGGAGTCCACCCACAGTCGCAGGTGAAGTATCAAGGCCATTAGCATTTTGCAAGTCTAATACAGACCTGCATCAGTGTAATCAGAAGTAGTAAACTATCTGTCTCCTCATCATCGTCGTCATAGTGAGGAATCTTTTGAAGACCTAGAAAAGCAGCTGAATCTGATCCAAATAAGGAGCCTGATTTATTATTTGGCGGACTGTCTATTACGCCAGGGGGACAGAGTGAATTACTCAGTTCCCATGGTGGAAGGACTGTCACCAAACCTGCAGCAAATAGTGTTTTTTTTTTTTAATTTCAAAAAGAACATTCCGAAACAGAATTTTGTTTTTTAAAATAAAAAATAAAAATCTAATAATCCTCTCACTATGGGAGTCATCTGCCATGGAGGGGAAAGCATTATTAGCATTTTACTGTCCCTCACCGCCAGCGTTTGCCTGGCGGTGACTGACCATAAAAAAAAAAAAAGTGGTATATGTCCGCCCATTCTGATTGGGTGGGCGGACATATAGTCATTCAGTTTGGCTATGGCAGTGACAAGTGGTCACCACCGTAGCCAAACCTATGGTCGGCCCGCGTTTAAATCAGGCGAGCGGACCATTATGTTAGCGGTATCCTACTCTGTAGCCGTTGCAGCAGAGTATCCTTACCATCAACATATAAATCGGGCCCAAAGCCTCTGGTAGTACTGGGGTGGAGTTAGTGGCACAGCTTGGGAGTTGTCCCAGGCCAGAGGCTGCGCATTACTTATTTCATAATGAGGAATTGGCCGAATGACAGTCGAAGCGGGCTCCAAAATAGGCGTCTAGATTGGGTCTATAGCATGCACCCCTGGAGCAAGGCCTGTGCTGAAACAGGTGGAACCGATGTAGCCTTCAGCTCAGGCACACAGTTATGGGCTGGCAGCCAATTGCCCAACAGGGTCCTCATGTTTAATAAAGCCAGTTATTTTTACCGGCATTCCTTTATCCAGGTAACACAAAAGTGTGTGCACACACAGGTATAAAAATCGGAAGTACTGATACAACATACAGGTATGCATACAAACCAGCATAGTTGAAAGCAGTCTTGCGTCGTGTGCAGTTTTGTAAGCAGCATTTGGCACATTTCGATTTTTGAGCCTATACTTCCAATGATAAAAACAAGACCAAAAGTCCAAGAATGCAACAGCCTGAGCTAAATTTGCAGACCTAAGCAGACAGTGTTACACAGGATATTAGCAATAATGAAAAATAAAAATTTGCACATTTCCTTTTTGTTAAACACTGAGCTTGTTACTTGGTTTGCTGCTTTGAAGTATTCTGTTTTTCCAATGATGGCATTCTGAACTAAAGACTAAAGAATGTTCCCTCAGCAGCAATTTATTTCAAAACTTTTATTTGTCTGTTCCTTAAATGATTTCCTAGTTAGGATTTTCAAACAAGGCATGAATCACCTGAAGCAAACATTTACTGCAATGGTTTGTTTAAGATACATTACCTGAACCTTGGTCAGGCACTACACTGCACAATTTGCATGATTTCGATTAAGACATTCCTTACTTTCTGCCAGTGCAGAGCCACAAAATAGTGTTTTTTCTAAAAAGATAGCGGTGAACGAGTAATACTCCACTTCAGAAGGACAACATGGCCACCAGAACCAATCGCAAAGCCAGCTTTTCCACTTCTTGTGCAAAACTCTGTATTAGATATTACCTCATTGACATTCTGACATAAATAAATACTGCTCTGAGGAACTTATCCGAGGTAAATCTAAAAAATGGTAGGTTTAATAGTCTTCACTGCTGAAAGGTTGCTTCTCCTTTAGATCCAAGTGCCTTCACTTCCAAGCACACACACACTATTTTTGGCAAAGACTTTTGTTTTTTGCTTTTCAGTGTTTCTGGCAGATCAGGTCCCATTCTCCTAATCCTAGCTCCCACACCAGCTTTTATAAATTATTAGTTTAACATGACCGACCAAACGCCTCCACAAAGTGCCTTTTGCGACTGCAGCAGTCAGATGGATCGCCATTACAAAGGGTTAGGTACAACATTCCAAATTATTTGGGGCTGTAATTAATGCTGGTCATTCTTGATACTCCTGTTAGAATATAATTATCCCAAAACACCCCGACTGCTAATCCTGAGAGGGGTAATTATTGCTGTGTTACAGCAGATATTGTGAAATACTTCCCAATAGTTAAGGGAAAATTATGGGTCAAGATACGGTTTATGGTCCATTTAAAACAAAAAGGAATCCTGTCTAAACAGATAAAGCATGTATGCAGTCAGGACCCGATTAGGTCTATGCCTTGGCTAAACAGATGCTACACATGTTTTTGCATGCCTATCGCTCCGAACAGAGCTTGTAGAATTTCTTTTAGTTTGGGAGAAGATTGTGTAGACCCGATTAAAAACCATATAACAAGCACACAGCTCCCTTGAGATTCTCACTTCTTTTCCTCTCAGTCTTCTCTTGAAGAGCTTTCCATTTGGCTACCCATTTCAAAGTAACATGCAATACATACATATCAGGAAGCACAGGTCACAGTGGTGATTATGTCAATGTTTTGTACCAGGGTACCCCAGAGTATCTAATCAAGCATTTACAGTTAGTGCAAGATATGGTGGTTGGCCTTCTGTACAAGCTACCTAAGCACTCATCGGTATCGCTTTTCAGCAAGAAGCTTCATTGGCTTCTACAGCGCAAGCGAGTAATGTTTAATGTTTAAAGCGTTAACTTTGACGCACCAAGCCCTCCATGACATGGGTCCTTCGTATCTGAATGAAAGGATCAAGGCTTAAAGACCAGGGAGACTGCTGCGGTCCAGTCATGTTGGGCTGTTAACAGTTCCTTGCTTTAAAAAGCAGCAGAGAGGGGGTTCCTCCTTTATGGTCCTGGCCGCAGGTCTGTGGAACCAGCTGCCTAGACATCTGAGATTAATGTTAGAGGAAATAAGTTTTAAAAAAGCACTGATAATATACCTCTTTGGTATTTAGGGTACTGGGGCTACCAACTTGCTTCGGTTTCTCTGTATCTGCCTCTTATGCGGAGCGCTGGGACACTCATGGAGTAGCCGTGCACTGTATAAATAACCTGAATTCATTCATATATTGGCAATTAAGTTTTCCTTCAATACTGGTCTTACTAATGACCAGCTGAAAGCTATTTTTTCAAGCTAATTTGGAAAAAAAACATATGGATTATGAACAAGTTAAAAAAAAAAAAAAAAGACTCACTGAGGTCTATGGTTGTCACTTCAGCTCTTGAGTCGCCAGAGCTGGTACTGGTGCAGCTATTTTTCAGTTGCAGTTGACTTCTTCCCAGAGTAGAACTCACTTGACACGTTTCAACTGCTGATTGGTTGCTCAAAACATTTGTGCAGGTTGGGTTATTCTAAAATGTGAAAAAATATTTATTACTAATACATTGTTAAATCATGCTATCGATGAAGTTACATGCTTTATTTAGAATTTACAAGACAAATAAATGTTTCTATTGTGAGTCAACATTTGTTGATGGTTACATGCATGAACGCATAAGCGTATGTACAACTTCTAAAAGGATAGGTAGTTGCAGGATGTACACTTTTTAAAGTAAATTGATTCATTAATCCTGGTCAGAATTTAACAACTTCTTAACATGTGGCTCAAATAGATGCAGCAGAGGTGGAAGGGATTAACTGCCACAAGGAATCTTTCAAAATCCAGTGGTACAGACAACGCTTCAAAGCAAACTGGTTCCACTTTATTCTAGTGCATTTCAATTAAAGGCTAAAGATGTCCTCCTATATTGTCCAATATAGTTCAATTTATAGCTTGCAAATTCTTGGCAACAACTTGAAGGGATGGAATTCTCCAGATTTTCTTTAATTCCTGCTGGCTTCCGCAGTGATTTATTCTCACACTGATGTTCAGTCTTTCAATGGACCTGCTGGCTCTGTACATTTCAACTAACAAGACATTAGCTTTCACCATTACTTCGATTATGCTCAACTATACCTTTAAATGCCATCAGATAACAACATCCTTAAACTCTGATCCTGTTTTAAGTCATTGAAACATGTATGTCCACAGCGTATCTAAATAACAAAGGCTGAGTTTGTCTTTTTAAATAGAGGAACTGTTGAGCCTCTCATCCAGGAGTATCTCAACAATAACAGCGTAGATGGCTTCCCAATCTCTCTATTTCCAACCTCTGTTAAACTGGGTTTTCTCATTGATCCAGTCATTTCAATGACGTATCAATTAAAAGACACAAGTCCCCCTGCTTCCAGATTACAGTAATGCACAAAATCAGGTCCTACCTTGCATCTATGAACTTCTGAGCTACAGTCAGGATTTGAGTAACTTCAACTATCTTTCCTTTAAACTCAATATGGCTGATTTCATGCACACTGCCAGCAGTCTATCACTAGCCACGCAGCAAATACAAAAAACTCACAAAGAATAACGTTCCATAGCACCTCAGACTTACTCCTCTAGTGGTGAAATCCTGGGAAGGTCTTAAAACCCACCTCAAAGCAAACTTCCTACTATACTAGCCTTTATCTCTTCCTTCCCCAGCATCGCCTCGCTGCGATGCTGCCCTTTCTTTATTGTTAAGTAATTATTTCCTGAGCTTTCGCTGTAAATACACCTGCATGTGTCTCTATCTTTATATGTTGGCAATATCCTGGCATTGTATACAAAGCACATTGACCTTGTGCAAGCGTTCGCTCTCTCCATGTTCAAGAGTGTGTGAAAGCAGAGTTATTCCTTATATTTGAGCACTATAGTGACCACCCTGCATGTGTGTATAGGACGGTGTTCGATATGTGCATGTGTGTTCTTTTGTTCTGCCACCTTGTATTGGATTGTCTCCATGACAGTTTTCATCCCGCATGTGTTTGAGAACAATTTTTCACCCTACATACATCTTTATTTAATGTTTGCTGTCATTTTTGGTGCTTGGATAAGGGAAAAACAGTTACCCAAAAGGCACCCAGTATCAAATACAGAGTTGCAAGCACGATGCCAAAGGTCAGTTAGCAAGAAAGATCAAAAGGGAGAAGACCATATTATCCATACTTAAATATTCCATAGGACTACAAGTGATCAATATCTGGAGTTTTATTTTAAAATTCGTTCCGATTCGGGTACTATGTTGCACATGGTGTTCGCGATATGAACCAAGACCTGAATCCACTACACTGGTAAATGAAAAGCAAGGACTAGAGCCTTGCTTAACCTCTCTTTTCACTTGTGCCATGCCCATCTGATTCAGAAATGTGAGCACAAGTGTATGCACTTCCTAGTTTCAGACTGAATAAAACAGTGTCCTTCTTCATTATTGACAAGTTCAGCCTGTCACAGAGCACACAATACTCCACAAGAAACACTTGGTTCTTCTATAAAAAACATACGGACATACACCATGTTATCTTTTTAAACAGAGGAAGCTGTTAATGGGTCCTATTCTAGAGCCAGTTAAGTACACTTCTACCTATACCTCTTTGCCTGTGGTGACACCTCCACTTCCACAGATTCTAAAGATCATCATAAGCAAACATGCATCCACACAGAAATTAAACAACTCACCTGGGAAGCCCAGCAGGGATACCAATGTAGGGAAGCCAACTTAACAGGCAATTTATTCTTCAACGGTCTTCGATCTTTCATATGTATACATTTCAATAGAGCTCATATATATCCTGAAGGCAAGTGAAGAGTTGTGCCATCAAACAAGTTCTTCAGCACTGCTTGTCTCACTGCAGCATCGATCCTCACATTAGCATCCACAATATTTAACAAACCGTATTAGACAATGTTGTTGCATTTTAACCAGTATTTAGACATCTGGATGAAAGGACTCCTCCAGCTTTAGTAGTGTTGACCTAGCTTACATCCTTGCAGAAAAGCTGATCTTCACTGATCTGAAAGTCCAGCACCTTGTACTGCACTTCTGGTGGAATCCAGTGCACCTTAAACATGTCTGACAACAGAGAATGTGGCTGCAACAGATCAGGCAGAAACCAGAGACTGCTACAGAGCATGCCTTACACTAGGAAGGTTCCCACGTCCTCCTTTTGGCCACCCAGAAGCAACAGTATACTCTTGGCTGTTGTCTAACTACTCCCTCTTGTACACTGTGAGGAACACTGCAGCATTAGCTGCACAAACGGTGAAGGACACCTTCTGAGAGAACTTCCTCCCAATGCTCCCAACTTACCTTCTCCAGAGAAGCAGACAGGGGTGACATGTGGTTAAGTCAACACCTGTAGGAAGCTGCAGCCCCTTTGAAGTCGAGCTCTACCAAATATTACATAGAAATGAAAGTTCAGGGCCCTATTCTTCTTGCCTGCTTTGCTGAGGAGGAATCACAAAAACAAAGGCCGGAGTCTTAAAGAGCTGCTTGTCTTATTCCATAACTAGTCCAAAAGTGGTTTAATGATGAATGACTTTTCAGAATCCTGATCAACAGCAAAGGTTAAACTTATTTCCTCTGTTTGACATTACATTTCCAGGCCAAATTCAGAGCACATCAGGGCCATGTAGGAGACCGAGTCCACAGAAAGCCTGTGGTGAATGAAGAGACATCCTTTGTAGACCTGCACTCATCCCACATGCCAGAGTTTGCCTGTTGGAATTGGTTTTCCTCCTTGTTATTTGGGGTAGCCCTCATGATATGGATTGTTGGGTTGCTGAGGGACTGCCCTGTGGGACAGTGAACAATGAGGCTAGATCAATATCTTGATTCTACATTATTGTGTATTGTGGAACACCCTTCTTGTTCTACGGGGATCATCTTAAGGGTTGTAATGTACTCCTCAGATATCCTCAAAGGGATGGATAGGCTGGTCTGTCCCCATGTAATGGACATCTCTCATTTGAGCATTCTTTCTCGTTCTCTTTCCGCATCTCAGCCTCCTGTTGATGGAGGTGGCATCCTTTCCCACACTCTGGAAACTGGCTTTCTAAGCCTGGATGTAGGACAGACAACCAACAAGGTAGCCTTTGCATGGAAAGACACCAAGCAAGTCAAAGTCAAGGTTCTTGATGCTGAGAAAGGCACTGTCATGTCAAAATGTGCCAACTTCATATTCAATATTGAGAGACACTGCTCAGAGAGGTTAGCCAACTTGGACGTCCATGGCTCTAAAAGTTTAAGCGCGGCCAAGAGGCTGCATGACATGGGATAAAACGGGAGAAGGGCCTTTGAAGACAGTAGTATTCTGAAGAGAAGCCAGCAGAAGTTGGGGTGGACGAGGCTCTAAGGGGGGGGGGGGGGCACACGACTCCTCTGATTGGAAATTACAGTAGCCCTCCGATTGGAACTCTGGATCTATGCTGTTCTCAGGAGGAGCAGTCCCTGGCAGCCATTTTTAGCTTGTTTCTGCTTCAATTAAATATACACATGAAGGGATGGGATGGTAGTAGAAGTAAAAAAAAACAAAGACCTAAATAATTCACTGCATTTAGCCTAGCACATCTTCTAAATAGAACTGAATAAATTAATCTGTTGAATCCATACTGTCTTTGCTGCTTGGGTACTATTTAAGACTTAATGTCGACACAAGTCAAGACAACACAAACCTTGGCTATCATGAAACTCTGAACAAAAACATTGTTGGTTTTAAGGAAACATATTCCCTTGCCAGCAAGCCATATTCAAGTAGTACACCTAATTGTGATGTAATAAACATTATTTCTAGCGTAAAACATGATTCAGTGATAACAGGCTCACTGGAGTCAAACGGGAGGTGAGAAGTAAGTGTGATGAGGAAAAGATGGGAAGTTCCTCTTTTCCATTCCTTTCAACAGAATACGTTCTGCATTGTTCCATAAAATATTATATATATATATATATATCAGAGTATTAATTTATAGCACTATAATAAAAAACAAAGTGTACAACAGGTAAAATAATAAATAGCATCAGCTTCAAATTTCAAAGGTTGCCCAAATTATGTAGATAAAAGAAAGGAAGCATATATTAAGAAAGCCCTCAATAAATGTCAGCTAATCATCCTTCATCTCGAAGAATTTAATATATTGCTTGCTGAATAATCCTGCATTGTCTATCCATTGAGTTTTTTTTATTCGAAATATATGAGCTTATTAATAGGAACTAATTGCAATGAAAAGAGAAAAATTGTGATGCATAAAACTTTAATGGCCTATTGCTGACTAGGTCCCGACTCAATCTTTGTAAACATGGCTGCTGACTTTATAATATTCATTGCATATTTTTATTCCTCATTGACACCACACACAGAAAACTGTGCACTGTTTATTTTGAACAACATGTTCTAGAATAACTCTCTGGAGGAGGCCTTTGCTACTTTCCAAGGCTTTTCCCGCTAGTTCATTGTACTGCATTCATTTATGACTCTTTTCTATTGTTTATGTATGGTTTACTAGGGAGGTTGTCTGATTCTTTATTGGTTTACTGTCCTTTTATGACTGACTGTTTTTCAGATTTTGTTTATTGATGTATTTTACTTAAACGCAGATTCTTCTTGGCAATTGATTTGTATGTCCTTAGACTGATTAAATGAGACTGCTGCTGCATTTGCATTTTTCTGAATTGCACTTTAATATTTTAATAATCCTTCATCGCTTTCTAAATTACCTGATCTCAAACTCACTTTGAGTCATTCTTTATTATGGACTGTAATTTGAAGTGCTGTTTTGAATCTTGTCTTTAGAAACATATTGCCAAATCCATTTGAGGACAAAGCTGCTTCCGACCGCACAACTGGATGCAATGACCGTTTTGACTATCATGCAGATTTAGCTAAGAGATTGCACCCACATTTTCTTCCCATATTCTCAATGCTTCCAATACACATTTATTTCCTTCAAAAGAAGCCACAGAGCAATTGCAATGAAACTCTTTATACAATGGGGAAAAAGAAGAGCAAATTAATTTCATTTTCAGTACATTTGTCTGCACATGGGCAGTAAGGAGTACCACCTTTCCTTTAATTAGCAATAAAGAATCTGGTAAGCAACCTAGAAAATGAGGCCATTGATCAATGTACAATTTTCTTCCTGAAATTAACTTTTACATAGCTTATCTTCGTCCTAATATGTAGCCAAGACTGAGTTTAAGTTCACAAAGCTTAATCTGATTGCAGAAGTAAAACCTTACAATTTGCCTATCTTGAGATCTTATGTGCGACTAAAAAGGCAACCACAGAAAATAATCATAACTCAGGATAACACAGAGCCCTTCTTGATTTATATTGACTGCAGGACTGTAATGAATTATCATGCAAATGTTTACAGGTTTTAATGCTACACAACCCCAGAAATCACCTGTCTTAAGTGATATCGCTCTCTGTACTATAATGTGGTTTGATTAGACGAATTTTCCATCATACTTACTAAAACATACCACTGTGCATTCCTCGGCTACTGAAATTTCTGGGTTGAACCACACCAAAGATGCCACATATACTGCTTAACAGTATGGAATACTTGGTCTTACTTAAGTGTGGATCTACTCACCTTCACCAACACACAATGGTTATTTACCAAAAAAGGTTGTTTAGTTTTAGTTAATTTTATCACATCTATCTTGTGGCCCAAACAAAAGGCAATTTACATCCTCAAAGGAAACATCCATTCCAATTTGACCCAATTCATATTTGAATTCTTTCTGCTGTCAAGAGACTAAGCTTTTTTCATCTAGGATTCGGAGAAGGATTAAGATATGGCCCGATCTAAGAAAGTCTGACTGCAGACGTGCTGATCTCCCTGGATTAGTCTGGTACTACACCACAAAAATGTAAGCAAGGCACCAGGAAACAAACAAACAAACAAACACACAAAATAAGGCAGTTTTTAAAGGCCAAAATGCATTTTTATGAAAATTATTTTGGAAGACAGTATTTCTAGTATGGAAATATTGAGAGCCTAATCTTCCTTGTAAATGTAATGTAAATTCGTACTTGTAAAGCGCACTGCCACCCAAGCTGGGGCATCCTGGCGCTATACGCATACCGCTGTGGAACCCTTCCTGGCTATTCCCTGTGAAATGTCCACTCCTGGGCACCCCCAAGGTGAAGCCAGGCATCCCAGCGCTGGTGGGGCCGTTGTGGAGATTAAGCAAGCTATTGCCCAGAGTTGCAGAGTGGGATCCATGATTAGAATAGGCACCGAGGCGAGAATTATCACCGAGGCGAGAATTATCAGGTCCGAGGAAATTGAGTCCAAGACCCGCCGAGGCGGGAATTGAACCCTGGTCCCGGGCCAGATCTCTGCATCAGGGTCTGCCGCTCTAACCATTGAGCCACACTTCTCCACCAGAACATCTGAATAATACACAACTCCATCTTGTCTGTCCTAGTGACCTGCATGTATACGTCACTAAAAAGTGTATCCAGTACACCCCAATGACTTATGTATTTGTATTATTTATAAAGCTGTGCAATGGTGCATGGGCTCTCTCCCAGATCAGAAGGGATAGCCTAAGAGTATAGGGGAACCATGACCACTACATGACAAATTACTACTACTGATGACAAGAAAAAAAAGTAGATTGTGGCCGGAGATAGGCGCACTGGCAGGTAGGCAACCAAGCACCGCCTCGGATGAGAGTTGCAAAGTGCCACTGCTGGCACCTGCTGGATTTCCTTCGGATTAAGAATTGTTCAGAAAGATCTGTGTTACCTCTAGCCCCGGTAAACTTGGAAGACCTTCGCGATACGGAGACTCAAATGACAACAATAGCTTAATTAAAGAGCTGGTTTTGACGAGATCGAGCAACTCAGTTATTACTGCCCACACAATGTCAGAGGGCCTATAACTATGAATTTATAGAAGAATCAGGTTTGCTACAAATGCTGGCTTACATACATACAGCCAGGTAGCTACGTTAAAGGAGACTCGAGCTCTGATGAATGTATTTATCTACAGCGTACATAGTATATTCACGATTCCACAGGACTTCGCATCACTTTAGCAGCTCTACAAATATCAGAGCAGAGACCTTTGCTACACTGGTAAATGACTACACCTGCCTGAACGATAGGCAAGTGTTCTGTTGCACCTTCTTGCGCAGCAAGTCAAGAATTCCCCTGCAAATCCCTGGAATGGAGGGGGGGATGGTGAAACTGCTATATCATGCCCCATCCATCAGCATAGCCAATACTATTAAGAAATGAGCCGGGGGTGGCAAACAAGATGCTGCTATGGTACACAAGTATTGTCAATTTTGCTTAAATTTAAGTTTTAGTATAATGTAAAAAGGAACATATGCTTTGGTGGTGGTCTTTGGGCACTAATATTTTAGAGTTAAATCTGTTCATATAATTTTCCACACAGAACAAAATAATAAAAAGTAAAATCATCAATTCTTGAGAAAAGGCCCATTCCCACCAAATAATTCCATGCACCCCTTTTAACTATCTTCCTTTTTCTACCTCTCCCTACTACTGCACCACGTCAAGATCTCATGACCCAAAAGACCCATGCGCTAACACCAATACACAGAAAAATGTGTCAATGCAAAAGTTGCTAAAGCTATAAATTAATGATCAAATGAAATCTGTTTTGAACTTCAGTTTTGATAGGCATACATGGATTTCAAATAGATCGGGAGTGTACCAATTAGTTTATTATCTTTTATTATACAAACTTCCAAGAAGCCACAAAGGTTCATTGACCTCAAGCTGTCAAAGAAAGGCACTCAATACTGTTAGAGCTACTAAGTAAACCAGCTGCAGACAATTAAATTGTTTCCCTGGCACGGGACTTTGTGCATTAGGTTTGAGACCAGGCCTAGTGTCCTTGGCAGGGGCAGAAGCAAACACAAACCGAAGGAGTCTAACCAGTACTACCTATGCTATCTGTGTACTGATTTTTCTGCAAAAGGTCCACGAACTCTCAACACAATACAGTTTTGCATGTCAACGGGTTAAGAGAAGTTGCACGGATATATTTTTCATGCCAACACTCACCTGTTTTTCAGTTGAATCACAAATCCATTCAAATTCATTTTTGCTTTTCTTTTCTTTCTGAAATTCCTCTTGTTCAGCAGACTCCAATATTCTTTTCTGACCACTGCAGGGTTTTATTGGTCCTGAAAAAGACTCAAGACCATGAAGGGCTTCCATTTCACACAGCTCTTCCCAAGCTCCTTCTGGAACCTCATAATTCATTAATTGATTAGGCTCTCCTTCAAGGCAAGGGGGAAGCACTTCTTCAACTATTAAAGGTGATGTACAGGTCGGACCATCTTTGGAAGTGGAATTTACTGTTTTCATTGCGGAGTCAGAAACCAAAGGAATGCATTTTTTAGTTGGCTCATCAGAAACAGAAGCAATGGGTTTTCTTTTGTTGGGCAGTTTGGGTAAAAAAATTGCGAGAGGCAACCTTTTTAGTTTATATTCAACATTCTTCCTTGAATGTTCTGCTGTGTTATTTATGGCGGCTGTCGAGCCTCTAGCTTCAAAATGTTTATGTTCTAGCTCTTCTGAATTTAATGATCTTATGGGGTCCTCCCGAACTGGCGAGGACATAGGCAGCTGTTTAATGAGGTGAGATACAGGAGCAGTATGGCAAGCATTCTGAACTTCGGATTCTCTTCTCAGTCTTTCAAGCTTCGATTGAATATCTGCAAGGCTGACCCGCCTTGATTTCTTTTCTTTCGGCACCTTCTCAACCACTGTAAACAAGGGAGGTGTTTGCTGTTGTGGATCAGTAACATTTTCAATCTCTGTAGTTTTAATTTGCTCCTCATCAGCGACTTCTGAAAATAATCCTGTATGAACACCATCAAAATTGTCACATTTTGTATCATGTGCTTTATTGGCGTTAGCGCCCTCCACCACAATCGTAGTCTTGTCCATTGAAATTCTAGCAAATTCATCATTTTGAACTGCATGAGGTATAATGGCAATATTGTTTAAGTTCATGAACTCAGGAGGAGCGCCATAGACAGCAACAGAAGGGGCATTCACATTAGGAGGGCAACTGAGGTGTACTGCTGACTCAGAATTTGGCATAACCTGTCCCAGTAATGATGCTGTATCAATATTTTCATTGTCCAATTGCATTTCTTCTTGTTTCTTCAACTCTGAAAAGGAATTCTCACAAACAGGTAGAACATCTTTCTGTGTACCCATCAAATCCTCATCATCACCACCACCAATTACCACAGATTTGCTCCCAGACCCCTTTGCTGAAGCGATATCCTGATCAGTAGATTCTACATTAACCAGGAACCTTGACACAGAGTTGTTGGAAGCAAGAGTAGGGGCAGCATTCTTCTGAATGTTTTGATTGGAAGAAAATAAAGGCTGCTCACTTTGTGTACGAGATTCAACCACTGCAATATGTTTTTCTCCCAAAATGATCGCTTCTCTTAGATTACCAAGCTTTGACACTTTGTGTGCAATGGGAGCTAAACTTTCAATTTTGCCGGTGTGGCAAAGTGTTCTATCAACATGACCATCTGCTTCCTTAAAATGTTGTGTGAAATTGTAACTGTTTTCTTCGATATGACGACACACATATGCCTTTGCTTCATTTGGAATGATATTACTTTTCAAAGCTATACTTGATTCCCTGTCACCATCTCCTACTGAGTTTAGTTTGGTAAAGTTCGTCATTTCCATGTCACTAAGGTCACCAAAACCAATGGTTAGATCATCTGAAGATGAATTTAGATTCATCAACCTTTCAAGGTTTGTGGTAGAATTATCAACTGCTTGACGTTGTCCTACATGGGGGTCAGAGGGCTTGTCAATGTTTGTAGTCACAGAATAAGCTTTGCTTATATTTTCTTCAGCTTTTGACCTAATTTGTTCTTCAGGTATTTGAGCATGAGGATCTACATTAATAAAAACTGTATGATTTTTGTCAATTTCCATTTCCAGATTCCACTTCAAAGTTGAGCTGGCGGATGTGTTGTTCAGAGGCAGTGAAGTTCTCAACTTGGACAGTGTTTTAGTATTTTCATATGGGTGTCCATAGTGCTTTCTCATCCGACTACCATCTGCAACATCATTGAAACCTTTTGTCAAAGTCATATCTTCACTTAGGAAACATGTGTTATCATTTGTTAGCAGAATGGCGGGATGAGATTCATAGCTTGGCTCAAGAGCTTTCTTTTCTATAAGATCAATGTGATGTGTGGATAAATTCAATTTACTCTTATTCACTCCCTTGCACCCTGGGATGCTTTTGCACTTCTGATCAATACTTAAAGTGTGATAACTTGTAACATCCATAGTGTCATCAGCTGAAAAGACAATTGATCTCTCAGTTGGCAAAGGTATTTGAAGGTTTCTTGTTCTTGAGATCTCAGAGGACAGACCAGATGAAGTCTTTATGATTTTAACGGAATTAACACCTACCTGGCTTTTGGAGATATCCATCTCCTCAGCCTCTACAGTTCCAGAATTTGGAGTTACCTCTTTCTGTATTTTGACTTTTTCTATGACAGATTGACATTTACTAATATCCATGTGTGTCTCCTCAGAGCCTGTATGCAAGCCATCAGTTCCAGAACTCTGATCTATCTGAATTTGCGTAGTGACCTTTCCAGTGGTAACAGTTTGGCATTTGACAAATTCCATGTCCATGTCCTCGACCCCAGCTGTTAAACCTTCAGTGGCAGAACTCAGGTTTACATTTTCATTTTTCTGTATGTTGTCATTTTCTATTGCAACAATATGGCCTCTGATAACATCCATCTCAATTTCAAGCATTTCAGTCAAACCCTCATAACCAATTTTCATTGGAACAGGTTTAGCTTCAATCAAACTATCTAAAGGTCTACTAAATCCAGGGTTATCAGATTCATAGTTTTGGGTAGATTTAGTATTCAGATGTACCCCAGAGGCTGCACTGGTGCAATCTTGATTAACTGTATCGTGCACTTCTGCAGGACCCCTTCTATTTTTGACATTTAATCCCACATATTCTAGGTTACCAGACATTCCACTGTTATGAACTTCACCAAAAACAGGATGGCTTTTTGCCATATCTACCTCTTGTTGTTCCTTTAATCCAGGAGATGTTGGGCAGTCGTGGAGAATTCGTGACTTAAGCATTGATGACGACATAATATTGCCTGACCTTGGGTCATGGCTTCCTGTTCCTTTAATAGAAGTGTGAGGACTCACCGATTCAGGTACATTCATGTCTTCCTGTAAGTAAACAGTTTTGTCAGCTGGAAACTGGTAAAGCAGCGAGTCTCTGTGAGACTTTTCATATTTGGTGCTTTTTACATCAAAGCTATAGTTTTCGGTTGAACCATGCTCCGTTCGACCAGTAACACAACTTTCTGGAACTTCCACACATTTCTCATATTTAGGCATGAACTGGAACATTTGGGTAGCACTTTTAGATTTCACAATATTATGCTGATGAACAACTACTGTATGGTTTTTTGTCACGCCAATACCATCATCTGGAGACAAGACAGATCTTTCCAGTCTTAATGTTTCATTCGCACAATGGATGTCAGTGGCTCCAATGTTTTTATCATTGATTGTAGCAGTGTGAGTCCTGGTCATTTCCATTTCATCAATGAATGGACATAAAACGGGATCACCATCACCAGACAGGCAGATAATTCTTTCAGATGGCCCTCCTATAGGAGTATTTTTAGCAGGGTTTGACATGGCTGAATTTAATTTATGTACACTTATTTGACTCACTGCATTCTTTGAAGGCTCTTTTAAACATATGCAATCATCTTTGGGAATACAACTTTTAGCGGTGGCTGCAGTGTGAGACCTAGTTATATTCAATAAATCATCTTGTTCTTTAAAAATACAGGGTACATTGCATCTTTTCTCTGTGATGAAATGGTGTGCAATGGGTCGTTCAGCAGCTGCGTCACTTTTTGGGATTTTAGCCAAATCCTTTTCAACACTGACCACATTAGGGTTTGACAGATTTAAATCTATGTTTTCCTGTTCAGAAAAGACCGTATTCTTGACAAATGACACAGACCGCCTAAGCATTTCCCTTTGACTAGTTGTTTGTAGAACAGTGGACTTCTCTAGCTCCATTTCCTCTGCAAAAGGATGCCATGACATAACTGCAGGTCGTATGCTCTCTACAATACTTTTATCCTCGTACTTTTCTACATTACATTCTATTTTGTTATTTACAGACAATTCAATGTTAGGATGATCAAAACAATAAGTATGACTTTCAGTTATGTTCATGTCTTCAGTGAAATTACAAGTAGGAGAACTTGGTCTAAAATCAAGAGGCCAACATTTTTGGGGAAGTGTTCCAATTTCCTTAGAGGGACGATCATTTTGCATGTTGGCATTAATGCTGGTATTAAGAACTTCTGCATGGTCCCGGACTTCATTTAAGAAACCCATTGTTTTGTCAGATGGCATTTCTATAGTTGGATGACTACCACGGCTAGTGCAATGGTCATTTTTTGTCTGAGAAATACTACCCATTGAAGCCAGTCTGATTTCAAATGCGGTTTCTTGAACACCTTCTGCAGATTTGTCATGGTTTGATAGGGACTGGAATGTCTCTATATTTATCTGAAATTGCCCAACAATGTTTCCTCCCAAAGTTGTCGTATGGTTTTTGGTGATTTCCATGTCATCGTCTAGAGAGCAACCACTGGCCAATTTCTCTGCAATTAATGTATCATTGCAGGCTGTTCTTAAATTACTACTATTCACAGCAGTCCGATTCTTTGCCATCTCCATATATTCATTGAAGTCAGCTAGTACAATGGTTTTATCCCCAGGGAAACACATGTTAGAAAGCGTGGAAGAGGTTTGTTCAGGTGTTTGTGCAATTTTGGGGTCCCAATTAGTCAGCTTTAGAACATCAGCACATTCTAGCTGAACAGTATGGATTTGTGTTATATCTAGATCTTCCTTAATTCGAACAGTTTCTTCCCCAGAGCCACAATTTGAGAAAAGTGATTGAAGTGATGGGTCAGTACCATTTGGCAGACCAGAACTGGGGTTCTGTAAATTATCAACAACTTTTTTTCCAGAGTCTTCTAATGTTTCTTTCTGGGCAGAGCCCATCACTTGATGGGCATGTGTTGGGATGCTGGCATTTGGAAAACGAGCCACACTTGCGGCCATTTCATGGCCACTGACCAAACCTGTACTGTGCAATACAAAAGACTTAGATTCAGTAGAATTCACAGGAGGCAAAACAGCTAGAATGTTCTCAGTGTGGCACTGTGTAAAATCTAATGCACCATCTTCATTTTGAAAAGCACTTGTATCATTGGTGCTTTCCTGTTGAGGAGACTGGTGAGAATGTATCAAACTAGCATCTGTGTTTAAATCTTCTGGACTATTTTTTAAGTCCATTTGCTGTGACCTTTCAGCTGTTTTAGAACACTGACTATCTATAAGAACACTGAGTCTTTTACTTGCATCCATGGAGTCTGGCTCACCAACAACAGGTTTGCCAAAAGAGGATAACCTGTTAAATTTAGTTAAAGTTTCAAACCTTTTAGAAAAGCGATTTATTTCTAAATCCTTCAATTCAACCACAGAACTGACAGTTTCAGTGAGATCCATGTCTTCACAGGGGTGACCTACTGTTTTTTTCTGTAGCTCATTATGACTTGGTGCAATCTCAGCAACATTTCTTGCAAAATTAAGTTGTATAGCATCTTTTCTGGCACTAGATAATTGAACAGCACCAGAGTGCTGTCCAAGGCCTGGCATGTCAAAAGTAGCAATGTGACGTTTTGTAACATCCTTATCTGCTAAAAGGCTATCAGCATTTTCAGAAGGAAATAAATGTTTTCTTGACCTCGCAGTGTTTTCACTGTAGGAGGGTGGACTATCTGCAGGTTGCACATAGGTAATTCCAATAGTAAAATTTTTTGTCATTTCCATATCCTGCTCAGTTTCAACAGAGATCATAGTTTGCTCTCCTGGAACAAATGTGCCCGATGTTGCAGGATGTGTTGGAAACAGGGGCAACTCTTTATTTGAGGGAGTTCGTGCATTATTCGGGTTGATCTGAACAGTATGACAGCTAGTGAGATCCATCTCATCTTCACACACCAAAGTTTTATTTTCAAAATCTCCATCTTGTACGGAACACTTGCGATTATTTTGAGGATAATTGAACTGGTTTTCTAATCCACAATTTATCATTGGAGGACTCTGTGAAATATTACTTTTCAGTTTCAGATTTGAATGAACAGTTTCATGTCCCTGTATATTTCTGCTGTGGGGAATTTTTACATCACCAACAAAAACTAAATTTTTTTCAACATCCAAAGGCTTTTGAACAGCATCTTTAGGAAACAGAGCCTCCAAATTACGAGAGCTGGATTTGGTTAAATCTGCGGCTTCATCTTTATAAATTTGAGATTGGTCTGCACCCCGATATGTATGAGAGATTCTATGCCGGTTTGAGGTATTAAACGAAGCAGTATATTTACTTGCATGAAAATCAACATCAGAACCCAAAATATTTTCCTTGTCTTCACCAGTCAAATCACAAGTTGACCTAGGGGCTGATTTTAGACTTGCCAGGAATTTATCAACACTTATTTTGTTTTCAAAGCTGCTGCTGTTTTTTGGCTGAACATTAAAAAATGGTGTTTCTATATCCTGAGATTGTGCAACTGAAGTAAACTCTTGATTGCTTTGGGAAGCCTTGCTTGAACTTAAACTAACCAAGAAAGAAGAGAAATCTACTTTGCACGTCTTTTCATCAGTGTCTGGATTCTCAAAAAGATTCCCAGATATCAGTATGGTATTATTCGTAGTCATATCCATGTCACAATCATCAGAAAAGAAGAGCGTCTTATTTCCATAGGTTTTATCAGAGTCCTTAAATTGAAAGAAAAGAAAAACACAAAAAAACAGTTTTAATGGCGAGCAGGTAAAAGAAACACATATGTATATCAATGCATTACAATCACAGTAGAGTTTTCTATATTCACACCACTTGTAATTTTCAAGTAGACAACACCATATTTTCGAACGTGCATAGGTGCAGTCCGATCCAGCTAAGATCATTGAAGCGGATGAAACACTATACTAGCTTACTGCACCTCAAACTCAGTTCGATACGAGTCCACTCACTTTCATGTTGTACAATATGGACTGAACTCACAATGAAATTCAAGCTATCAGTGCAGAGCTTCACATGCACAGTTTGTTCAATTGCTCATTTGCACAAGTTTTTCATCTCAATCCAGTTAAGTTTGCATATGTCGCTCTGGTACGATCTCACACAGCACTTGACTAAATCATATAATGAGATGTGTAGCTGTACAGATTTTTAGTTTTGATTTATCTATGTTTGCACTATCTCCGCTTTGTACCAGGAATTTTAACTGACTTAATTGTCTAAATAAACTATTAAACATATTTTCAGAGATTCACAGATCATTTGGAAACCTTTTCACAGATGAGAAAGTATACTGGATACATTAATGTCAGTATCACAACTAACATTAAAGATTACCAACAGCATTTCCGCAAAAAACATGTTGCGGAAGGCCAAGAATAGATGACCTAAACAACAACAACAAAATCTGGTTAAGGTCATTCCGACCAGACAGTGTCAATCTGGTTTTTCATAGCCTATATATAGATCCCCAAGGTTTCCAGAAAAAGTAGGACACAGCCAGTTACCTGTAAGGTCTTGCAGCTGAAGATATGCAAAAAAAATTACAGGGATTCTTAAAGACATGCTCTCTTCTGGTATACTATGAGAAACTCAGTCTACAAACAATGGCAAGTTCTACAGAGGATACAGAACTTTTAGACCCCTGCTTGATACCCTACAGGAGAAGTCTCACAACACTACATTAAAGTCTCATATATTTATAAGGAAACTCAGCGAAATAGTGTCTTGAATACTTGTCGTACAAACTGTAAAATACACATCTAATTCTTTACCAGAAGTAACTGAAAATCAACTAGTCTACACAGAACAAAAATAAGTGCTCGATTTTACGAACTCTAGTACACAAGAGTGACCTAGACATTTTATAATATAGCACAATTGGGAATCGCATGACAGGTGACAAGAGTTTGGAATATTTATTTTATGGTTCTAAATCCCTCCTCATGGTACCTAAGGTCAAGAAGTTAAGGACAGGGGGAAAAGCTTTTTCATATCTGGCTCCCCTCTACTGGAACCAGCTTCCCATCTCATTGCGGCAGTGCCCGGACCATCTGCAGTTCAGAAAGGCCTTGAAAACTGTTCTATTCTAGAATGGCTCCTTTGTGACAGCTTTCTTATGTGGGTCCGCGAGCGCGGAGATACCCCTTCAGGGGTGATTCAAGCACTATTCAAATCCACAAAATAAATAAATGTACTATTTTTTTCTGACAATTGAAGAAAATAAACGCTGTATACAAAAATAGCCCTATGATGGATGCTGAATGGTGAACAATGCACAACTGGCTGCAAGTAGAGAATACCCACAAGAGAGATTATAAAAGTATGTAACTTGGTATTCTAATGGATACTTCTATCTGCAGATTCCTGATCCCTTGAAACGATAACTGCAAGGTTGTGCTCATAGGAAATGGTCCAACCAATAAGCCCTGCAACACAGATCTGATAAATGGGCGTCCCTACGGACTTCAGAGTCAAGATGGTTATGTAAAATTATGGACGGAAGACAGTGTTGCAGCAGGGCAAATAATCAACATGGATATGCCCTAAGACATTGCTGAAGAGGGGTCTTTGCTCTAGTGGAACAGGCTCTGATGCCATGCTGAGGCACATCATAGATCTTGATATGCAGGACAATCTGCTGGAGAGGTGGGAAGGCATTCAGGAAGTGTACAGCTCGACGAAGAACAGTTGCTGGGAGGCCTGCTGGTGCAACTTTGGAAGGAGAATGGAAAATTCACATCAAAAAGTAGGTAGTTTGTAGCCTTCAAGTGGTCCAATACTAGCTCCGGTAAGAATTCCTTTAGCAGTCAGTCATAGACGTACGAGACTACAGAGATCCTCAACTTGTGAAGATGTGCCAGAACCACCGACATCACTTTTGCAACAATTTTTTATATATATATATATATATATATATATATATATATATATATATATATATATCCCAAAAAATCCTTTTCTTACACGGTTCAATGCATTTAGAACCCGAAACAGGAATGGACGCCTCTTATTTTGTGCAAAGTTTGTTTCTTTTGCTTTGTGCGCTGTGCCACCATGACGCGTTTCGGCCTATGCAGGCCTTGATTATATATCTGATGTTAACTCAAATAGTAGGACCTACAACTAAGACAGGGTATATGAAAATATATAGCCTGCAAATTGAGGGACACCATCCAATTTTCCAGCTCCAGAGGAAAAAGAACCTGTGCCGGGATAAATTTCTGACTTCTTGCAGAAGAATCCGTTCAGAACATTAAGATCCACAATGGTGGAAGCGTTTGTATTTTTTCGGAACAAGAAAATAATAATAGCATTTCTGGAACCAGCTTAATGGCCCCTTGATCAAAACAACCAGAATCTCCTACTGTAGAACACAAGCCTGGTTGTATGAGGTGACTGAATAAATTGGGGGATAGCAGGGGGCAAGTACTGGAAGGGAGCGAATTACCTTGCTCAACAATTTGCAGGACCAAACTGTCCCCTTTGATGGATTTCCAGCATGTCAAGTGATGGGACATCCTCCCTCTCATAGGTCACAAATGTTCAGTAAGGGACAGACTAAAGCAGTTTGGTAGGTGTGGGGGAAAAGAGGAGGGGGGTGATAACTGGCATGGTTGAAAAGGCAAACCTCATGAGTATCCCTGAACTTGCAGCACTTCTGGTGAACTGATGTGCAGGGGAAGCCAGTTCCAAGAATTGGGACATGGCCAAACCCACCATTAAGCGTTCGGGGTAGCTTTGGCACAAAAAGGTGAGTTCTGTTGAAGTGCATGCCCATAAGGTATGCCTAGACACTTAGAGAACCCACTGGAGCATAACCATGTGTGACAGCAAATGGCGATGGGGAGCCCGTGAACTGTGGCACCAAATGCACTGTCTCCAAGCCAGAGCATAAGATTTGTTCTGCCGCATACTGTCCATCATAAACAACTTCTGTACCCCATTGTGCTGGTAGACCGAAATAGACTGGTAGACTCTGGAGACTCCTGTCTATGGAAAGACTACTTTGGATGAGACAGATTTTTCTCCTATTAAGTAGAGAGAACCAAACATGACAAGGTTGCACTGAGTTCATTGAAGTGAGCCTTCCAACCATGCCATAAAGTGTCAGCTGTGACTGCGTTGCAAATGGGGCATGCACTCACTATTGCAAGTTTTGAGCCAAAGATGAAAGGATTTGTTTGGGATCGGATTGGTTTTGCAGCCCTTGGTCTCAATGATCCACCAGATGAAAGTGCAGGGAACTCATGTGGAGCTTGGCAGAGTTATCTATGTTGCCTGCATGCCTTTGTCCAGACAATTGACTGCTGGCTGCAGGTTGTGCTCAGATGGGCTACTGCCTAGCGTGAAACTATGGCAAGGGACACAGACACGGGGAGAGAGGGGTGATGTCACCCTCTGGGACACCTATATCCTTAGATTACAGGACAGATTAGATGCCCCAACTTAATCACCAGTATAGCCCAAGATACCTCTGGCTCTATGTACCTCCTAGGATGTCTGCCGGGGCACCACCACCGGGGACCTGCCAGTCTGGAATTCTACTACTCCCCCACACACACACGTTAGCCCTCGCTTCTGGTTGCTTTTTTTGCAGACAGAACGGAGGGTGCACCTTTACAAAGGAAGGCGCATAGATGCCGCCTAAAGCTCCCCCCCCACATGATATCCTACTTTTTGTTACCGCGAGGGTTGCCACACTAGGCTCCCTTACACACACCCCCACCCTTCCGGTCCCAATTTCTTCGCAGTTGTTGTTACCTTGTATAATTTTTATCATTGTTGCAAAATGGATATGTATTGACGGCAGTATAGAGAATGTATAGACCCAGCCCACCCCCACAATTCAGGGGATAATACGGACGCTAGGGAATGTGACCAAAACACACCCCATTTTTTTCTCCATATTGCTCTGAAAGGTTATGTTGCGTGTATGTGATTATCTTCCTTATCATGTGACAACACAAAAGCAATTTTTTTTATTGTCAATAATCTTTGATTACTAATGTATCAACATTAGAAAATGCCGATAAAGAGATTTAAAAAAAAAAAAAAAGTCTGTTGTCCAGGAAGCCTCAGTCAAATACACAATTATTTGGGGAACTGAACCTTCTCGAAGAGCAGCTATAAGGATTTGCGATAGTTCACCAACAACCCAAATCCGAAAAGCATCCTGATGGTCACAACAAAACCAGACTCAGTTTCATAAAAGCAGTATTAAAGAAGGAAACTATAATTCAGGGAGGGTTAGCAATGAACCTTCTGCAGACACAGAAAGCCTGCCAACAAGACAAGGATCTTGATATACACCAGAGTGCAGCATAGAAATCAAATAACATGTTCCATTTAACCATTACGTCCTGGCACTAACCTGCTGGGGAAGTGCTGGCGCTCCCCCCTTGGGCCACCCCCCCTACATGCCCCCACTGGGGATGGAAGCGGAAGAGTTTCCGCTGCCTCCCCCAACCCTGCCCTCTGATGATGTTGATGCGCCGACATCATCATAGGCTGCCGGGGACGCGCTGGAAGACATTTGCTTCCAGTGCTTTCAAAGAGGACGTAAATCAGGTAAGTCCTTTCCTGGGGGGGGGGGGGTATTTTGGAGAAAACAGACACAGGGTGAAAGGATGTTTCCAATGGATTCCTGCTCCGCGATCGCGGGTGGGGCCCGCGATCGTGGAGCAGGAATCCATCCAATGGACCACTAGGTCCAATGGATGGATTTTTTGTTTTGTTGGCGGAGTGACCCCTTAGGCAAGGGTTGCTCCCCTGAGGGCATTTGCATCTGTAGAGAATGAATGAGCAACGGCGGATCTGAGTAACCGCACCTCCCTGCTTTATTCCTTTTCTTGTTTAAGAAATTGTAATGGATAGTATGATTGGGTGTGCACATACAGCTCCTGCACCTGCCTTTGTTGGATGCCAGCTGCCAAGCAGAGAGAAAACTGTGAAAATAGTGGAGCGGTGCACTACCAAAGAGTTTTCTTCAATAAATCCAAATGTTCATTTTGTATAGTGGTTTATCAATCCTTTATTTTCAATATCAACAGTCCTGTTATTATCGTCCGGTCGGCAGTCAGTGTTCAACACTGACTGCCTGCCGGACGATAATAACAGGACTGTGTCCCCAGAGATACAACCATCAGGCACTTATCATGGTAGCCTTTAAAATTTAAATACTTGTGCGTCGACAGCAGGAATTTGAAATATCTCAGATCAAGGGCTCTTCATTGCCTCTGTGTTCCTGCGTCTTCTTCACATCACCATTTGCCCTGAAGAAGTTCATTTTATGTATGAACGAAACGCGTTGGCTGGAATTTGCACATTTTGATATTGAAAATAAAGGATTGATAAACCACTATACAAAATGAACATTTGGATTTATTGAAGAAAACTCTTTGGTAGTGCACCGCTCCACTATTTTCACGGCATTTGCATCTGTGTTTCTGCACCCCCTGGGGGCTGATTCGGACGTTTTTAGGCTGATCAGCCCCCCCGGGTGGGGGCAGAAACCCACTAGGCACCAGGAATTTTATATTTGGCATTCTGGGAGCAGCTCCTTGGGCAAGGGTCACTCAATAGGGGGGGGGGGGGTGATTTTTGTTATTGTCCGCGATTCAGCGGGGCTGATTCACCCGATAAGCCCCCCTCTATTGCCTTGGGCAAGGGTTGCTCCCATGGGGTTAAAAAAAAAAATCTGTTGTGTTCCGCCCCGCCCCCACACCCCTGGAGGCTGAGTCTGCAGTTTTTAGGGTAATCCGCCCCCCGGGGGTGCCGAAGCCCACCAGGCACGAGGGATTTTATTTGTGTGCATTTTGGGTTGCTCCCATGGGGGGGGGCGATTATTTTTTCCTCCGCCTCCCCCTGGCTAGATCAGCCATTTTTCCTGCTGTTCTACCCACCGGGAGGAGGGGGTCGAAACACACTAGATACCAGGGATTCATTTTTTAATAATTACGGGGAGCGATCCCTTGGGAAAGGATTTCTCCCCTTTTAGGGATGAATGTTTTGCCCATTTCTGCCCCCCCCCCCCCCTCTGAGGGCAGATTGGCTTTATATTTTTAGGTCCATCTGCTCCCAAGGGGGGCAGAAGCCTCTAGACCACCAGGGATTTTTTTTAATGTATGTATATAGAAATGTTTTGGGGAGCGGCCCCTTGGGCAAGGGTCACCCCCTTTTGGGGATGAATGATTGAATGAATGAACGGAATTCGATATAGCGCACAGCTACTCAACAAGAATGTCCTGGGTTGACGGAGCGAAAGGCAGGACTCAGAGGCTAACTAATTTTTAAAAAGCCAAGTTTTTAAATGTTTCTTAAAAATTGCTAAGTCAGTGGAGGCTCTCAGCATAGCAGGCAATCTGTTCCATGCCTGAGCGCCCAAAAACCCGAAAGACCTGCCCCCCATGTGGGCCAAGCGTACTTTCGGAATGCAGATTAAATCAGAGGAGGAAGATCTTAGGGTTCGTACTGGAGTATAGTGATTAATGCGCTAATTGAGGTAACTGGCTCCAGTGAGAAGCAGGGCTTTGAAAATTATCTCTAGGGCTTTAAACGTGATCCTTTCCTTCACTCACAGCCAGAGTAGGGTCTGGAGGATGGGAGCCATATGAGATCTAGGTTTGGGTCTAAGGATTAACCTCACCGCAGCATTTTGCACTACTTGCAGGCGCTGGATAAGATAGCCGGGTAGACCCAGGTACAGGCTATTAGCATAATCCAGTCCGGACGTTACCAGGGCCTGGACCACTGCCTTCCTGGTATCTAGTGTCAGGAGTGGAAGAATTTTCTTTAGCATGTGCAGTATTCCAAAACCGATCTAAGCTTGGATCTGGGACCTCATTGAGAGGGTGCTATCAATACAGATGCCCAGATTTGTAACCGTGGATTGGGCTAAAAGGGTAGGTGGGGGGTTGACAACTCCTCCGACCATCAAGTGCTCCAGTCATTCACTACCGGATGGCCAAAGAAAACAATCTTGGATTTGTCTGGATTACATTTCAACTGGTTCACTTTGAAATAGTTGAACACCTTATTAAGACAGGCTCTAATATTGTCTCCGTCAAAGTCAGCCCCTTTTTTTCACAGGTGAAAATTAGCGGAGTATCATTTGCGTAGGATATAATCTTACCACCGAAGTCTTCGACTAAGGGTGTGAGAGGAGATATACAAGTTGAAATGGGTAGGGCTAAGAATCGCGCCCTGAGGTACTCCTACCTTCATGCTAGGCATGGGGGAAGAGAAAGGAGGTATTCATACTTCCTGAGACCTGTCAGGACCATTCAAGAAGGAAGTCAACCAAGCCAGTGCTGCCCCCCCATACCCAAGTTCCTCAATCTGTCTGGAAGTCTATCGTGAGGGACCGTGTCAAAAGCCACCAATAGGTCCAGTAATATCAGGACGGCCCTACCTACCTGATCCAATTTTCCCTTTATGTGCTCTGTCACTTCCAGCAAGGCAGACTCTGTACTATAATTTGCCCTGAAGCCAGATTGGGACATATGCAGCAAATTATGACTTTCTGCATGCTCAGTGATAATTCTGTTGACATGTTACTCTAACAGTTTGGAAAGGGTCGGGAGGAGGGAAATAGGTTTATAGTTAACTGGGTCATTTTGATCAGCGGATGGCTTTTTTAGGAGGGGTATGATTTTGGCCTGCTTCCAGATATGCTGCACTTTGCCGGTGGAAATGGACAGATTCAGCACCATGTTCACTATAGAATTAATGGTGGGTGCTAGAGATGCTAATAGTTTCGCAGGGCAGGGATCTATTGGAGAGCCAGATTTTAAGCCCTGAAGGTAGGTGAGTGACTCACTCAATTGTATGTCAGGGAATTTAGATAGGTCAGGAGGCGGCGAAGGACCAAACTTTCCGTTCAGAGGCTGGTATAAGACTTGGTCCTCCTCTGTGAATTTATGGAAGGATTGTTGAATTGCAGTAATCTTGTTATGGAGGGACAAAGCCACCTGCTTAGTCTAGGCGGCTGAGTGCAGGGATTCTTTCTTAACTGCATTCAGAGAGGTGAAGGCCTTCACTATATTAAAAATGTCCTTTCCTTTATTGTAGGCAGGTTCTATCTTTACATGCAAATAGCTCTTTTTGGCCTCTTTCACCTGAGAGTAATAGGATTTTAGGGCAGCTTTATAAGTCTTCCTGTCTGCCGGTGTGTAAGATTTTCGCCACTTTCTTTCCAGGCCTCTACACATGCTCTTACTGGATCTTAAGGAATCATTAAACCAAGGAGCAGAGGGGCTAGTCCTCTTAGAAGTGCGAGAGGTCATAGGAACTGGGTCATCAATGTTTGACTTAAGCCATGCTTCAAGAGCAAGAGTATCACCTTTCAGGATCCCGGTTATTATTGGGGCGGAGAGTTCGAGAGCCTCTGCCAGCACAGGAAGGGATATTTTATGGAGCACTCTGAAATCATATTATACCCAGATCTCTATTAAGGGAGGATCTATACCTAGATTGGGTATCTTAAAATTAATAAGAAGATGGTCAACTGACCCAACAAACCCCGCTCTGGAGAAGTGATGCCCTGAGCGAAGTGGGAGGTCTTCGGGCCTTCACAGATGGAGCCCAATTGGCATAGACAACCTTGGGGACATATGGAGAAGTGGGGCCATGCTGACCTTTAGTGAAATCCAGACTGAATGCCACATGACGGACGGGGAATGATTGAATTATCTACAATTGAGACATGCTGTGCATTGCCATGTGCCAAAGGGGAAGATTTAGCCTGAATATTCCCCACTAGAAGACCGACTACTGTTGGATTCTATGGTAGATAAGGCAATCTCCCTTACATACCGGAAAATAATGAACAATCTTCCGGACCCCCTTGGCCCACTCAGAGGCATGGGAGACTGATGTGGGATTTTTATTTATTTATTTAGTGTTTTATAGAGCGCGAACGTGACCTGTTAGGGTATCAGAGCGCTTTACAGGGAAAACACGTTGTATACAAGTATGAAATAGTCAAAGATTAAAAAAAAAACATAAGAAGGAGTAGAAGGAGGTGAAACATTTGGGGAATAAGAGGGTGTATACAATGTTCAGATCATAATGCAGAGAAATCTAGCAAATACATTTGTGGGAGTACAAGGCAAGTACAAGATGGATAGCAGCCAGTCAGTCCCAACTCTAGCAGCAACAAAAATAAGCAAAGCCACTGAGCGGTGTGTGCAATGCATGATTTATGTGAGAAACTTGCCCATTAGGAATGTTTTGGCTTCCTTTTTAAATATTGACAGAGAGGGAATTTTTCTGATGAAAGACGGCAGCGAGTTCCAGATTCTTGGTGCGGCCCCAGAGAAAGCACAATTGTACGTTTTTTCCTTTCGGAAGCGGGGTGGCTGGAGCACAAAGTCTCTGGCGGACCTGGAGTTTCTGGCTCCTCCAGAAACCATGATTTTCTGGGCGAGATATGCTGGGGATTTCGTGTGTAGTGCTTTGTGGGTGATACATGCCAGTTTGAGTTGGATTCTGGCTTCAAGAGGAAGCCAGTTCAGCGCCTTCAGATGCGGTGAGATGTGGTCGAATTTTCTTGAGCCTGTTAAGAATCTGGCAGAGGCGTTGAGGCAAGCTTTTAGGGGGGCCGTGGAGATCTTGGGCAAGCCTGAAAGGGTTGAGCATCCGTATTCGATTCTGGAGATAACTAATGCCTGGACTGCCATTTTTAGGTCCGAGGCATCAACGAAAGGTTTTAGTTTCCTCGGGTAGCTCAGGTGAAACCTGGCAGTTTTAGCCATCGAGTTGATGTGGTCTCGCATATTCAGGTTGCTGTCCAGGGTTATGCTGAGAGATTTGGCAGATTCCACTGTGGTCGGTGTGCAGTTTAGTGCTGTGATCGACTTGGTCCATTCCCCGGATGTCAGTGTTACTTTTAGGTGGGGAGATTAGAAGAAACTCCGTTTTTTGTGCATTTTGTTTGAGCTGGTTGCAGGCGAGCCATTGAACAGTCAGCTTTTAGGGCCTCATTCAAAGAGTAGATCTCCTCTAGAGATGAGATTTTGATGTAGATCTGGGTATCATCGGCATACATGTGGAAGGAGATGTTGGTGGTACGTAGTAATTCAGCTAACGGTTCAAGGTAGAGATTGAAGAGGGTTGGGGAAGGAGTTGATCCTTGGGGGACTCCGATCATTATCGAGGAAGGAACAGATAGATTACTGTTGACTAAGAATCTCTGGGCACGGTTCCGGAGGAAGGATCTAAACCATTCGAGAACGGTTCCCCTTACTCCCATCCTGAATTCGAGGCGTTCAAGTAGTTTCTCGTGGTTGACTGTTAAATGCCGAGGATAAATCCAGTAGAATTAGGAGACATGTTTTGCCTTGGTCAAGGGTTTGGAGAGCATCATCCACAATATGGAGAATAGTAGTTTACGTGCTGTGCCCAGGCCTGAACCCGGATTGGAATTAGTCTAGCAGATTAAAGTTGGTGATATGTTGGATCAGTTGAAGTTGCACACATTTCTCCAGAGCTTTCGCTAGAAGTGGGATATTGGATATTGGTCTGAAATTGTCTGGAGTAGCAGGAATCAAGGTGTTTTTTTTTATTTTTAACGATGGGGACGCCTTGACTGGCTTTTAGAGAGTCAGGTATAGACCCTTGTAGTAGGGAAGCGTTGATTATTGTAGTCCAAATGGGAATGATAAATTGGGAGGTCGCGGCCACGCAGCTGGAGGGGAGTGGGTCATTAAAGTGGTTATTCGGATTTAAGGAGGATAGAATTCTCGAGAAGGAATGACCGTCATATAACTTGAAGTTGGACCAGTGCGCTTGGTTCTTGGGTGTTGTCTGAGGGGGGGGGGGGGGGAGAAGAGGAGTGATGGGACCCGGCAGGAAGAGGTCGGATGTTGGTGGCGGAATTAAGTTATTTTCCTAGGGAGGTAATTTGGACTGTAAAGAAGGATAACTGAAGGATGATGACTGGCAAGAGGCGATCCAATGTCCAAGGGAGGAGGCAATACGCGCGAGGTCCAGACTAATCCAGATCCGAGTGCTACACAGAGCGTACGCTCCTAGGACGCTCCAATACAAGCTGGGTAGATGCGACACGGGCCTGTGCGCCAGGGGAGGTGGGAGACTGGTACGTTTTGTCATATTATTTGGGCATGCCCGATAATTCAACAATTCTGGTCTGGAATAATTGGGGTGATGTCTGAGGTAGCGGGCGGGCAGGTACAACTTGACGCTAGGTGGCACTTGCTTGAAGTCTCGGGGAGGATAGATGGCCCACACACACTAAAACCTGGCTCCTGCTGGCAGCAGTGATAGCAAAAAGAAACATAGCTAGACTATGGGGGCGACAAACGCACCAAGGCTGACCGACTGGGAACAGGATCTGGACTGGTGCGGTCAGGCAGATAAAACAGTATATGAAAGCAGGGGCTGCCCTAAGAAATGGGAAAATATCTGGAACTCCTTGGAAACATATAGGGCCTAAGGGGGTGGAGGGCGGGAAGGAGGGACTAAACGGGGTGGAGGGTCATCTGGAGGGCCTGGGCATTGCACCCACAATGTGAAGTGACAGGTGGAAAGAATATATATACCACTCTTGTAACTGCCCAAATGGTTTTGCCTATTATCTATTGTCTGTACTGATGGATTGCGTATAAGTTTCTATAAAGAGAAGATTAAAAAAAAAAAAAAAAAAAGATGGTCAGACCAAGTAATGGGAGATGAATGTTTTGGCCATTTCTGCCCACCTTGGGGGGGCAGAAGCTGCTAGACCACAAGGGATTCTGTTGTTTATGGCGCAAAATGTTTTGGGGAGTGGCCCCTTCGGCAAGGGTCACTCTCCCTTTGGGGGTGAATATTTTGGCTGTTTATGCCCCTGTAGGCCTTGTATTTTTAAGCCCATGTGCCCCCAGGGAAAGTTTGTGTGTTGAATGTAGTTCGGCTGATGGTCTGCGTGTTTTGCCATTATTTGTGATCGTAACTTTTTTTTACCTTTCATTTTAATGCAAAGCGTTTGTTTTACTTTGGTGTAACTTGTGCTTGCGTTTGTTTTATATTGTTTACTACAAATGTGTTTTTTGGAAATGTTGTAATAGCAGCAGCCTATTTAGCTTCTGTTTGAACGTGTGTGACATTTTCCTTGTATTTGTGCACAATGTGTATTGTGTTGTTTTGTGTGTAATTTTCTTTTTTCTTTTTAGTGGGATATTGGTGCTTGCTGTGTCTGTGCAGAGTAGGTGCTGGTATGGTTTTACAGTATAAAGGTCTCTGTGTGCTCTGTATTGATCGACTTTACCTTGCAACTGCTATATGCCTGTACTTTTTAGGTCTCGCCTAGGCAGCACGCATGCGCTGCTCTAGGAGATGACCTTTAGAAATTGGTCAACTCTTTTCAAGCACTCGTGCTTGTGCTGGCATCAAACAGCTGTTTGCATTTGTCTGGTTGCCCGGTTGCCCTCGCTATCCCTTCTCAACTGCTTTTCTTGCCGTCACTTTGCCGTAGCTGCACTCGTGCTTTTGCTGGCATCCACCTTGCGGGAGCGAGCAGTGGCGCGCGCGCTAATTGAAAACAGATGGCTCTCGCGCCGCTGCTCGCTCCCGCAAGGTGGATGCCAGCACAAGCACGAGTGCTTGAAAACAGCTGTTTGCATTTGCCTGGTTGCCCTCGCTATCCCTTCTCAACTGCTTTTCTTGCCGTCGATTTGCCGTTGCTCTTATTTTTTTTTCATATTGTGCTGGTCTTGCACTTGCTTTCCCTTTTCAACCAGGGTCTGCCTTCCCCCCTCTCACCACCCGTGAGTCCGCTTCCCCCCTACCACCCTTGAGTCTGCTTCCCCCACTACCACCTGTGAGTCTGCTTCCCCCCTATCACCCGTGAGTCTGCTTCCCCCCTACCACCCGTGAGTCTGCTTCCCCCCTACCACCCGTGAGTCTGCTTCCCCCTACCACCCGTGAGTCTGCTTCCCCCCTACCACCCGTGAGTCTGCTCCCCCTACCACCCGTGAGTCTGCTCCCCCACCTACCACCCGTGAGTCTGCTCCCCCCTACCACCCGTGAGTCTGCTCCCCCCTACCACCCGTGAGTCTGCTCCCCCCCACCACCCGTGAGTCTGCTCCCCCCACCACCCGTGAGTCTGCCTTCCCCCTGTGAGGCTGCCTCACCACCTTTCCTCCCTTACCGCCCGGGACTCTGCCTCGACCCTGTGAATCTGCCCCTGCAAATCCACCCCCGACCTCCTTATACCGCCCGTGAGCCTGCCTTTCCTTCCATTAACGCCCCCGTGAGTCTGCTTTTACTCCAAACCCCCCAGTTAGTCAGATTGCCCCACCCACGGGCCACGACCCCTCAAACTGCCAACTTCCCTCCGTCGCGACCCCCCTCTCCAGCGACTAACCATCCAGGGGCTGATAAAATGCCACCCCTTAGACTGCTTTCTGCTTAAGGAACTCATCCCTCGTCCCAAATCCGTTCCCCACTGCCGTTCCCCGAGACTGCATCCGTGTTAGATGCAAGGCTCATGTTTTCATGCTGTTTAACTTCATCCTGATGTTAATTGAAGCATACAATGCCTTTTTTTTTATTGCGGTCTCTCGTAATTTAGAGCCAATTAGGTAACTATTTTGGCAAACCCAGTTTCAACCCGGGAGTGCGGACAAAAGCAATTTGCATACGTAAATTCTCAATGCCCGTTTAACTAAGTAACTAACTCTCTCACACAATCACTAACTCACTCCCTCTCACTAACTAACTCTCACTCTAACTAAATAACTATCTCACTCTCACAAACTAAAAAACTAACAAACTCTCTCTCTCTCTCACTGACTAACTGACTCTCTCACTAACTAACTCAGTCGCTAACTGACTAACTCTCTCACTAACAAACTAACTAACTCTCACTCTCTCTCACCAACTCTCTCTCAATAACTAACTCTCTCACCATCACTAACTAACTAACCTTCACCCTCCTATTATTTATGCACCCCCCCATAACAAAAATAAAACCATAACAAGCAAACATTCACACAGGTACATACAACTTACCAGCATTTAAACAGCTTAAACACTTACGCAAACTCAAAATATATAGCTAAACACTTATAAGATCCCAAAGGCGAGACCTATTGGCTATGCCAATGCTTGTTCTTTTTGTTTTATAAATTCACACTTTGTTTATTACTTTTTTTACACAGTGTTGGGTACTGTTGACTTATTTGTCAAGTTACTTGTATAACTAAGGATTTTGGCTAGCCGCAGGATGACCGCTCAGCAGGTTGTTGGGATGCTTTTCGAGTCTTCTTCGGACCATGATTATGAGACTGACTCTGCATCTGAGGCAGAGAAGGAAGGCCAGGATTCTGACAGTGAATTTTCTGTCAGAAAGGAATCCTCCGATGATGAAGCTACTCTCAGTGCGGATGAAGCTACTCTCAGTACAGGAGGACACTGATGTGCCAATAGTGCAGCAAGAGGAATCTGGTTTGCAGCCTGGGGCTGCAAGGCTTACCATTGGAAGTGCTGGACTCGGGGTTGACCCCAACATGGTGCAGCCAGTGCTGCCTGTCTTTAGTGGTGTTGCAGGGTGTAGAGTGAATTGTGAACATTTTTTTCCGATACATTTCTTTCAGTTGTTTATGTACGATGTATTTTTGGCTGAGATTGTTGAGCAAACTAATTTGTATGCTGAACAGTATTTGAGGGACAACAGTGCCAGACTTAGGCCCACTCTAGAGCAACCCGGTGGACTCCCAAAAATCTGGATGAGCTTAAGAAATTCTTGGATTTAACTTTTTTGATGGGCCTGATTAGGAAGCCATTGCGGTCTTCATATTGGTCTACTAATCCCTTGATGGCAATAGCTATATTTCCTGCAACCATGAGTTGTAATCTGTATTTGCTTCTTCTTCGGATGTTGCATTTTGTTGATAATGTTTTAGCGTTGCCCCGAGACCACCCTGATTGTGACCGTCTTTTTAAGGTTCGGCCTGTCACTGATCACTTTGTTAATCAATTATCAGAGATCTATGTACCCGGGAAAGAAATAGCTGTGGATGAGTCTTTGGTCCTGTTCAAGGGCCGATTGATTTTTAGGCAGGACATTGCTAGCAAGAAGGCAAGTTATGCAATTAAGATGTATATACTGTCTGAGAGTACTAGTGGATATGTCTATAATATCAGGGTCTACATTGGTAGGGCAGGGCTCGAAAAATCCACTCGCCCACTCGCATTGTCGAGCAAGATTAAATCAGGACCAGCTATTTTTAGGGACTACTCACCCTTTCTGGCGAGCTAAAAATCCTCTAACTTCTGTGGAAGACCAACTAACTTTTGACTTCTGTCTCTAAAAGCCAGCTAATGCGACAAGATATCAAGATTTAAAGGCATCTTTATTGCTCACAAAATAAAAGAGCAATAAAGATGCCTTTAAATCTTATCTTGTCACATTTGCTGGCTTTCAGAGGCACAGGTCAAAAGTCAGTTTGTCTTTCTACATTTATTTTTCTGTGACTGAAGTTAGAGGATTTTGAAAAGTGAACTGTGTTACAACTGAACTGTGCAAAGCATGTGAAATGAAAGGCTGTAAGATGTCAGGCTTTTTTCTAATACAACACTGAAATAGCTAAGTGAACTGTTCAAACAGATAAAATATATTTCATTGGTTATGAAGATACATTTTTGTAATTCTGCTGTGAAAAAAATATTTTTATAGGCTCAAAACAAATATGAACACTTTCACTTGGTGATGTGCAAATTTTAAATATTTTTGCTGAAACCCAATTTCCAAACAGTGTTTATGCGCTATTATCAGTGAAACTACATGTTAGTGGGAACGTTTTGTGGCCATTTCAATGGAATATATGCTATCTGTAAATGGCAGTGCACTACCACATCATGATTTAGTAATATATTTATGAAAAGTGAGTTTTTAAACATGAACTGGGAATTATTACTGCTCCTGCCCAGATGACAGTGCTATTAGTGAACTAAGGGCCAGATGTACGACCATTCCATTATGCAAGTCGCAAAATGGAATGTACAACAGTGTCTGAGACACTGTTTGCAATTCTCAAATGGGTCACAAGGGACCTGACTCGAGTTGGTCTGCTCGAGTCAGACTAACTGGAACCCCCCGGGCTGTGCGCAGACTGATTAATTGAGATGCAGTGGGTGATTGATTCCTTCAACACAGCAAAGTTCTTTCCTGAATTAACCCTTAACACACCGCACTCTCATTGCGGACCAGCACTTCAAAACTAAGGGGCTGTACCTTGACTGTATCTCACCCAAGACCAGTTGCTCCCCTCACCCTGCCGCCCCCACCCCCCTCCGTCCTGAGGAAGACCCGCCTGCGGAGGATACAAACTGCCCTCACTGCAACAGGGTCGAAACGTCGACATCTTCCCCCATTAGGGCCTGTACCTGATATCACCCTAGCCCTGCCCTCTTACAGATGAACTTTGTCTGTACATCATCAAAAATAATTAAATGAATAACAATTGTGAATTTCACTAGGGACAGGCCTTTCTGTAGAACTGGTGCCACTATGAACTACTACCAGTTTCTAAGTACTGAAATGTTTAAAATGACTGATTATTGAATTTACCTCTTGGATTCCCTTCCTGTATGTCTATCCTACCTCACGAGCACTTTCCTTCTTCACACTCCCTTTGGAGCAACTCCCTCTCTATTTAGAGTATTGAATATGATAAATGTGTTATGAAAAGTGACTAAATAAAATAACAATCACCATCTGAGAAATAGTGTGTGCCCTTCTATTGATCTTTTGGAGGATATATTTGCTTGCATTTTGAAGAAAAGAGTGGTACATTACTGTTACAACATTATTTATGAATGTTCTGCCCAACAGAACTTTAGCGTAAAACCAGTCTAGGACCATTGTTTGTTATACACGGAGCAAACATTTAGTCTAGTAAATGAAAAGATTTTTTGTACAGCAGAAATAGTGAACTTGCATATTTGAGGTGCTCTCTTATGTGATAATAAAGAAAAAGGCGGCTCCATAAGACAAAATATTTGCCTAGGATCACACAATTTGAGACCAGTTCACAGGTCAAGTACATTACAGTTAGGTCGGGTAGATTATTCAAGATACTAGACCTGCAGGTCTAGTAACATTTTAATGATTTTTCGAGCCCTGTAGGGATTCCAGTATTGACCCCCCTGGCTGTCCATCCACTTTCGGAGTTACAGAGAAAACTGTGTGGGAACTGGGTAGAGGACTTTTTAACAAAGGCCACCATTTATATGTAGATAACTTTTACACTGGTGTGCCATTGTTCAAGGAATTGTTCAAAGTGGACACTGTTGCTTGTGGCACAATCCGCTCTAACCGTAAAGGTTACCCAAAAGAGCTGATTTGTAAAAAACTTGTGAAGGGACAGTGCAGTGCCTTGCGTAGTGATCAGCTTCTAGCTCTGAAATTTTCTGGCAGGAGCGATGTCTATATGCTGACTACCATCCAAGATGAAAGTACTTCACCTATGACTGTTTGGGGTTAGGTTGCTGAAGTGTGCAAACCTGTGTGCATTTTAGACTACAATAAGCACATGGGTGGTGTAGATCGAGTAGATCAGAGGTGGAACCTTACACTGCTGTTCGTAAGGCGTACGTTTGGTATAAGAAGTTGGCTATCCATTTATTCCATTTAGCAAGCTACAATGCCTTTGTTGTATTTAAGGATTGCTCTCCAGAGTCAAAGATGACATTTGTTCAGTTTCAACGGTCTTTGATAGGCAGCCTTGGTTTAGTGGAACAGGCAGGAGTGCCTAGAGAAGCAGTGGTGGAGGATGTGCCCGAAGAGGTGTGCGAAAGGAGAGTTGTATGTACTGCCCCCATTGTCCTTCAAATCCTGGGCTGCGTGTGGCCACATGTTTTAAATTGTCCCACACACAATGGAGTTTTTGGTTGCAACCGTGAGCATAAAAGTAAACTGGTCTGTATCGTTTTATATTTTTTGTTCAGTTTTCATGGTTGGCATATTAGTTAGAGCTGTTGTGCTTGTAGTTATAGTTTTGTATCTATTGCCAATTGTTTTTTTTGTTTTTTTTTTTGCATAAAATATGGGATGGCGGTGTGCGTGGACTGGCGCTTGGCAGGCGGTGTGCATGGACTGGCGCTTGGCAGGCGGTGTGCATGGACTGGCGCTTGGCAGGCAGTGTGTGAGTAGTGACTTGCTGCTGGTCACTACACACACTGCTAGACAAACACCAGTCCACACACTCCATCAGCCGGAGTGGTTGCTGTGTCAGGCATGTGGGCGTATAAAAGTGACGGGCCCTTGAATGGCGCTGCCTGTTGATGCGAGTGTTGTAATGTGCTGGGCCCGCGGCTGGCAGTGTGATGGTCTTGTATGTGTCACGTATGAAAGGTGGGTGAATGGCCTGTAAAAAGATTGGTGTCTTGCAGTGGCTTTACAGCTTACGAGCTGCGAGTCATTGGTGCAGGTTTTTAACCTTTTAACTATTAACAGTGCATTTCCTTTTTGTGAAATCTCGTTAATAAAATTATATATTCTGAGCCATCACTAACCCTCGTGCCAAATCCAACCAGTATGTGCGTGTACTTAATGAATAGTTGGTTGTGAAGTAATATTTGCATCTTCTGGCTTTCTATGCCATGGTGTACATTGTCTGTAGGGAAAATCTACCAATTCTCAGTATTTTCATAAAGTAGAAACCCAGGGGAGTACAGGGTGGTGTCCCTTTCGTGGATTCCAACAAGTTTTCCTACCCAAAATGCCCTGCAAACCTCTAAATGTGACTGCAGTCACACATTTTCCTTGCATTACTGTGCCATATTCTTCCAGAATCAGAAAAAATCCCCAAATTTCCTACCGCCCAGCATTCCACCAGGTCCCCCGATAAAAATGGCAACTCACTTGTGTGGGTGGGCCAAGTGTCCGCCACCGGGAAGGGCCCAAAGCGTATTGTGGAGGCATCAAAAATGAGTAATCACAAAACCACCTGGTTTTGCAAGGGGGTCACCAGCGTTTTTGGCCCCGGGCTCGGTGGCCATAAAGGGAAACCTACCACACCCAGACATTTCTGAAAACTAGACACCCTGGGGAGTCCAAGGATGTGTGGCTTGCGTAGATTCCCCAACTTTATCCTACCCAGAATCCCCATCAAACCTCAAATTTGGCAAAAACAAAAATATCAAATTTTTCTCACATTTGTATGTGGGAGAGTTGTGGAATCGGGCCAGCACAAATTTCCTACCGCCCAGCTTCCCCTCCCCCCTCCCCCCCGCCCACGCGTCTCCCGATAAAAATGGTACCTCACTTCTGTGGGCAGGCATAGTGACCGCCACAGGAAATGGCCCAAAACGTATTGTGGAGGCATCAAAAATGATCAATCACAAAACAACCTGCGTTTCTGGCCCTGGGCCCTGGGCTCGGCGGCCATAAAGGGAAACCTACCAAACCCAGACATTTCTGAAAAGTAGACACCCGGGGGAGTCCAAGGATATGTGGCTGGCGTGGATCCCCCAATGTTTTCTTACCTAGAATCCCCTGTAAACCTCAAATTTTGCTAAAAAAAACAAAAAACATTGTCACATTTCTGGGGAGGAATTGCTGTGCTGGCACAAATTTACTACCCCCCAGCGTTCCCCTTGGCAGACTTTTTTGATACTACAAGCTTAATCTTTCTACTTCATGTATTTGTGGCAGTGTGGCTTCCTGATGTAAAAAATTAAGAGTCTTTTTGAGCTAGGCATTTCACACGATGAGCATTGACCTTTAGAGAGTTCGTTTTTGGGGCTGCAGGATTTCTATTAATTGCTTCCTTCTGGAATTGTTGAAAAAAATCAATGGTGGATTACTTGAATTAATCTTGGCCTCTGGTAATTACACTGGAATGTATTCCAGTCCATACTCAATGTGCCAATAGAGACTGGCACCAACCTTCTGCTAACTAGCTAACAGCAATAGTACAGCCTGAACGGATAGGCTATACTCCTATGAACTGAACAAAACTAAAATTGGGTCAATTATTTGTTTCTTTTGTTTAATCTCTGTGAGATGCACTAAGTTTGGTTTCCTGTATTCAGGTTCAATTTGTGTGAATTTATCAGTGGTTACCATTATTTTCAAAACTTATAATTTACGAGGGAATACAGAGGCTTTTGCTTATTAATGTTCACGTCTTTGACCAACTCTGCATGATATACACATACGCACACCAGTGTTCCTGAAATTAGCCAGGTCACAGTTTCCTCAAGGCACAATGTAAACCCTGGATCACCATCCCAGGGAAGCACATGCACCTCTGGCCAAAGAGTAATTGTTAGGAATCCCCCTGCATGCACTGCACATGCATACATAGCAGCTAAAGAATCCCTGAGAACCAACTTCCCTCCTTCACAAGGGTTTAGGTGCGTTTTGGAAAGCAATGCAGAGATCACCAATGTGCCTTCTAATGGGAGATGATGGAATCCTTCTCCCCCTCTTAAGAGCTAAGGCACACAGCTTTGAGAATTACTGGCACTCTCAGAATTGCTCTCCAAATCAGGGAGTTGCTTGTGCAAGAAGGATGTATGTGTACGTAGTGGTCCAGCACGAAAAGTGTTAGATGGAATAGATGAGATCAACATCCTAAAAGTGAGTTGAGAAACGCAGGGGGAGCACTTACCTCAGCATCTCTATAAGAGAAGGCTGGAAAAAACAAACAGTTCAGTGCCAGAAGAGAGATGTAATTCACACTGATGAGTCAGAAGGCTGAGATATGACCTGTGTTGCAGAGTGTCATACAAGTTAGAGCCCACATAACTGTATGCCTGATTAGAAAGCAGAAGCAAATATTCCGAGTTTCACAGCCAACAGAGGGACATAAAATCAATTTGTTTGAGTGAGAAAGGTGAGGCAACCGTGTTAAATATTAAAGGGGAGAGATGGGACCCTCATGAATGTCAAAGTAGAGGAATCGGAAGCTGGTGAATGAACAGAATATCACTGTCCTCAAGAGTCAGAAACGGGAGAGGAGACTGGTATCACTGCCAAGTATTGAGTGTCAGGTAAGAAAGATGTGACCTATATCCATAAGCTTGTGAATGTGGTAATCTAAGAACTTGCTACTCTCTGTAAATGTGACTAAGTCCATGTTGCTCACCAAGTTATCAGAGGGGTACCAAGAAGGACTTAGTGAAGCAAAGGACCAAAGAAGAGGATTTCTCTTACCCGAGGCAAAAGAACAAATCCTAAACCTCACCTTCTGAAAGATATATAGCACATGGTAGAGGAAAAAAAGATTTCAAATGAAAATACGTTTCACAAAGACATGAATGTGATAAAAGAGATGAAAAGGCAGCCCAGAAATTAAGATTTAGAACTGAAGACGGATTCTCACAGAGCATATCATCTACATCCACAGTTTATCGCAGCGGAGGTTAACTAACACAAACCTGTGCCTAATAAAGTAATCTGTGAAATTCCATGTAATAAAACACGTATCTGTAGGCTTTAATTTAGCGTAATAGCACTCTACCCTTAAATGACTTAATTTAACACATGCTTTTCACACAATATGTGGGATCCAATTCCTTTATATAACATTTTATGATAAACAGATCAGGTCTATAAACATTGGCTTGCCACCATAACCAACTCAGTTCTGCTGTATTGAGTATAATCTTTGCCACAAGCCAAAAAGTGCAATACAACCATTGCTTTAGTGGAAGCCCACAGATTCTGCCCAATCAAGTCCTGTACTTAGCCCAACCAACATGTGGATTGAGCCTAAACCCTCTCTTTTAGTAGTACTCTGAAAGCTATTTTTTGTTGATCACATAGGATTGCTATTAGGCCAGACCTAAAAATCGATGTAGATTAGTGTAGCCCTGGCCATTGCATACCGCTCTCAAATACACAACCGTATTCTGAAGTCTAAAGTTAATGATGGAAGAGATGGGGTGGGTGCGAAGACTGGTAAATACCAATACCTGGAGAATACTCGTACATTCCTCATGACCACCCTCCTACTATCTGTGCTACTGTCAGAGAATAACACTGTAAATTATATTCTTATCTAAGACACTTTAACAGAACGACAATGCCAGGTGTGTTTCTATACGGGGAGGATTGGAACTCAGCCTGATCGGACTATTTGTCAGAGGGTGTGTGAAGGGGTGTTGGGGGCAATTTGTGGTTTCAAGAAGCTGGGGCAACAGAATCTGTAATATAACATGAGTTCAAGTACAACGAAAATTGTACGAACTCATTAAACAAAAACTCAAGGCCATGGCACTACAATACATGCGCCTCTTCCCAGCATGGCTACAAGGGATCCACGAGGGGAAATCATAATTTTTTGATACCCCAGGAGGAGGCTTGGGACTGGTTGACTGAGCAATGACCATTACAGACAAACCAATCACACTCATGGCCCAAGCGTCCTGGTGTTGGAGGTCAAGGTTCAACGCCTGGTTTTTTTCAGGCCGGCCATTTATCCAGATTCTGGAAACACAATTGAAGGCCTTCATGAGCATCAACCAAGGGACACAGGACCCACCCGGGACACTGGGGGAAACATGTAAAGCCACTATAAGAGGGGAGACACAATCCTACGTTAGGTTCAAATCCCATCAGACGTATGCCCCCAATCTCAGAATTGGAAATATCTATCCTGGCACTCAAGAACAGAAGGAAGGGTATTCCAATGGGAATAATGAGCTGTTACTTGGCAGTGGAATACCCTGGGCTAATTATGCTTGGATAAGGCTCACCGGTGTTTTTATTATACAAATGGAGCGATAAATCCAGCTAGCTCCAGCACTGACTTGCCACTATGGAATTGGAGTCCAGAGTGGTGCCCTGTAAAACCAAACTGACTGCGATGCAGGCAGTAACCGCCCCAGAGATCGCCTTCACAGAATACTATGGCTCCCTCTACGCCGAACGTGTATGCCCGGCACGTGAAAAGTATGCCCCCTAACACACTGACATTCCACTGCCAGACTGACTTCCACGGAATGAGCTAGACTAGCCACTGACCGTGGAGGATATTAATGAGGCCCTCTTGGATCAATCTGAGCAGGACTACCAGACCGGACAGATTCCCGGCAGATTATTACTGTAGACTGTGTCAAACCATTTATATAAAGGAAAGGCAGTAGGGCTATAAGACAGTCGCACTAGTATTCATCAGTATTTATTTATTAACTGGACCCAGACACTCAACTGTTTGTGATCCAACCGCCACTGAACCACTAAAAGAAAACTTCCTAACACCTACAGGACAGGAGCATCTATTATCAAAATATATATTCTCTTTAATAGTAAAGAGTTATGTCATAATGTCCATAATCGCTTTTATACTTTACATTTCCATTATTGAGAAAAATTGATATACATCACATATATAAATCATTTGACCAAACTCATGTGAATATTCATTAGTGATACACAGGAGTCGCGTAATCTTGATGTAACAAATCTTGATTTATTTCTATTCTTTTGTAGATGCAAACAAACAATCAGCCCAGTAAACGCGTTTCGTCCTTGCGGACTTAGTCAGGTTTGTTAGTAAATGCTCTGAACCAGGAGTATCTTCTCAAGCTGAACCTTGCGTTGATAATGAATGGAACCCAGGCGACAGTATCCAAAGTATGTCCTCAATTTATTTGTGTTCAACTTCACTGTATATGTTCTAGCCCTCCTTCCTCCCAATTGAAACAGAATTCATTTTTGGGTAATTGTATTTTACTTGCATATATCCAAAATGACAACTGCCATGTACCTGGTTCCGAGTGTCAAACCATCCTGCCCCCTATCCTAAACATGTACCTTGAAGCCATTTCCCTCAGAAATAGACCAGGCAACCATAGTGGTGCTCCTGAAACCCAAGAAGCCATTAGACAGATGAGACTCCTACTGGCCTATCTCCCTCAAACACAGAGGTTAAACTGTTCGCCAAGGTCCTGGCGAGATGCCTCACCCATGTGCGGAGCCACTTGGCCCACCCGCACCAATGTGGCTTAATTCCCCATTGCAACACAAGACACTGTATCCAAAAAGTCCATCTGGCCCTGGACCGTTTCTGAACATTGCAATGTTCCACAGAATTTAGGTTTCTTGACTTTGAGAAGGCCTTTGATTCTTTGGATTGGGACTTTTTACTGGAAGTGCTAAGAAAACTGGGTCTTGGCGCATGTTTCCAATCCTTCGTTCACATTCTATATGTAGGCATACTATACAGGATACTTATTCCCCAGGCGCCCCCGGAGATCACCAGGATAGTATTCCAAGTCTGGAGGTCAGTATTGCGATGGACAGGGTGGGATCAACGAGTAACATTGGAAGACACCAGATGCTCCAAACCCTTGTCTCAGGGAGGGAAAGGAGGGCAGGTATAGATCAATGAGCGAAACTAAAAGAACCAATCTATATAGCACATGGATACTCCAAAATCACTCAAAAATCTGGGGGAAATGGTGGGTATATTACAGACTACACGGGGAGGAAACACCCGACATCGGGAATGCAGGGATTATATAGACATGGGGACTATTGTAACTGTCTCCTGTGGGTCCCCTGCGAGGGACTGCAAAGTGTGTTCTCTACCTGTGCCGAAGTTACCAAAAAGCAATAAAATGTTATAAAACAAATTTAAAAAACTAAAAACTGGTCATACCTGTAATTGTTGCAGTGGAATCTGGATGGGAGCATGTAATAATGTATCCATCCCTGCACATGTAGAAAAACTTCTATCAGTATTCAGCTAAATGGTCAACTTGACTAATTGCAAAACCAAACACTACAGTACTTTAAAGCGGCAAAACCAAACAGTTCAAAATTATTTAGCTGCCTAGATTCAACACGATTGTCCAAAATTGGACACATACATATTTCACAAGTACTGCTTATGTGATGAAAAACACAGGAGAAGGTGAAACAAATGAGGAATTCATTAAAGTGTAAAACTCCAGCAACTATTAGTCTAAATACTCCAGCAAATTTTTTTTAAGATATGCAGAATTTAAAAAAAACATACAATAAAGAAATGTGTATGCCCAGTGGCAACTTTAACAAAGCAGATGATGTGAGATCTTGTCCGAACACTAGAAAAAAATACATGTATCTGATCACGCAACTTACAGAGTCAATCCAGTAATTTGTGTAGTATCAAGAGAAAACAGGAATAGCATATTGCAGCCTAATAATGGCTTGTACCCAGGGCAATGGTTCAATGCATAAGGTGTAAAGGTAAACGAAGTGAAGCAAACAGTATTCAAAGGTGTCATACAGACTACATACATCTAAAATTCCAACTTGAGATAAAAGACAAGCTCTACTCAGCAGTCAGTGGTTGCAAAGAGTAATCAAGAGGAAAAGCATCACTCGACTCTTGCTTGACTGTTCAATGTGGCGTAGGTGTAATTTGGGTGGTAAATTAGGTGTGCATTGCAAAAATCAGGTTTGCCCATTACTACACTTGATGTGGATTTGGCTCAGTAAAAAGGGAGGTGGGAGCAGATCTATCAGACATTCCAAACCAGCAGTGCTCAATTTGTAAATGGATAAGTGAGGTGCCCAAAGTTTTGCTCAGAAACCCATGGCTAGTGCTAGTGATGGTCAGAGGTGCCAAATACCAAGGCTGCATAGTCTTGAGTCCAACCCATGCCTTTTTCATCCACCAGACACTCCCTTGCACCTTTATTTCATTCTTGCAGGTTCTTTTTCACCCTTGCTTTTTTTTGTTAGTTTTCCCATCTTTCTCATTACGCAATTTGGTGTTTTATTCTCTCTTGCTCTTGGTCAAAGTGTAATAAGGGGAAATAAGTACTGGTCCCCAAAAAGGAATGCGGGTGAGCATGAGCCCCACCTGCATGCATCCACTAGTTCAAATTAGGCACTGCAAGATAGATGCTGGGTAATATGGCACTGATGGAGATCATTAACTCCACTCACTTGCAGGAATTAAACAAACCATGTTTCCCGACCAAAGGGGTATAATTTAGAGCTGAATGGAGAGGGGCATGGGAGATAAGAGCAGATAGGGTTGTTGGGGTGAAGGCAGCAGGGAAGTAGGCAATTTCAATTTTAAAGGGCATTAGTGAGCAAAATGCCATCTAGTGAGGAATAGTTGCACAATACTCCGATAATCTACTCTGAAGGTGGAGAGAAGAGGAGGCCCACTACAGCACCTCAGGGGGCTGGTAGTGCTGGTGGTGCCCTTGGAGTTAAGGGTGGGCATCATACAGGGATTGCTACTTTGAATTCTACAGAGATCACGAAATGCAAAACGTGTGGGTGTCTCCGTGGAAGAGAATGCATAAAGACTATACTGGAAAGACTTCAATAGACTGTGAAAAGAAACATAACAGGGACGTTGACAAAACACAAGCCGTCTGAATGTTACAGAAAAGAAAGGGAGTTTTGAGCGAGAGGAATTGAGGATAGGAAGTCGACTGTACCATTCTTGAGCAGTAGAAACACTAGGACCTATTTCCAAACATATAAAGGTTGGTAGAGGAAGACAGGGTATAATGTTTGATGGTCAGGAGACTGAGTGAGTTTGAGGAAGCATATGAAATATGGGCTCTCGTGATAATAGGGATGAGCCCAGCTGGCACAGTTGGGGCATAAAGGCAAGTTGAGCTGAGGAAGGAGGGGGTATATAAGAGAGGAAGAGGGAACACACGAAAGTGTTAAGTGTGTTCCTTATAGGGTTGAGTTTGGAGGAGCAATTTAGGTAAAGCAAGTAGCACAAATGCCATACTGTGTTTAGAACTACAAGGAAAGAGACAATGTCAGGTTACAGCCTTTTGGGGGGTACTGTGGAGTAGGAAGATTTTACAGCACTGCATACAGACTTGAAGGTAAGGAGACATCAATAGTTCATGAGGTATTTAGGGATTTACATTTCCTGAATTCGAGCAGCAAAGTCAACATTTATGCTGTTGGGCAAGGAATGATTGGATGGTGGAGGGTTAGGGATGAGAGGCACTTTAAATAACAGTGCAAAGAAGGTAGTTAGTGCCAAAATCGGAGAACAGTGTCACAAAAGGAGTCATGTAAGGTGAAGCCAGATAACGATCGACTGACCTGGGCAATTAAGAACAGAACTGGCAAGCATTTTCATTTATGTAAGAGGTTTATTTGGTGGGACTTGGTGAACAAAGGGAAAAGGAGGCCTTGTTAATGCTTCTATGGATATCCCTGTGTTCAGAGTGGGATAGGTGGATGATATGGGGGTGAGTCAGAGAGGCAGTGGTAAACAGAAGGTCCAGATATTTAACTTTTGAGTGAGTGAAGGCAAAGCATATGCTTGAGATGCAAAGGTCCATGTGTAAACTAGAGGGGACACTTCTGCTGCCAATTCTTCAGGTTCGATTCAAATAATGAAGAATTATGTGAGGATTGCAGACAGTATGCCTAGGACTACATTAAGATAAATCGAAGATCGATGCATTGACTCTTCAGGGAAGATACAACCCAAACAAATGAATATTTTGCAAACCATTTTAAGACCATGACATTAAACATTTTAACTGGGCTGGGAGAAAAGGAAGAGCAAAGCAGTTATAGTGGTGCATCACTTGTTAAAAAGGAGGCAAACTTCAACAGATTTTGGTTTGAAGGGCCTATGGAGAAAATGATTGGTATTGATGCATAGGGTCAATCTGGCATTCAGTGATTGTTAGGCAGTGAAGGGAAAAGTGGTGGAGTGGGGAACTCTATTGTGCTCAGTGGTGGATGAGGTATTCGATAGGCAAAGTAAAATGTCTTAGGTGGTGGGATATTTACAGTTGAATCAGCGGGACGATTATGTGTTCAGTTGATGAAGAGATAAGGCTGAAAGGAGGGGACAGAGGGCTTACTGCATCTAGAGGGCTAAATGTGTAGATAGAGTGGTTAGAAGGGGTGTGGGAAACAAGAATGGCTGAGGAGACTGACCAATTACACTGGGCAGAGGGAATGAAAGATTGAAGAAGACTCATACTTACAGGGCAGGCTAGCTATAGAATGATTACAGGAACCTTTAGCACCGCAGCATGGAAGTCAGGTTGACATTTCAGCACTGTGGGACACCGTGGAAAATGATGTGATCAATTTGGGCTTATTTCAAAATCTGTGCATTTTACCTGCAGCAGTTTATTTCCCTTTGGCTTACTGTCTTAAGTCACCGAAGTCTACTAGCAACCTTGTTTTGGGTCACCACAGCTTAAGACATGGCTAGTTCACATTCAACACGGTCATGGACTTTCCATTGGTTGGTAAAACGGGTTTCATCCAGTTAGAGATGAGGACTTGGAGAAGAGAGAGACAACTGTAAAATTGTTAAGCGCTATTTCCCACACTTAAAAAACAAACCAAAAGAAAAATGCAACCGTAGCTGAATGAAACAAGTTTTACTATCAGGTTTATGACTATGTTGAATGTCTCTGGGCAACAGGGAAGTAAACAAACAAGCATACATTCTAATGCACATCCACTCTTCATTTTATATTTAAAACTGCTGCAAAGATGTTTTACATGCTGATGGACAGGAAATATATTCCTTTGCTACAGATGGTGCAAAAAGTCTACTGCCATGTCTAAATTGACCCTATTTACAAGCTTTAAAGCAATGTAGCAGATGGGACATTCACCCGTTATAATATGGAAGAGGCATTCTGGTAAGAATTTTGGGATTCCTTTCCTTTCACCGACTCATCTGTAACAGAAGGCAGCTGCAAATTGCCTCCAATGCTTTGGAAACAAAAGGAACAGAATGGGGTTTCATCAAATGTACCAAGGAATGCTTAAAGAAGAGTCCATTCTCAGTAAAGGCCTACCAGTGCAGGAAGAGTATGCCTTAAAAACAAAACTGTCAGTGTTACAAGGAGAGAGAAAACCAAAAGTCTCCATAGCATTATACGTTGGGGCATGAGAGTTCCAAGTAGGATACACAGATGCACATAGGAACAGTTGGTGGCCTTCTGAGGAGTATGAAAGTCTATATAAATTGTACAATACAATAAAAAGGCTCATTGTCCCGATTATGAATGAGCGGAATCTGCATTCATATCCAACTCTGCTTTACTTGTAAGTATAGAAAGCAAGTGATGAAATGCCTTTGCTTGTCGATCAGGTCCAGCTAAAGGGTTGCTTTAAATATGAGCCAAAAAGTAATCCGACCTAGGCAAGGAATAAGGTCAAAAAAAAGGGCTAGGACAAGAGATAACGTAAACAGTGAAGGAGGGACATTACTCTCTTTCCCTCTATTATCCCTTTCAGAGGTGGAGTCTCTCTGCAATAAAATTAAATCAGGCTCCCCAGCAGACCCTATGAAACCAGACCAACTCCGTAAATTTCAAAAACACCTACTACCAGTCTGCAGTGAGCTGATTAACTTATCCCTAACCTCAGCGTCAGTACCACTCACATGGAAGTACGCCAAAGTGACACAGTTACTAAAAACACCCTCTTTGGACACATCCAAACCTGAACATTATCGCCCCATATCCCGGCTCCCGTTTTTGACCAAAGCCACTGAATCCCATGTGAATTCCATCCTCACGAAGTTTGTAGAGTCCAATGAGATATTGGACTCCTCACAAAACGGTTTTCGATCACGCCACAGCACTGAATCCGCCCTGTTGGCAGTGACGGAGCAACTTCGAAGCTCTTTGGATGAAGAAAACGCCACAGCTCTGATTCTTCTTGACCTCATCGCCGCTTTTGATACGGTATCTTATAAGATCCTTTTGCGCAGCTTGCAGCAGATAGGTATCGGGGCGCGGCCTTGGCCTGGTTCAGATCCTTTCTGGATGGCAGAACATTCTAGGTCACGATACCACCCCATTCTTCTCAGGAGTACGCTGCCCGCTACGGAGTTCCGCAGGGATCGATATTGAGCCCTACACTCTTTAATATTTATCTACAACCCCTTGCAGTGGTAGCAAAAAACAAAGGACTGTCATTAGTATCTTATGCTGTCTGCAGTTAAACGCCAGTAAGTCTGAAATTTTGCTGCTAGGGAGAGAGTGTCATTTGTGGTCAGATCAATGGTGGCCAGAGGCGTTGGGGCCCGCACCCCCACCCAAAGAGGCTGTGAAAAAGCTGGGAGTATGGGTGGACAGTGGGCTGTCCTTCGAAGCCCAAACAAAAGCTGTTGCGGGGGTATGTTTTGGGCTTCTGCGTGGACTCCAGCCTCTTTTAGGATTTTTCGACTCTCAAACTCGCCAGACCATTATCCAATCTACGATCTTATCTAGACTGGATTATTGTAATTCCCTTTATTTAGGCGCAAATAAATCTGGGATTCAGCGCTTACAGAGGGTACAAAATGCGGCAGCGCGCACTCTCTTTGCTCTCCCTAAATTCTGCTCAGCATCAAAGCTCATGCCTAAGCTACACTGGCTGCCAATTGATAAAAGAATTCAGTTCAAGACATTATGCTTTGCCCATAAAATTCTGAACCAACAAGCGCCTCCTGTCTTATCTCATCTGCTGGTGCCGTATTCACCGCGACGTACACTGCGTTCAGCCGTTCAGCACCTAGCTTGCATCCCCCGAGTTTTAAGAGCAAGAGCCGGGGGGCACTCTTAAGGTGCTGGCATCCGTACTCTGGAACTCTCTGCCTGTGTCTATCAGAGGTATCCAGTATCACCTGGCTTTCAGGAAGGCTGTAAAAACGTAGCTGTTCCCGAACTAATCCACACCTCCCCGGTTTTCCATCTTGCAATGTTTTACCTGGGTAGCGTTGGGACGCCCCGTCGCTGGGGCAGTCATGCGCTGTACAAATCTCTTTAACATAGGTCATTAAGAAACAAAACCAACGTTATGATGGTCTTTATTTCCTCAATTATAGTTGGATGAGTTCTGCTCTGTGCAAGTGATTATATTAAGTCTCCATTGGGAAGTTACAGATTCTTTAGTGCCAACTGGTGGTGCCACATCTAGAAAGAACATTTGTTTATATTTGTGAGGAAACTGCTTTTAGCAGGTTAACCACCACCCTTTGCCCCATGTTTTTGACTCTTAAGTACTGGTGTAATGACTCTCCAATTCAATGGGCCCTGCTGACCAAGCTTCAGTGCATGTGCTCTGACCCTTAAAAGGGTATATGGTGGATTGCTACACCTACAATTGGCATAAGTTAACTTGCATACAAGTACCTAGTATACGGTACCAAGGTCTATAAGTTAAAGTGTCTCTCATGGACTGTAGCACTTATTGTGCTATTAAGAGTGTGAAAAAGCAAAGTGTGACTGCCAGCCACCATTGCTGGTTGGCAGTCAGTTTTTCAACTGCTAACTCAATTTTTTTTTTTTTTTATTTTTATTTTTTTAAAGAGTTTTATATAGCGCGAACTAGACCCGAGACATCGGGTATCAGAGCGCTTTACATGAGCACCAGTTTCATTACAGATGGACACATTCATTTTTCTTAGGCACAGGGAGATTAAGTGATTTGCCCAGAATCACAGGATGTTGAGCGTCATTGCCGAGACTCGAACCCGGTTCCCCAGCTTCGAGGTCGACCACTCTAGCCGTAAGGCTACATCCTCTCCCCATTGCCATTTAAAGTATTGGCAAAGTCTAACCTTCCTCTTTAATATATGTACGACACCCCTAAGATAGGCCTAAAGAGCCATAAGGCACAGTGCTGTAAATTAAAAAGAGTAGGACATATGTTTTTATGTGTCCTGAAAGTAAAAACCCCACTTTGTCGTTGTTACTGTAGAAAGGCTAGCAGCCCCATTAGCAAGTACAGTGTTAAACGCTGACAATTCAGCAATGCCAAATTGGCCTGAATGGGACTACTCAACATGGTATTTCAAGGTATCAAAAGACTCACTGCATTAAACCAAACTTGATGGTCCAGCAGAATTTAATGTAACTTTTGCACAATTTGCAACTTTAGTAAGTAGCCACCTTGTTACCCAAAGATCTCCAGAGACAGTTTACGGTTGCTGGCTACGAGAAAACATTCTGTCCTTCTGGAGAGAGTTGTGAATGACCCTCAGGAAGGAACACAGAGGATCTGCCAAGGCAGGAGGTATAACCCCCCCACTCCCTCGTGGCAGGAAGGCTAAACAGGCTATGAGCCAAACAGTTGTGCTTCAAAGAGGAAGCCGCCTTTGAAGGGCAAGCAGTAGTCACACACGCAAGGGGCTAGTCTTTTGTTTTCTTTGCAGACAGGTTGGCATCAAGGACAGAGGTTGAAGCCTTTGCCAAGATGAGAAGCCGTTGTCAAATCTTTTTTCTCCAGAAGTGTGTAACCCCCCACGAAGCCACACCTCTGGGATGGGCTAGGAAGTTCCCCAAGCCAAGAGAAGAGTTGCGCCATGTTGGGAGTGGGAAGGATAGTGCACCCTGGGATAGCGAGATGCAACACGTCACAGGAACTTGTCATAATGCAGTAGGGACCTGGTAGCCCGATTGACTAGTTAGCCACTCCATCTCCCTGAGCTCGTAGTGGGCATAAGAGTGGCATCCAGACCTCAGAGCACATCTGTATTGAAGTGACTTCAAGAGTCAGCTGACTGACTTCCTTGTACAGCTACAGGGACACAAATGGTGAAGAAGCCTGCCTTAGAGAGTTGGTAGCCAAGAATGCCTAACCGCTGCTGACCACCAAGTGCAGCCTGGGAGACAGAGTTCCAACCCTCAAACGTTGCACTTGAGTCTGCTGGACCTGGGAGAGTCGTCAGAGAGCAGTTTGGTCGCCCAACAAGGAAGTTATCATTAGTTAAAGGGAACCACTGGTTTCGTTGTAACTAGAGACCGGTGGGGGGGGCGCTAGGTGGTGCGTGACTACAATGGCCGCGCTTCTGTAAGGCTCCTGCCGACACGGGCGATAAAACATACAAAACCCCCATCCTGAGATGCTGTAACGGCTCAATATTCCTACTCCCAGAGAGCGGAAACTTTGCTGGCTAATGCGGTGAGGTTACGAGGCTGCAGACGTCCATATCGCGCTACGGTGACCGCAGAAAGCCCCCGCCCTGTGAGCAGAGAGTGAAACCTGGTGCGGCCGGGCGGCGACGGATTCTACGCCAGTCCGGTACGGCGCGTGGGAGCACAGGCCCGCCTGACGAGCAACAGCGGGGGCGGGGGCCGCGGAGTGAGATCTACAGCAGAGAGAATAAAGAGAGTGGGCGCATCTACTGTGACTCCAAGGTGAGCCGATTCTGAAGGTGGGAGCGACGGATGGAGTGCTCCCCAGTGCGGGCTCACAGGCAAAATTAGGAGGTGGCGGCGGGAGCATCTGAGCGCGCGGACCGAGTGGCGGTGTTGCGGGGCCTTGCCTAATTACGCAAATACAGGTGTGCATCGAAGGAGACTCGCACTGGTGAAGACTGGGAAACCCCCCATACAAAAAATAAACGCACTGCGGATACGTGTGGCGCTGTGCTGCTTAGCTCCGACCTGACTGCTGAGGCGCGACGCTGCTTCCGGTAGTGCCTCCAAGGTAGACTGCCATCTTGGACATCTGAGGAGAACGCGGCCCCCTCACAAATACCGTGCCAAGAGCTGCAAATCACCGCACTGTCACTACCCTGATTCTCCTGAGGTTGGGCAAAAACGAGGTGTCCCGCAGAAGCTCCTGCGGGCGGGCCCTTTATTGAATGCTGTGCACTATAGACTGACCTGAACTGCGGGTGGCTGAGGTGGGCACGACACAGCGCAGGTAGGAGGACGGCGTGATCCTAACTACTCCCCCTAAAAACAAAGAGCACTGCGAACTCGCATAACGCAATTCTTCCTAGTAACTACCTCATATAAACTGACGCTGCTTCCCGCATTGCTGGCAAGAGTGGTCGCCATTTTCGACACTAGACACAGACGCAAACTCCACACAAGAACTGAGCTAGACGCCTATAGTCACGGAATGGACACCTCCCCGGACCCCTAAGAGGGTGCAGGTAAACTGTGAGAAATAGAGATCCATACAGGTGCGATACCTGACGGTAGAGACACGCGAACTTGGCTGACCTGTGAGACGAGCAACGGCGACACCGCATAACGCACACCAGTGGAAGGCGAAAGAGCGAACACATTGCCCGGTGTAGCGCTGCACGGAGAGATCATACAATATGGGGCGCACAGACGCGAAACAATCGAAGATCCCGTTTGAGACACGGAAAACGCCCAGAACAGGTGCAACGGAACAAACGGACACGGAAGCGGCGGAAAATCAAGAGGAAGATTGGAAAACTCTCCTACTTAGCATGAAGCACAGCCTGACGTCCATTGATGCCAAAATGGACACAATGAACGCGAGACTGGACTCTGTTGTGCACAAACTAGACCAACATGACCAGAGACTCAAAGAGTCGGAAACCAGAATTTCAGACCTTGAGGACATGACTAACGCTACTAAAGATCACGTTTCGCAAATGGATAAACTCCTTAAAATAATAGCAGATAAAAACGAGGATTTGGAAGCTCGTTCACGAAGGAACAATGTACGCATTCTTGGTCTGGCTGAAACAACCAACACAGGGCGAATGGAGGACTTCATTGAAAAACTCATCGTTGATCTATTTGGGAGAGATGTGTTTTCCGCTCATCCGACGGTGGAGAGAGCTCACAGATCCCAGACCACTCGGCCGCCTCCGGGAGCGCCTCCGCGCCCTGTGATTGTTCGCTTTCTAAACTACCGCGACCGAGATACTGTTCTGCGCCTTGCCCGAGAGAAAAAGCAGATCCCATACGAGAATACCACGTTAGCATTTTAACCGGACTTCACACAAAATGTGCAGTAGGCGAGACGCAAGTTTGCAACAGTTAAAAAAAAAAACTACAGACACAAGAGATTCCGTATGCAATGCTGTACCCGGCAAAGTTGCGGATCACACACCAAGGGAAACAGCATTTCTTCCGGACTCCACAACAGGCCGAGGATTATCTCAGACACCATCGCCAAGCGGCCTCCAAAGAAGCGGAAGCCCGAAGGCGCTCCAGATCCCAATCGCCGATGTCAAACCCGGAATGAAGTCTGTACCATTTCTCACTGAAAATCAGTCTGTCCTTACCACGTTATCCATCACGAACTGATATTCTCTGGAAATGACTCTCATAAGGTATCACAGTATCTGCTGACTCGCCCGGACACTCACCTCCTTCCCACGGTAACTGATCGCCTACCTATGGTCAGGTGATAGGTGGGTGAAAAAGTGGAGGGGAGTGGGCGTGTCATGGGCCCCTAGTGTCATTTCCGAGAGGGTGAACCCCCAGTTGTATTGCCTTTTATATCACTGTGATTTGGTAATCGTTAGTTCCTCTACGATTTAGAAGTTAGGGGGGGTTAATATGCTCGACAAGTTGGGGATGTGGGAGGGGGGTGGGGATCCAAGCCTGAACAAGTTGCTTCATACTCTGCGTGAGCTCGCTAGAAATTCAAATTCACTTTGCGTCCTACAAAATGAGGTGATATGGCAAACATAACCCAACAGAATAGTAAACTGAATATACTAACCTGCAATGTCCGTGGCTTGAACAACCCGAGGAAAAAAAGGCAGTTACTAGGGTATCTAGACAGGCACCAAATTACCATTGCCCTACTGCAAGAAACTCACCTACACCCTGGGTCGGTTCCCCCGTTCGCCATGAGATGGGCAGCACATAGCTATTTTTCGTCATACTCAGGATACTCAAGGGGAGTGGCCATCCTCATTAAACGAGGAGTGAGGTTTGAATTGGGAGGGTCGGAGACAGATTCAAGCGGAAGGTATTGCCTCATCTGGGGTAGGCTTGAAGCTAAGGACGTAACGATTGCTAACTATTATGGCCCCAACATTGATGACCCGCACACCGTACTCCTGCTCTGGGGCAAAATACAAGCAATAGGCTCCACTTACATTATCTGGGGAGGGGACTTCAATGCAGTAGTATGCCCTCAGGAAGATGGGTCTCATGCTTCCCCTCTTCACTACACAAACACACAGAGAACGCTAAAGGAATTGATAGACACACAATATCCCTAATAAAAATGGTTATCTTGCCAAAACTGCTCTACCTTTTTATGAACATACCTTACCATCCAGGGAGGTTTTTTTTTTTTTAAACTCTGAACACGCAACTCACTAGGCTTATATGGGGAGGTAAACAAGCACGTTTAAAGCTGGCCACACTGATGCTACCATATTATCAGGGAGGGTTTGAAGTTCCTAATTTTGAATATTACTATCACTGTGCCCAGGCGCACTTTGCTTCCTACTGGTTTCACCCTCCCCCCTTCATGCCACACCTAGCAGTGGAGGATGGCTATATGACTCCGATACCCCCCTCTGGCTATCTATCTGCAGCTGTGAAGGAGCGGGAGAGGGACCCATCAACAGTTGATTGTACTATCACTGCTTGGCGGAGAATTGCCCGCAAGTTGGAGGCCCCAATGATGTACTCCCCCAGACTCCCGCTGCTCCGTAACCCCTTATTGCAGGTCACTAATGAAGGGATATGTAGACGGTTGCTAGAAACTCCGTTGTACCACATGCGGTGACCTCTACATTGAAGGGCAGTTCCTCTCAAGGGAGCAATTCTTTGGGGCGCACCCCCCCCTACCACCATGGACCGATTTATGTATATAAGACTCCGATAGAGTGTCAAGGCCGCTACACCGGCATTCCCCACAGAGCCGACTGTCCTGCCTCCTCTGCATGCACTACTACAACCCGAAGCCCCCAGGCACATCACTTCCCTATTGTACAGGCATATGCAGAATGCACCTCCTTCCCAACCTCCGCCTGCTCGTGTGGACTGGGATTGGGATATGGAGACTCTCCTGACGGATGAACAATGGGAATTCAGTTGTGGGCAGACGGAGAAAGCCACAGCTAATAGTCGACTAAAACTCATTCACTATAAATTCCTACACCGACTATATTACACTCCTGTTAAATTACATAAGCTCCATTTGAGGGCCGATGATAAATGCGATAGATGTGGGAGGGGGGGGGTAGCGGATTTCTTACACTTGGCGTGGCAGTGTCCGCAGGTGTGGGACTATTGGGTGCAGGTGTTTGCAGGCCTTTCACAAATGATAGGGACACAGATACAACCGTCCCCCCGGATAGCTCTGCTGGGCTGCATTCAGGAAGTTATCACAGCTCATAAAAAATTTCTAGCACTAAGCTTACTCCTGGCGAAACGCCGTGTGGCCTGTCGGTGGGGTAGAGGCCGTGCCCCTAAATTCAAAGAATGGATGTGTGATTTATCCACCTGGCAAGGTCAACTGAATAGCTACGCCGAACTCTTACCCCTGAAATCGAGACCAAAAGATATTTGGGGCCCCTTGACTACATACCTTATGGAGCAAGATTCGGGGGGTGGTCGAGACGCCGCGGAGGGAGAGACTGGGTTACAGGCAGCGGCAGAGACCACCAGAGCCCCTTTGCAGTCACAGGAGACGATCTAAGATCCAGAGTTTGGATGATGGAGGAAAGGAGGGGGGGGGGTGTGACCCATGCGGGGTGTGCGCAAGCCCGGACACCCCTAAATGTAACATTGTGCCCGTATTTTGCCTGCCTTAGTATCAGGTACATGGTTTCGCTAACGGATGATTTCAGGTTGTCAGAAATCCGAACTGGAATGATGCCATTATCCGCACCGCAAGATGTAAGGGTGGGCTTGACTGTACGAAAGATGTTGTTCTTCAGGCTGGTCAGGGGGGATGTTCATTGTTTGTTATTGGATTTACAGATATAAGTGATGAAAAATGCTGTAACTAAACTTTGTTTTCAAGACGCATAAATTGCGTAAAGTAATCCTTCTGCTGTATCACAATTAAAACAATAAAGGTTTTTGAAATTTAAAAAAAAAAACTAGAGACCAGTGGTCTTCAACCAGACTTTGATGGACATCGACCGATGCGGCCTAAATTGCCCCACTGTGTTCATGTACTGAGGAGTTGCCCCAGAAACACCCCCATCACCGGAACAGCACTCTTGAGGACCGCTCCATTAAAGTCTGTGTTGGTTCACCCATAGAGCCTGGAACTGGACTGAAGACTGCTTTGAATGCAAGTTAACTGTCCAACTGGACCTCTTTGATCCCTGACACTTCCTGCCAGAGTTGGTCACCCAAAGCAGGCTGTAGCAGTAATTTATAACTTTATAAACGTTTTACAACTATGCAAAGTTTACCGCAAGTGTTGTCCATTACAATGATTTATTGAGCTAAATGAAAAAGGAGCAATTGATTCTTCCTTTGAAAATTCAAATTTTCGACCCTACGGTGGTTTTCAGTCATTGAGGTGGCTATTTAAAGATAAAAGTACATCCTAGTTTTATAAATTGGTGTCCGATTTTTATTGAGTCTTGTTTCTTTCTTATTTAACTGTTTTGGTACTTCTTAATGGTTTACACTTGTTCCTTTGATAAAGCCTGGCTGCTCAGAGCCATAGTTGCCGAGGGTTGAGCTATGGTTTTTCAAACGAATCTGACTGGAACCAGTACAAGTGGTGAGTTTGTCATGATGAGGGCTCACAACCACATTATATAATAATCCGCTTTCCATACAACCTTGCTATGCAGAACAGTTAAAACCAATGATCTAGACACGAAGATCCTTGAATGTTTGGAGGAGGAAGGTAAGGAGTCAGGAAAAAAAAAAAAAAGCTCTGATCCATTAATGGGGGGAAGAAAGTAAAAATTTTACATACAGAGTTAGTCGGAAACGTGAATGAACTCTGTAAGAGAATACACTGAAGTTTAGGTTCCGATGCATTAACAGAAGATAGGCAAAATTGTTGGTTGATTGTATACAAGGCATTAGTGTGTGCCGGATTTAGAGGAACTGGCTTGCACTTTTTCCTTATTCTTTTCATGTTTGCGGAGTGCAAACTAAAAAAACGATCTCTCTAATTAAATTCTAGTTTGATTTTAAAACCTTGCTCTCCACTCCTCTGTGGATTCCTTTAGTAGAAAATAGGGAAAATTGGTGCTTTCAGGATGCTTGATGCCGACACACCAGTGTCAAGTAACATAGGCTTCAAAGAACTGGTATTAGGATCTAATCCTGGCCCCCGAAATACCTCCATAAAAAAAAAAATTTAAAAAAAATTCGCCCAGAGATTTCATTTTTAATTTGTGGCTTTGGATCATTAAAGAAGAAATTTAGCTTGGGTAGACATTGCTGGTCCGGGCCAAATTTTTCTGGCCGACATTTAAAAAAAATGGCAGATGTGTTGCAGTGATGTAATATTTCAGGAGCCATGAAATCTATATACTTAATTTTGGTGTCAAAACATAGGTTTTGGGGGTCAAGTAGTCTTATAGAGACAGAAAATAACTCCTCAGAGCACCATCTTCCGCCATTTTCCAAAATGGCGGCTATAATAGAGGAAGAAGACACCTATATAGAAATTAAAAATATTAATGTTTAATCCTTTTATGTATGCACCAAACAAGGTTTATGATCTGAATATGGGGAAAAAAAGAATGTTTATCACTCCTGTTTTAGACATTTCATAGTTCACCTTATTTATTCGTTTTGGCCATTGCTCGTGGTTCATTTGCAGAATGTTGAACATTTGAGAAGAGCATATCGACAGGCACATCTTTTTGCAGCACAAGTTTTGCAAGTACATGTAGGTTCTGTGGGTAGTGGCTTTAGAAATTTTGTAGGTTTTAGCACCTTATCAATATCTTACCAACCAAATTCACACAGATCTCTCTGCTTATGCACGAGCCAAAACATTTAAACACCTGAACAAGTAGAACGTCGGTGAAAGGTCACTTAGCAGGACTGATCTCTTGAACTCGCTGTACCGAAGATCGTCAAATGTGTGACGGTCAGAACTTATTTTCCACACACGCACAAGGTATTTTTCTATGCCTTTAAAGTCGCATTCTTCTTCTGTCTAAACAAATTCTTTTAGAAACTTCCCAGGTTCAGCAGTTAAAGCTCCAAGCTTTGTTCCAATTTTGATCATAGTGTTATCACTCGTAAGAATATGTGCCTTGATAAGAACACTGGGCATCTCTGAGTCTCGTTTCTTATACAGAATAAGAAGCGGGATTCGATTGGAACCATTTCAAACAATCCCACTCAACATGTGGCAAAACATGAAGGTCAGCTTCCTCCAATTTACTGTTAAGTTCTTTAACAATATGGCCTATACCTTTTGAATTGATCTCTGCAGGCACCAACTCCTCATTGACAATCATTTCACTTGCAATAATTGGAAATTCAGTGTTCACTGAAGCATCAGCAATGTTTTGGCGAGTTAACATCTCCAAGTTCATCTTGTTCGATGTTGATGACCAGAATATATGGTGGTTGAACAGATGGATGCAGGAAAATTGGCTCAAGCTGAATACTGAGAAAACGGAGGTCTTACTTTTTGGAAATAATACTTCTTTTTGGAACAATTCATGGTGGCCGGCCGTCTCTGTACCCTGCCCATCCTCTGTTCGAAAAGTAAAGAACCTGGGAGTCATGTTTGATGATTAACTGTCAAGTTCAAAGATACTTTATTCGGCAATTCAATGCCATAAAAGTGGACATGTTAAAGAAATACATTTCTTCGACAAACTTTAAGACTTTTAAAAACATTAAAATAGGAACATTCTTAACATCAATCAGGGGACAGAGTTCGAATTATAAAGTGAAGCGGAAGGTATCATATAAAGTGCAAAGTGCTAAAGTCAAGTACGATAGGCAATGTATCATAAAAATACCAATATTAACGTAAAACGGGCCGTGGAGTTAAAACAGATAAAAACTAATGGCGGCTAAAATGACAACTTTCTCCTGCACCTAATGGCTCCTGTTAAAAAACTTGCAACCCCAAAACAGACCATAGGGGAGGATAGCATTTGGAGATACAACAAAGCAGGCCTGACTTGGGTAAAATGACAATCTCTGAGTAATGGAAATATAAACCTTTTATGCAATAAAACATAATAATCACAGAAGAAGATAAAATGTAAGAAATCTTGCTCAGAGAAATTGTCGCAAGGACAAGGTTTTAAGGTGCCGGGTTTTGTAAAACCTTGGGGAACAGCCAAAAGCCAGGGAACCAAATACAATCGGAATCTGGTTAGCACAGAGCGATGAAAGGCGTTACCAACGACGAGGAGATATGGTTGAACTTGATTGGACAGGGATAATGTAACACATCTTCTCACCGTTTGTTTTGCTAACTCCTTTTCTTCCCCAAGTCCCAGGCGCTTGTCCAGGAGCTGTTGTTTAATCGTTCTGATTTTGGATTTACCTAAAGATTTAGGGCTACAGTACAAGTCTGGGCAACTGAGCCATTTTGTCAAATCCATTATATACTTTAGCCAAGGGAGGTGCACGGCTCCATCCAACGCTACACAATCCGTAATTATTTGTTGGTTTGAATTTATAATGGGACTGGCCCAAACCCTCAGCCAGCGCAACAAGGGGGCTACCGCTATCAAATCCGAAACGTAACCCACCCCTACTTCTTCATGTAATATAAATGCCGGGTTGGTGGGCGGGACTGCCAAAAACGTGCGTAAAAACTTGTCTTCAACTCCCTGAATGTCCTTTCCTTCCTTGTAGCCCCAAATATCGCAGCCGTAGGTTGCCATAGGGATGCACTTTTCTTTATATATCTTCATCAGGGCAGGGAAAGGTTTTGACCCTAGTCTTTTAGCAAAATTTAGTGTAGCCCCCGTCACTCTGGTTAGTGTGTTCTTTTTTTTGCATAATTTGTGCACGCCAAGACCCGCGCACATCAAAAAGTACCCCCAGATAGGGGAATGTTGGGACTTTGGTTAGTTCAAACCCTTTACAATAAAATTTGGTCTTTAGGGGCTTTCGAGGGCCAATAGACATTGTATGTGATTTCGTAAAATTTGTGGACAGGTCTAAAGAGTCCATAAAAACGATAAAACCATCTAAAAGTAATTGGAGGCACACTGCGGTTCTGGTTAGCAGGACCGTGTCGTCTGCATATAAAAGTGCAGGGATCATCTTGACACCAACCCTGGGGATGTCTTTACAGCTGGCTATTAAAAAGTCCCCTAGCTTATTTATGTAGAGCGTAAATAGGAGGGGAGCCAGAATACAACCCTGACGTACCCCTCTCTTCACAGCCCAAGAATTTGTTAAATCGCCGTTTCTGTTGTATCTAACCGCAGCCGTGTTATTTTCATGAATAGTATGTAAAAAGGCCCCCAGCTCTGATTCAAGGCCTATGTCACTTAAAATTAACCATAGTTTTGATCTATTTACACAATCAAACGCTTGTGTCAGGTCCATAAAAGCCAAATGTAATAATCCCTTTTTGGCAATGGTGTACTTTCCTACCACTGGATGTAAGTTTAGACATTGGTCCAAGGTCCCTTTGTCCGGCCTAAAGCCATATTGCAGATCGGAGATGACATTTCGGTGGTCCAACCATGCAGTTAGGCGATCTAGTATAACTTTGCCCATTATTTTGGCAGCGGAATCTAAAAGTGAGATCAGCCTGTAACATGCAGGGTCATCCCGTGCACCCTTTTTAAAAATGGGAACAATGACTGCCTTTCCCCAGGATGATGAAAAACCATGTGAACATGCAGCATTAAAAACATGTGCTAAAATCCTAGCCCAAACATTTGGATCAGCCTTGTATAAGTCTGCTGGGACCCCTTCCTCCAGATGTAGATGTAATTGCGTTATAGACCTCGTCTATACTAAAATGGAGTGATCTGCTAGTTTGCCCACCTTCCCTGTACTCCTCAGTTTCTCCTAAGTTAGTACCGCTGAATATATGGCCGAAATGCTGTACCCATTGGTCGGCCGAAATTAGACAGTCAGTGTTAGAGTTTGGAGTTTCAGAAAAACAGGGACTATTGACTACCGACCAAAAGTTAGAGCTATCTGTCAGCACACTAAGCTTGCCCAAGGGCCTCCCAAGCCTGCTCTCTTAGCTGCTTCTTTCTATTCTGGACTGCTAGTTTATAAGCCTTTCTTTTACCCCTAATTTATAAGCCTTTCTTTTACCCCCAACTGTCCTTTTCAGATCAATCACATCTTCATGTTTTTATACCTTGAAGATCTTAAAATAGATCTTTCCTTTCATCCCATTAGACCTACAAAAAACGGTAATTGTTGCCTTGGTTCTATCGAATATAGACTACTCTCTAATGATCTCTATTTGGGAGCACAAATGCGCATGCAGTTGAAGCTCCAAACTCTGCTGAATGCTGCAGCCCTCTTATTACTAAAATCCCAAAATGTAGTCCCATATCAAAGAGCATTAGGGACCCGCACTGGCTGCCTGTCCAGGCTAGGGTGAAATTTAAGGCCTTATGCATTATCCACAAGGCTCTCCATGGTTTTGGCCCTGCCGTCTTTCAGAATTTACTTAGGTGACATGTCCCTTGACGTGATCTAAGATCATCCACCACCGGACTGGTGGTCATCCCCAGGGCCAAGAAGGCGAATGGGGGGAGCAGAAGTTTTTTCCACTTGGCCTGCAAGTAATGGAACACTGTGCCATTCACATTAAGGTCTCAAACTAGCAGGCTGGTTTTTAGAAAATCCCTGAAGACCTGGCTCTTTGCTTCTGGGGTCTAAAGTAGGTCTCACGGTATCTTGATTGGTAATAGCACTCATTAGCGCTAAGACGCCTTGGCATTCACGCGCTTTAGAAAAATCTTACTTACTTACTATAGGTGTCAAATTTTTGATGCAGGGAAAGTCAATTGTTCCACTTGTAGACATTCGTCGGATTCTCTCACATTCTTTGACAGATAGTTCAATATAACTGTTAAAAACAATGTGCAGTTCTTGCAAGGTGCACGCTGCAGGAAAGTGCCACTTTTTGCATGGTTACCCCCTAACGTTTTGCCAGATACCGGATGCCAACTTGATAGAGTGTCTGCTGAGAACCTGCTAACCATGCCTCAGCAACTATGTTCTTTCCCAAAACTGTACCTCTGTATCCACAATTGGCACACCTCTGGGCCACATGCAAGTCTCTTGTAAAAGGCACCCATGGAGCAAAGGGCCTTGTGACCAGAGAGGGCCTCTAAAGGCTGCAGCACGTATTATGCCACTCTGAGACACCTCACCTTAACACTCCCACCCTGTCCATGCGGACTGGGTGTTTTGGTGCAGACAAAACTAAAGAGTCAACATGGCAAACATCCCTGTGCCCCATGCCCACCAACACTCCCTGTGGCATGGGTAAGTCACCCCCTCTAGCAGGCCTTAAAGCCCTAAAGGCAGGGTGCACCATATCCCGGTGAGGGCATAGCTGCAAAAGCAATATGCCCCTACAGTGTCTGTGCCATTTACAGACATTGTAAGTGCAGCGAAACCATTTTGAGTTCATGGGCTGGAAGTTTGTCAACACGAACTCCACAGCTCCATGATGGCTTTACTTAAGTATGGGAAGTTTGGTATCAAACTTCCCAGCACATTAAACCCACACTGGTGCCAGTGTTGGATTTAATGAAAAATGCACACAGAGGGCATCTTCAAGATGCCCCCTGAAAAACGACCAACTCTGGTGGGGTTTCTGACGGACTCCCAGCCATCTGCCACCACCAGACAAGTTTCTGCACCCTTGGGTAGCGAGCCCTTCGAACTCTGGGTCCAGGAACAAAGCACATCCTGGGCAGAGGTGTCATGCCTCCTCCCAGAGGATGGGCAGGGTCCTTGAAGAGGGAGCTTCAAAGACCTGCCGCCTTGGTTAGCTACCCCAGCATGATTGCTGCGATCAGCAACAAGCTCCCACCGGTTCTGACGCCCATTTTGGGCCCGAGAACTGGCGGGAAAACCTATCCAGGAAGGGAGGTGTGCCCACGTTTGCTAACCCCACCCCTCAGTTGGGGGAGGCGACATGAAGCACACATCTCAGTCTCCGCCTCCAATCAGAAAGAGGCTTATGCCCCTCTCCCACTGGGGTGTAGAAACGCCAGGGAAGGAACCCATTAGTCCCAACCTGTACACTCTTGTAAACACCCCTCAATCTAGTATTTAGGTACACCGCTGAACCTTGCCTCTTCAGATTCAACGTGACAAGAAGGACCAAAGAGCCGTGCTGCAGAAGAGGACAACGAAAAATGCTTTGGCCCCAGCCCTACCAACCTGCTCTTGCTCTGAAAACCTGCGAGCTGAACCCGGAATGTCCTACAGCCAACAGCCTCCAAGAACCCCGGAGACATACCATGCTTTCCTAAAGAACTCCCAACTCCCATGAACACTGAATTTGTCCAACACCAACCCAAGTCAGGACTCCATATCCAGCTGGATCCGCGAGTCCTTACCACTCTGCACCTGACGCCCAAGGCCCAACACCCATGGCCCAACACCCCAGCGAGGTCGCCCCAGCGATCCTGACCTGTGATCCAGCATTGGAAAACCTCCACTGACCTGCTCCTCGATTAGTACAGCCTCATCCTGAAGGGTCCCCCTGACTGCGACCGGAACCGGTGAGAAGAACTTGACATGAAGACACCCCTGCAACCGCAGCTCCTGAGACATGAGGTGCCCTACCAACAGTGTCCTGGTGTCCAGCAACTCGTCATCTTCATCCTCCAGTTGTTGGTTCCCTTCATCCAGTCTTCTGGCTCCAGCCTGCGGTCCTTTTCCGTCATCGACGTACTCCATTGAAGAGCATTGGGCTCTTAGATACCTCCTGAGCACCCTGCAACCTGGCGTCACTGGTGGTGTGGACTTGGTGCCAACCTGGGACCCCCTTTGCCCCGACCTTAACCCTAGGAGCTTGGCTCCTGAGATAGAGGGCCTGCCCGTGAGCAGTCCCCAACAAAGGTGCCCCCTAGCCCCATTGGCCAACATTGGCACTCTGCACCCAGCCGCCCTAGTGCCGCTGTTGGTGCCCCTTGAGCCAACCTGAACCTTGGGGAACCTTGGTTCTCCCCCCCAAAACACCACTCCGAAAACAGTTTTACTCACCTGTTAACTTAACACTTCGTTTTCTCCACAGGACTGAATGGTGGGTTTTCTCTGAAAATTCTTCTAAGTGTTGAACAATCTTGTACTGCACAAAAAGTAACTTATTGGTTGCACAAGTGTTACCCTGCTTACAAGTGTCCTGTGTTGTGTAAACTGTGTTAGGAGTGTGTTTCATACCAAATTCGAACAGTAATCTAAAAGTAATAAGCATTTTTGAACAGTTCATAAATCATTTTCTCCATTGAAAAAGTAATCTAAATGTACCTACAAAGCCAGTGTTCACTGCATTTTGAAAGGACACATTGTATGAAGAGTTTAACATACCTGCGAATAAGTAAATCTTGGTTTATAGAAATAAAACAACAAAATAACGTTTTATACAAACATTTGGTCTGGATTCAGTCTTTGAGTGTGTGATATCATTTCGTGCCAGAGTGTGTACCACAAATGCTTAACACTACCCTCCTGATAAGCCTGACTGCTCAACCACACTACCACAAAAGAGAGTAAGGTATTATCTACTTTAACCTTTGCTACACCTCTGGAGATCCACTGGACTCTGTGCACACTATACATTACTTTAATATAGTATATACAGAGGCAGCTTCCTACACATCTGTAGAGCAGTCTGAACGATCTCTCTGAAGTTTTACATGATTAAAATCTTGACGATTCGCAATTGTGACACATAGTCCACAACAACAGCAGTTTTCAATCAGACACCTTTTCAAATTGAAATTCTGAAATTTTTCAGGTGAAGGTTTTCTTTCGAGCTCTTGTATGAGTTAGCGCTTCACTGGTTTGGTTGCAGCATCTGATGGAAGATGATGATGCGACAGAATGTCCTTGATAAATTCACCCCTTCCTTTTACTACATCGATGTCTCTATGTGCTTGCGAAAGCTGTTTTTTTGTAACCTGTTTTGTAGTGGCTGGTTGGACAAACCTCTTACTATGGCAATTAAAGCGTGGAAGTTTAGCTTTAGTGATTATGTCAAACAGATTTCTCTTTCAATACAAATCTCTCCTGTTACGGTTATGCGTACAGTTTCAATCCATGTTCCAGGACATCTAGTAGATGTGTCTTTATATCGTTATCCACATATTATTTGGTCATGAAGTTATGAAATCGCACAGGCTCAGTCATTTCAAACGGGTTTCCTTGTTGCAGCATGAAATGAAGTAGGCTGTCAATATGTTTATTAAATTGTTTCACTCGCTTTCCCACAGGTTCGTGGTGAGGAACCGTTTCACGATGGTCTATTAATTTTGAATTTATCTTCTCTAAAAACATTGCAAATAGAAAGAACTTCATGGTAAGCTAGCTGCCATTGAGCAACATGTTCACTTTTACATGTCTGACCAACAATTCCCATAGCGCTTTTCTGTGATCTCTGGATCGTCTGTTCTAGTTTTATATCTGGAGCCATTGAATTGAACCTTCCCTCTCTGTCGTTCAACATAAAAGGTCTTTGGATGAATTTTCTGTAGAGGTATGGTTTTTCCATCTCTAGCTTCTTCAATCTTTCCAAATATCAGGACCCATATCCCAGGTAGTTTATGCAATCAAATTTGCAAAAAACAGTAATCAGTGACTCCAGTCTTCACATGCATCCCCAATCACCTTGCAGATCAGCAGGTACCAAGTTTTTCACTAGAGCTATCATGTGTAAAACATTTATCCAGAACTTGCAAATTTCTGATTTTCCTTCACATTATTTGACAAACTCTACAAACTTGGTATTCGGATTTTGAAATGAATGTATTGAATATTGCCTGGCTTTGCATTATGTCTATTGAATGAAGTGCACCCTTTGCTTTGTTCAATTGTGAGATAAGATATGCAAAACCTAATTTGCCATTCTTGTTCCCTAAAGCATTCCAACGCCATTTTTCTATAGCCTCAGATATGATGAGCATACCTTGTAACAAACTAGCATAATGAGTTCCGCTCAATGCTGACTGGACAGTTTTGCTTCCAAAGATTTCAGCCTCAAGTGCATCATCTATGCCACATCCACGGAGATAACTTCCTGCACACCACACCACAACACAACTTTTGGTATGTGGAAATTCTACTGGATTGCTCATAAAAAATGTCAGCTACAATGCGGAAAACTCCTTCATCGCAGAAAATTGGCAGGATAGGCTGGTCTTCAAGCTGAGCATGCATATTTTGAATTTTGTTTTGGAGCTGTGCATACTGTTGCATAGTTTTTGACTGGAGATGGTATTACTGGTAGTAAAAAACCCACCCTTCAATGGGACAGTATTCTGGGAGATAAGAGCATGAATTTAGTCCACGGAGTAACTTGCTTTTCTTCATCCTTCAGTCCACAGCGAATAAGCGATACGATAAATTTAGTTCAATCAGCTTTGCAGACCGCGACATCAGGTAGAAGATGATCCATGTCCTCAGCCACTTTGAAACTTTCTGGTACACTGGGACGTGTTGATGGCTTGTAGTGATTTTGGCAAGACAGTTGGGTTATAAGTTTGCAGCTTCGTTTGTTTATGCCTACAGCTGACACAGCTTGTTTTCCAGCAGCTACTTCATGGGTACAGTCTTGAAAAAGCACTATGGCAATATCAGGTGAGCTGGATGTGCCAGACAAAGAAAAGTGGTCCTCAAAATAAAAATTGTCAAAATACCTTGGCTTCAGTACATAAATACCATATTGCACGAACTTAGGGGACCTGAACCTCTCAGAACCTCGTAGTACCCTGTAATTTAGTAAAAGGAAATCAAATCCATCCTGGTGTGTAAAAGGAATATGTATAGAGAACGCTATGTGGGTGGGAGGGGGGTGGGACCTACAATAAATAGGTACTGTATGGATACGATCAGGGGATACAAGCCTACCTGGTAGGTGTGAGAAAAACCTATGAAAGATTTTTGTTGACCAGATTACGCCTAGAATTGATTCATCATTTAGTGGTCTTTTCAAAAACAGATCTGTGGCCCCAGAACTTACTGAGATGACCATGTGACGGAAAGGCAACACAGTAGACGACTCATTTTATGTTATTTTTTCAATTTTACTGAGATATTGGATCTTCTATTCTACGACCCTTTTACTGTCACAAAGTGTTATTTACCATCAGGCGGCCCTCGCATTTTTAAAACCTCTGAGAAATGTGCATACGTGTTGTGCACTCCTTGTTTATATTTAAATGGCTCTTCGCAGGTGAAAATCACTATCTCATTTACACTACGAAGAAAACTGAAAAGGCTGTAGGGATATGTCAATTCTCAGGAAAGGGCATGGCTGATTTATATTTTATTACTGCTCTTTTAAATAGTGCTAAAATGTTTTTGCCAGTTTTTAATAAGAAAATTGGTCTGTTAATGTATATGAATAACCCTCTGGAATTATTTTAAAAATTGGAATTTACAATATTTGCTGACTAGCTGAATACTGATTGTAACATTTTAATTTATTAATATTTTTCGTATGGTTTCTTTAACATCTGTGGATAATACATATGACGCTTTTATGTATATGATTTTTGTCTCAGTTATGGATTTGAATAGAAATCTGAATAAAGATTTTTGATTTTGGAACTAGAGTAATGAGAATGTGGTTTCCCAGCCCCAGGTGGAGGGTATTTCTACATGCATTTCTATGTCTTGTAAGATCTAGAAGGGACGCAGATTGTGGCAACCATCTTTAAGCTTGGGCATTCGTGCTCCCCAATTGGTAGAATTCAGTCTGCTCAGGTGATTTTGCAAACATAGTGAACCTTGCTCCTGCGAATCACTGCAGTTTTTCGCAGCCTCAAATGATCCTTGCTCCAGTATATCACTGCTATGTCTTCATTATCTCCCAAGTTCCCCAGAAGTTTAGTTTGAAATGGAAAAAGGATTGTGCTTCTAAAAGGCTTTATTTGTGAAAACAAATTTTATTACAAATTTTCTTGGGTTTCAAACTCCATTGATTTTAGTGATATAGCTGTGTTACAGGTGGCTACTCTTGTTTGACCACATGTAGAGAGCACATATGTTGCTAAAGTGTTACTACCCATTTGTGTGGTATTTTATAACAAAATTGCTCATGTCATATGTCATTAGAACACTGCGGCTTCCTAATGTTGACCCTTATTGCTTTGTAGGACCAGGTGGATCGCAACTACATATTAGAAGACAAATCCATTACCAGATCCGTTCTGGGGCTCATTTATCTTTCCCTTTGCACCCATGTCCGAGGGGTTTCCCGAATAGAGAGAACCCTAGAGAGCAAGGTGTGCGAGACAGAAGAACAAGTTACTTACCTTCGGTAACGCTTTTTCTGGTGGATACAATATCAGCCTGTGGATTCCTCACCTTTTGAATTACCCCTGCGCCAGCATTCCACAGAAACTTTTTTCTCGCTCTCCCACGTCGACGAGGACGTCATAATGGCACGGCTCCGCTAGCGACTCCGTATGACGTCACCGGAGCCACAAGAAGACGTCGGTGTGCTGACGTCAGTTCCACCCATTTTGTCCGTGCCTTCGAGGCGAACGGGTGGACCGACAACATAATAGGAGTATACACAGTATACAATGTATACATAAATACACACAGCATAAAGAAAAATAGGAAAAGCTAAAGAAACAAAGCATTTCCTAAACACCAATAGCAAGGCAATCAAAAGACAGAGAAATAACCATGTCAAATAACTAAAAAACTCTTTTGGTATATGAAGGTGGACAACAGGGAGGAGGGTGGGTCAGTGAGGAATCCACAGGCAGATACTGTATCCACCAGAAAAAGTGTTACCGAAGGTAAGTAACTTGTTCTTCTGATGGATACATCTGCCTGTGGATTCCTCACCTTTTGAATTGAATCCCACAGCAGTCCCGCTCCCGGAGGAGGGTATCCACCTACTTATACCAAAAAATCCTGCAACACAGAAGATGCATAATGGCCATCCCTCCTAACCTCCGAATCTAAGCAGTAATGCTTCACGAAAGTGTGGAGGGAGGCCCAAGTTGCCGCCCTGCAGATGTCTACAACAGGAACACCTCTTGCCAAAGCAGAAGACTTAGCTCTGGTGGAATGAGCTCTTATACCTTCAGGAGGTTCCTTCTTGGCCCGGGCGTAGCATATCTTGATACACAAGATGATCCACCTGGAGAGAGTACACTTGTGGACAGCTTTGCCTTTCATACATCCAATGTAGCCCACGAAGAGCTGATCATCCAGCCGTAAGTCTCTAGTTCTGTCCAGATAAAAGCCGACAGCCCTTTTAGGATCCAGGCGGTGAAGTCTCTCCTCCTCCTTGTAAGGGTGAGGGGGAGGATAGAAGATAGGTAAGGTAACAGACTGCCCTAGAGGGAAAGGAGTAACCACCTTAGGCAGGAAAGCAGCCCTGGTCCTGAGAACCATCTTTTCTGCATGAATGGTTAAAAACTGAGGTTTAGAACTAAGAGCCTAAAGCTCACTTACCCTCCTGGCCGAGGTAATAGCGATCCGAAAGACAGTTTTGAAAGAAAGAAGCCTCAACGGGCAACTATGAAGAGGCTCAAACGGAGAACCCATTAGGAAAGTGAGTACAAGATTCAAATCCCACTGAGGCATAATGAAGGGAATAGGAGGAAACCTATTGGTGAGGCCCTTAATGAACCTCATAACAATGGGAGACTTAAATAAAGACGGCTGGTCCGGCAAACAGAGGAAAGCCGACAAGGCTGACAAATAACCCTTTACCGTGGCCACAGCACAACCCTGCTGAGAAAAGGGAAGAAACAAACCGAGCACATCAGACAAACGGGCCTTCAAAGGATCAATGGACCTCTCTCCACACCATTTCACAAATTTGGACCACCTGCAGGAATAAATAGATTTGGTGGAGTGTCTCCTGGATGATAAAATAACATCCACCACATCCGGTGGGAGAGAGAAAGAACTCGGGTTGCCCTGTTCAATCTCCAGGCATGAAGGTGCAGGCTCTGGAGGTGGGGGTGTTGAACCTGCCCCTGCGACTGTGACTGTGAGAGATCTGCCCTCAAGAGGGAGACGGAGCGGAGGGTGCGATGAGAGGTGAAGTAGATCTGTGTACCACACCCTTCTTGGCCAATCCGGGGCGATCAATATGACTTGGGCCCGGTCTTGACGAATCTTCCTCAGAACTCGAGGAATCAAGGGTATGGGAGGAAACGCATGAAGGAGCTGGGAACTCCATTCCAACTGAAACGCGTCTTTCAACGCTCCTGACATCGGAAACTGGAGACTGCAGAACGACAGGCAGTGCGCCTTCTCTTGAGTGGCGAAAAGGTCCAACCGAGGGAATCCCCACTTCATGAAGATTTGTTGGACTACCTCTGGATGAAGCCTCCACTCGTGGTCGGCCGAGAAATGCCGACTGAGACTGTCCGCACGCACATTTAGCACTCCTGCCAGATGATTTGCTATTACACAAATCTGATGGTCCTGAGCCCAGGACCAGAGTCGCAGAGCCTCTCTGCAGAGACTATACAACCCTACTCCTCCCGGTTTGTTTATGTACCGCGGTAGTGTTGTCCGTCAGGACCTGAACCGACTGACCTTGAAGGGAGGGAAGAAAGGCCTTGAGAGCTAAAGGTATCGCCCGCAATTCTAGAAGGTTGATATGAAACAACCTTTCCACCAGAGATCAAAGGCCTTTGATCTCCAGATCCCCCAGATGAGCACCCCACCCTAGAGTGGAGGCATCCGTGATTACTGTGGCCACCGGTGGAGGAAGATGAAAGGGCTTTCCTTGCGACAGATTGCCCTTCTCACTCCCCCAAGACAGATCCGCTGCAGTGTCTCTGGAGATCCTGACCATCTCCCTGAGATCTCCGTTGTGCTGATACCACTGCCTGTGGAGGAACCACTGGAGTGCCCTCATGTGCCAGCGTGCATGGTTGACCAACAGTATGCAGGAAGCGAACAGACTGAGCAGGCGTAGAACCTTCAGGACTGGAACAACCGCTCCATCGTGAAACAAAGGAATCATCTCTTGAATGTCGAGAATCCTCTGCGGAGGCGGGAAAGCTCGACACACAGTAGTGTCCAGTACTGCCCCTATGAACAGGTTGCGCTGTGAGGGCACCAGGTGAGATTTGGGCACATTTATCGAGAAACCCAAGTCGAACAATAGCCGTGCTGTTACGTATAGATGATGAAGCACCATCTCTGGCGACTTCGCTTTGAGCAGCCAGTCGTCCAGAAAGGGGAAAACAGGAATCCCCGCTTCCTGAGATGAGCTGCCACCACCGCCATCACCTTTGTGAAGACCCGAGGCACGGAAGCAAGACCGAACGGAAGGACTGCAAACTGGTAGTTCTGAGACCCTTCCGTGAAACGGAGATACTTCCTGTGCGACTTCAGGATGGGAATGTGAAAATATGCATCCTGCAAGTCGATCAACACCATCCAGTCCTCTTGCTGCAGCGCCTGAAGAACCTGAGCTAGGGTCAACATCTTGAATTTCTCCTGCTTGAGGTAAAAATGTAAGACCCTGAGGTCCAGGATCGGCCTTAATCTGCCGACCTTCTTGGGGATCAGGAAATACCGGGAGTAGCATCCCTGACCCCTTTCCTGCTCCGGGACCACTTCTATCACACCTTTCTGCAATAAGGCAAGAACCTCCTGCTGTAGAAGCAGCAAATAGTCCTCTGAACACCAGCCCTGGCGAGGAGGGTAAGGAGGAGGAAACTCCGGGAAGGGCGTACCCATTTTCCACAAGATTCAAAACCCAAAGGTCTGATGTGATAGATTTCCAATCTTGAAGAAAATGGGACACCCGACCCCCCACAGGACCAGCATTCTCCAAGATGGGGGATCTAGAGCTGCTTTCCTGTGTTACCAGTAGTGGGGGCAGAGGAGGAGGAGAGTTAACGAGATGCACCTCGCAGACAACCTCTGCCCTTTCCTCTGTAAGATCTGTACAGAGGATTCTGCTGCTGCTGAGACTTGACGGCCTCGAAAGGAAGCCGCCTTACCAAAACCATGGTACCTACTATATCCAAATCCTCTGGTTTGGGACTTAAGACCCAAGGATTTTGCAGTGGCTCTACTGTCTTTAAATCTCTGCAGCGCAGAATCAGCCTTTTCACCAAAAAGCTTGGATCCATTGAACGGAAGGTCAAGGAGAGTAGCCTGCACATCTGGAGAAAACCCCGAAGATCTGAGCCAGGCATGCCTCCTGGTGGCAATAGAGGAACCCATCACCCTTGCCACCGAATCAGCCGTATCCAGACCAGACTGGATAACTTGACGGGCTGCAGCCTGCGTACCCGCCAGAACTTCTAAAAAGGAACCACAATCATTGTCCGGTAACTTAGGAGCCAACTGCTTGGCCGAAACCATTAAGGCATGAATATACCTCCCAACAAGCACTTAGCATTGGTGGACTTCAACACCATACTTGAAGAAGAGAAGACCTTCTTGGCAGATTGCTCCAATTTCTTAGAGTCTCTGTCTCCAGGAGTTTGAGGAAAAGATCCAGCAGACTGTTTATAACAGGAAGCCTGCACTACTAAACTTTCTGGTGAAGGATGTGCAGAAAGAAAAGCAGGATCACCAGGAGCAGGCCTGTACCTCCTTGCTACAGTCCTTGAAACAGCAGGAGTAGAAAGGGGCTTCCGCCACACCTCTAGAATTGGCTCAGTCAAAGCCTCATTAAAAGGCAAAAGAGGTTCAACCACAGAAGATGGGGAATGCAATACTTCTGTAAGAATATTTGGTCTGAACTCAGCAGTGGGTAACTGAAGGTCTAAAAGTTCAGCAGCCTTCCTAATAACAGCATGGTATGGCGCCACATCCTGAGAGGGTAAGGCCTTTGGTGATGAAAGCTCCCACTCTGGGGATGTGTCTAGACCACTCGCTTCTCGAAGGCCCTCAAACTCGTCAGAGTCTTCAATTTCACCTTCTTCAGCCTCCTCCCGCTGAAATTCTTCCTCTTCCAACAGTCTTTGGGCTTCTCTTCTTGACCGCAACTTCGGAACCGGCGTTGGCAGCGCCAAGGACACCCGTGCCGAAGGAAGAGCTTCTGACGTGGGCAATGGCGCCACACAAAGTCGAGAAGAAGGACCACCAGATGGCGCCGGAGACTATGAAAACGGCGTTGAAAACCGCCAGGACGCGCCATCGGCATAAAGGGCACGAAGGGTGTCTGGGCATATTGTTGAGGAACACCCAAATTGAATGCAACTGGACCCATGGGCCCGACGGCGCACCGGTAGGGTAGGCTGCTCTGGCAAACATGCTGTACATCGCATTAAGAAAATGCGAAGGATCCGACCCAGGCAAGGGTGGATAAGGAGCCGGGTCTGAATCCACTCTAGGGCGAGTAAGCGCCGGGGACGTCGGATCCAGAACAGGAGCGGCCACATGCACAGGAGAGGACATCATAGGCTCCTGAGAATCTCTCGGCGCCAGAGATATCCTTGCGCTGGAGAACCCTTCGGCGTCGGTGAATGCGTCGGAGAATCCTTCGGCGTCGGAGAGTGAGCTGGAATCACTTGAGAAGGAGAAGGCGACGGCGAGATGAAATCTTTAGAGCGACGTCGCAGAGACGGCGACCTCGAAGCTTTACCTTTCGATGAACGACGTCGGGAACTGTGTCTTCTCTTCTTCTTGTGCTTCTTCGACTTCGAAGTATGCGAGGTCGACGACTTCGATTTTGACCTCTTTTGGCCCCTCTTCTCCTTTCTTGCCTTCGTCATAAAAAGCTTAGCCTCACGCTCCTTCAAAGCCTTTGGATTCATCTCCCGACAACTGGAGCAGCCCCAGACGTCGTGGTCCGAAGAAAGACACCACAAACAGTCGTCATGGGGGTCTGTGATGGACATTATGGCCCCCACACTCTCTGCAAGGCTTGAAACCCGACTTCTTCGATGTCGCCATAGCACTGCTACACCAAGGGAAACAGCAGAAACAAAGTAACCTACAAAGAAAATGGAGAGTCCCAGAAAACCGTTACGCGTCGACGGCGCGGAAAAAAGGGAACTGATGTCAGCACGCGGACAAGGTCTTCTTATGGCTCCGGTGACGTCATACGGAGTCGCGAGCGAAGCCGTGCCATTATGACGTCCTCGTCGACGTGGGAGAGCTAGAAAAACGTTTCCGTGGAATGCTGGCGCAGGGGTAATTCAAAAGGTGAGGAATCCACAGGCAGATGTATCCATCAGAAACATGCTATACAGTGATTTCTTTTGGATTTTTTTAAACTCTGAAATTATGTAACTGAATAAACAGTTAATACATTATTAGATTAAGTGTTTCTGTGCCATGAGCGGTTAGTATAAAATTATAATATAGAGTTGCATTTGGTCTTTAATGTCGTGGAAATAAAAACTTGTGACACTCAACTGTGATGAGGATGGTCCCAAGCATGCAAGAAGATTTGGAAACCGAAACTATGCTATGGTTACACTGTGGTCTATATTTTTTCGCATAAAAGATTGATAAGGAGTTGTACACTACTGCAAATGTTTATATTCAACATCAGTACTTGCCAGCATGTTCTCACATTTGTGGCACATGTCCTGTAGTATAATGTTGCACAAGTAATGGGGTCAGTGAAGTGTTTCGGTCCTCCTCGTTTTTTTAAATTATTTGCGATGTATTGAATGAATGCATATTTAAATATTTCTGACGCGCCATTAGATTTGTGGTACAAGATGGGCTCTTGATAAATATAGATTTGTTTTTTATTTACTCAATAAGGAGGCTGAAATATGATAAATAATATAAATAACCACACATTTTTTAATTAACTCCTCAAGGAGTGTTCTGTACTAGACAGTCAATAACCAGACTGACAGGAGATAACAAGGTTAACTCATTGTTTTTACATAAAGGAGAGTGGATCACGCAAAGACAGTTTTGCAGAGTATGCCATATAAAGTGGTAGCATTCTTCTACAGGGTCTCTGTGTTCCCGCTGGCACTGCACAGGCGATTACCAAACAGTTGAGAAGAAGAGCAAGCGGGACAACATAGTACTTGCAATGTTCAGCAAATGTCCATCAATCAACAGATAACGTATTTATATGTTACACTTGCCATCACAACTTTGCCTTTTCGCAGCACTGCAAATGCTGCATTAGTGGTACTAATTTCCGCTCAGTATCGTAAATAAGTATATCAGACAAGTCATACCAGTAATTGGACAGCTAATATTCTCTGTGTCTTCATTTCTGTAAAAAAAAAAAAGTGAAAAATGTGTCAGATATCAAGCACTGACAAAGTGCATTTTGGTCATTTCAATTCTATTACCATATCATCCCGATACCAGATCTCATTTCATGCCAGACACCATATATATAGGACAGAGGCAACTACGACTTTCCAAAACGTATTTTAAAAAAAGAAAATAGATATTCCCATACCTAAAGAGCATTTTAAACAGAACTCCTTTCGTACAACTAATAGTTCAGAAAGGACAGCCAATATAGCTTGTCAACACCAACCACTACCCAGTCAACACACTCCTATTGCATTACAGGCAATGAATAAGCCAAATTACTTGGGTAGCACCTAAGCTGCTGACCTACCGACATTAAACATATTGTTAACAGAATCATACATACTCTACTGATGTGATTGGTCATAATTCAAACCAGACTCTAGTCTGTGACACAACCTAAAAAGCTGGAAAGTACCAGGCTCCACTTGCACTGTGAGCCAATACCATTGGAAGCATGCGAGGTATAAAATGTGTAACCGAATATTACACACTTAAGCGGAATTGGTCCCTCTTTTTGGAACATGCAATTATGCCTCCATTTCTTATCATCTGACAGAGAGGAGACGTGTTTAGCTCAAATCTGTAGTCCTCATTCCACCCAGAGCTGAATTGAGTATATTAAATAGTTATTTCAGATGTCAGTAATTAACAGTTGAATAAAATTGCTCATTATTAATGTATAGCTCATTGTAGGCAGCACCTCACAGAATTTCGGGCTATTTAATTAATCAATTCACTGTAGCCAATATAATCAACAACCCCCCCTCCATCTCCATCACCATCCTTGCTAGCTGGATAGATGCAGCCACAGTTGATTTTCTGATGAAATGTAGAACCCTCTAACTTTCATAGTCTTTGCCTTTACTAGATCTAAGTTTAACATAATGTGTTCTTTACATGTGATGCATTTTTTTTTTTTTTTTTTTTTTAAGGATGACTGGAATCCAAATGCTTAGCATTAAAAGTATACAATTGGGACATGGAAAGTTAAGAAAACATGTGTCTAGCATGCAGTGCAAGAGTTTGACATATTTATGTTTTATACTTGGCGTTACATTTTATGAATATAAACAATGCCAATTAAGATATATAATCAACTTTTTCTACAGAAACAGACCAGCCATTTTTTTCAACTGACAAATACACTTCTACAAGTTCCCAAACTTAAAGTATTTTTTTAAAAACATTTTGTCAAACTTCAGGTCTTTAAAAGATCAATACATACATATGGTCTTAATTCATTTTCTGAAAAAAGGGATTCCACTTACTCAAATGGTGCTGCTTTGTTTGATAAAATCCCTTTACCTGTTAAACCAGAAGAACAAGTTACTCCATAACAAATGTCGGTGCACGCTAAGAGATGACCATTTGGATTTGTACACTAAAATAACTCTTCGCTATCGGCTAGACCCTTCAAACACATTACATTAAGTATTGCTCACACCCTTTATCAGTTTTTTTTGCCCACAATATCATACTACTTAAACTGAAAGGCCAAATGAAAAAGGGAAGGGCAGAAGAGTAAATGGGGCGAGCAATTCTTTGTGAGTGATAAAATTAGTGTTTTCACATGTGAGGCTCTCTCTCTGTGCACGTCCTGTAAATGAGATATAATAGAACAGTAACAATGAACATTGATTGGAAAAATACTGACTTCATTGCTCATATTGAACATCTATGATGGATCACAACAGAGCTACGTTGTGCATAAATGACCTGATCCAAAAGTTCAAACAAAGGCTTACTTTAATTTCACAGAAAATGTAAATCAGGTTGTAGTTTGTCATTCTTTACACTATGTATATGCTCTCGAAGCATTCAATTGTTGTGGCCCTGCTACTAGAAGAATGAGCTTTGACATTTTCAGAAAGTGAAAATCCCCACCAACTAACAAGCAACACCAACAAGCTTGTACGCTATGCTAATTTCAAATACTTAAACTATCACCAAAGTATCATAAGAAGCCTCCAATATCTTTCACGCTCGGATACAGCTGTAAATCTCTTTTCAAGTTCATCTGATTGCCATCCCTTTTTATAGCAGTTCAGAATTTGGGACCTCTACCTTGAAGATCTGATAGAAGATTGTAAAGTTAAATCAGTGGTTTAGCATAGCATGGAGAATCAGATAAAACCTTGGGCAAAAAGGATAAGTTACTTACCTGTAATCCTAGTTCTCTTCCAGGGGTATCCTCATCAAAGTCATAAGCACTGAATATTCCCGCCCACGTGCGGGGACCCCGGAAATATAAAAATTATATATGGAAATCACATATATACAGCTCTACATATATGCATATACATATATCATTTTTTCTCATACCAATGCAGCTCTCAATAGGAGGCTAAACAATGTAATTACACACATAAAAAACTACCTTTGCCAATATATAAAAACACCAGAGGACAATTAGTACTTGAACTCTGTTTTTTAATGAGCAAAATACTCATAAAGAGTAAAAACTGCAAAATAAGTAGACATTGTTAGCCTACAGGCTGCATTGTAAACCAATAGCATAGAAAATGAAAACATTTTCAACAAAAACTGGCACCGTGCCTTTAAGGCAGCCATGACCCCTAGCTTCCCATCATGCCTCAGGGGTGACAGTTAGGTCAGTTGTTCTTTGCATAACCCTGAAGGTCAGGGCACAAAGATATCCTTTAACACTTTAGAAATCTCTCATTTACCTGGGGAGGCGGGTGGGTTGCTTATGACTTTGATGAGGATACCCCTGGAAGAGAACTAGGATTACAGGTAAGTAACTTATCCTTCTCTTCCAGGGGATCCTCATCAATAGTCATAAGCACTGAATAGAATAGCAAGCCCATCAACCACCTGCAGGTAAATGAGTAAAGTGACCCAACACAAAGAAACATAACAGCCGAAATCAGCTGTTGAACAGATTCCTCAAGGAGGCCTGGCCTACTTGGGTGTCTGCTCTGGTGTCTGATTCCAGACAGTAGTGCCTCGTAAATGTATGGACGGACCTCCAAGTTGCCGCCTTACAGATTTCAGACATGGGCACATTTTGAAGAAAAGCAGTAGTAGCCGCTTTCCCTCTAGTAGAATGCGCTCTGGGAGTAAACTCCAGGAGCTTCTGCGCTAATTGATAAGCAAGCTTGATACATGAAACTATCCATCTGGAGATGGAGCGCTTTGAAGTTGCGAACCCAGATCTGATCGACCCATAGTTAACAAATAGTTGATCAGATTTTCTTATAGATTTGGACCGATCCAGATAGAATTTTAAAACCCTTTTGAGGTCCAGAGAATGCAAAGCCCTCTCAGCTGGAGTGGAGGGATTGGGAAAAAGGTGGGTAGAGAGATGGTCTGATTCACATGAAAATCCGACACCACCTTTGGAAGGAAAGAGGGGTGCGTCCTCATCACAACCCTGTTAAGATGGAAGACTGTATAGGGTTCTTTGGAGCAGAGCGCCTGTATTTCACTCACTCTGCGAGCTGACGTGATCGCTACCAAGAAAGCCGCCTTCCAAGAAAGATGCTGTAAGGTTGCTTTGTGTATGGGTTCAAAAGGCGGACCCATCAATTTTGATAGCACCAGGTTAAGCTCCCAGGGTGGTGAAGGAGGCCGTACCGGAGGATAGACCTTCTTTAAACCCTGCAAAAAATCCTTAACAGCCTGTAACTGGAAGAAGGAAGGTTGAGAAGCTGAACGCCTATATGCAGTTATAGCTGCTAAATGTACCTTAATGGAAGAAAACTTCAAACCTGCTTTCGCCAGATAAAGTAGGTAAGGAAGGATGACCTCTTCCTGACCTTTGATTGGGTTACAATTGTTCTGCATACACCACATGTAAAACCGTTTCCACTTGCATGCATACGAATGCCTCGTGGACGGTCTTCTTGCTTCCTTCAAGATGGACATGCAGTCCTGCGGTAGTCCTAAGTGGCCATACTGGAGGACCTCAGGAGCCATGCCGCCAAGTTCAGTGAGGGAAGGTTGGGATGATGAATCCTCCCGTTCATCTTGGACAGCAGGTCCGGTCTGCACGGCAGCCTCTTGTGAGGACACTCTGATAGGTGCAGAAGGTCCGGGTACCACCATTGTCTCGGCCAGTCCGGGGCAATTAGTATCAACCTCGTGCACGAATGGGACAGCTTGGTCACCACCTTCGGGATCAGCGGAAGGGGTGGAAAGGCGTACACAAATGCCCCTGACCAGTCTATCAAAAGGGCATTCCCTTTCGATCCTGGTCGGTAGAACCGTGAGGCGAAGTCTCGGCATTTGGCATTTTCGTCGTCCGCGAAGAGGTCGATGGTGGGACGACCCCATGTCTGGAAGATGTCTTCGACGACCTCGTCGTTGAGCACCCAGTCTTCTCTGTCTTCGAAGTGACGGCTGAGTGCATCCGCTCTCACGTTCTGTTCTCCTGGCAGGTGGACTGCTGTGACTGCCAGATTCCGAGCCAAGAGCCAATGCCAGAGTGCTTGAGCTTCCAGGGAAAGTGTGCGTGAGCGAGTTCCCCCTGTTTGTTCAGGTAGTACATGGTGGTGGTGTTGTCCGTCTGTACTAACACTGAGGTTGCCTGAATCGAGGGGAGGAAAGCTTTGAGGGCTAGGTGTACTGCTCTCAGCTCTAGCATGTTGATGTGATAGGATCGCTCCTTTGGAGACCACAGTCCTTGAGTCTGGAGAGAACCCATGTGGGCTCCCCAACCCTGCAGCGAGGCGTCCGTGATCAGTGTCTGAGCAGGCGGAGGTTGATGGAAAGGAACTCCGACTTGCAAATTTTGTTTTCTCATCCACCAAGGTATGGAAGCTCGAGCCGCGTTTGATGGACTTATTTTTTCGTCCCAACGAGCGGTCTGCTGGTCCCACTTGTCCTCCAGATCCTGCTGAAGAGGACGCATTCGTAGTCTGGCATTGGGAACAAGGAAGATGCAGGATGCCATCGACCCTAGCAGGGAGGCAATCCGACGCACAGGTAGTTTTCTGTTGCGCAGAACCAGCTGGCATTTCTGTATGAGGGAACACTGTCTCTCCTCCGAAGGAAACACTTTTCCTACCGTGGAGTCTAGCAGAGCTCCTAAAAATGTATTTTCTGTGTTGGCTGTGAAGTTGATTTGACGAAATTCACATGCAGGCCCAGCCGGTGACACAGCTCGAGACAGCTCAAGAAATGAATCCTCACACTGTCTGGGGAAGGACCTTTCAACAGCCAGTCGTCCAAGTACGGGTATACGAAGACGCCCCTGCGGCGCAGTGCGGCTGCCACCACCGCCATGCACTTCGTGAACACTCTGGGGGCTGACTTCAACCCGAAGGGTAGAACCTTGAACTGGTAATGAGCGGATCCCACTAGGAATCGCAGGTACTGTCTGTGATACTGATTGATCGGAACGTGAAAATATGCATCTTGCAGATCCAGCGAGCACATCCAATCCCCCTGCCTGAGATGTGGATATATTTGATGGAGAGCCAACATGCGAAACTTTTCCTTTTTATGGATAGGTTGAGTGACCGCAAGTCCAGAATGGGTCTGTACTCTGCTTTTTGGCCTTTTTTCTTCACCAAAAATATCTTGAGTAAACCCTTTTTCCTCTTTGAGATACTGGCACCCTCTCGATGGCTGACTTTCTGAGAAGGGTGGCAACCTCTTTCTGCAAGAGTTTTAACTGGTGACACGACGGAGGAACTGGAGGGATTGATGGTGGGCGATGTTGAAAACGTAGAGAGTACCCATTCTGCAACGTGGCTAGTACCCACCGATCCTTTGTGATAGCTCGCCACTCTTCGAGATGATCTGCGATACTTCCCCACTGGAGTGGTGAACGGCGACAGGGGAAGTGAGTGTTCATTGTTTCGACTGCGTCTTGGCGGAATTGTTGCCTTGTTGCTGGTTTCTTCCTCCTCTGGAGGAGCGTCTGCCCCGATACTGCGTTTTTTGCTGGCCTTGCTGATCCTGATTTTTCTGCCAATGAGGGGTTTGAACCCTCTGTTGGGAGGATCGTCTATTGTAAGGACGGAATCTCTTACGGAATTCCTTTCTTTTCTCCAGGCCCACCGCTTTAAGCGTGTCCAGTTCCGTTTTCATCCGCGTCATCTCTTCATCCGTGTGAGTCCCGAACAAAGAGGAACCAGAGAACGGAAGATTGAGGATGCGTGACTGCGCTTCTGGCCTGAGTGCTGTAAGACGTAGCCATGATGTTCTCCTTGCGCATACCCCATGAGCATAAGCATGTGCCGAAAGGGTAGCTCCATCCGCCGCAGCACTGATGACCTGGTTAGACACCTGACTGCCCTCTGTTAAGATTTCTTCAAAATCTTTACGGTCTTCCTGTGGCAACTTTTCAGTGAATCTCTGTAGTGAGTCCCACAGAGATCTGTCGTAGCGGCCCAGGAGTGCCGCTGCATTGGAGACCTTCAACATGGAGGCCGAAGTGCCACAAACCTTCCTTCCCCAGGAATCCTGCACCTTGCTCTCCTTGTCTGGTGGGACAGTAGAGGAGGATGCCACCGCATGAGTCTTCTTTGCCGCCGCAATTACGACTGAATCCGGAGGAGGGTCAGCCCTGAGGAAGAGCGGATCGTCCTCTGGTGAACGGTACTTTTTAAGATCCTCGCTGGGGCGGTCTTAACACTCGCTGGCGTGAGAAAGATATCCATCACTGGCTCTATGATGCCTGGTACCAAGGGAAGCAGAGGTTTAGCTGCTGCTCTTTGGTGTAGAGTCTCAAAAATCACCGAGGACTTGCTTTGACGAGTTGGCATAGGGATACCCAGCTTTACAGCTCCTCTGCCAAGAATGTCCTGAAAAGTGTAGATGTCGTCCACCGGAGAGACCCTCGACGGTGGACTGTTCGTCAAAGTAGGCGAATAGTCTCTATGGGATGTATGAGTGGAAGAAGAGGACGGAGTAGGCGATCTGTGTGCTCTCCTCCTCCTTCTTGATCTAGACCTCCTCCTGTGTGAGTGCACCGGTGTGCGGCTGCGAGCTCTTGTTCTTGAAGGAGATCGCTCTTTATCCTGGAGTTAAACGAGCCAACGGGGATCTGTTCTGATGGCTCGAGTAATTCCTGTCCGTAGCCCAGTGATGTAGAGGCCTGTGCCATCGTGGCGATAAATGGATGGAAGGCGATCTGTGGCTCTCTCTTTCCTTAGGAGACTGAGCAGGAGGTGTGAAGCTCAGCTCTTCATGCCTTGTTGGAGAATCTTGGTGACCCCCTGACACTGGGCTGTTGGACGTCGAGATAACCACCTCCGGGGATCTGGACGAACCTGAAGGTGACGAAGACAGGCTCACTGGAGGTGAGGTGTTTCCAGAAGGGCGCTTTGACGTTGACCTGGAGCGTCTAAGCGTCGACTGCCCTCTCAACGGAGACATATGTCTCGACGTTGACTTTCTTCTCTTAGAAAGTGGACTTCTCGGCGACGAACGTCTCTCCAACACTGGTGCAGTGTCCTGCTTTGACACTCCCTGCACCCTTTCAGGAGATTGCTGTGTCGACGTCGACCGGCGTTGGACTGCCGGCGAAGGAGGTCTTGGTCTCGACGCCGAAAATCCACTCGGCGGAGTTATCCGCCTCGACGGCGTGGAATGATGGATCGTCTGCTTCGACGCCGAAGGAGGTGTCCTGTGTCTCGACGCCGAAGATCGTTGCTTTGATCCCGGCGGAGATCTGTGTCTCGACGTCGATCGCCGATGAGGAGGCGACGACGGAGAGATGCGCTCGACGTCGATCGCCGCTGACGAGACGGGGAGATGTGCTTCGACGTCGATCGCCGTTGATGAGGCGACGACGGAGCGCTGTGCCTCGACGTCGATCGCACCTGCGACGACGGAGCGCTGTGCCTCGACGTCGATCGCGCCTGCGACGACGGAGCGCTGTGCCTCGACGTCGTACGCCCACCCGGCGCCGACGGAGACCTGTCTCTCGACGTTGAGCGCCGCCTGGTTGACGTCAACGGAGGACCTGTTACCTTCGTCGACGAAGATTTCGTAGTCGAATGATGATGCGCCGGCATCACCGAAGTCTTCAACGCCGATTTCTTCGTCGCCGATTTCTTCGACGTCGATACCGACGCCGACGGAGAACAGGTCGGGACTTTTCCTCTCGACGTCGACCGAGTTCTCCTCTTCTTCTGCCTCACAGGAGACCTACCTCTTTCAGAGAGGCCATAGAGACGGATCCTGTCCCTCTCCTTGATAGTCCTTCTTGATAACTTCTTACAATGCTGGCAGTTGTCAGAAGAGTGGGACTCAGGGAGGCAGAGAATACACACAGGATGTGTATCTGTTCTGGCCTTCTTCTTGCCACATGACGGGCAAGGATCGAATAAAGAAGGCATTTCCAAAAATAAACCTTTTCTGAAACACAAAAGGTGCTACTTGCACTCTAGGACCAAAAGACGTCGAGTGAAAGTAGAAAAAACTAGATCTTTATAGATATTTTTTGACAGAAAGTCAAAAAAGCAAGAGCTGAAAATCCAGGGTCCTGACTGAAGGAGCCGGAAAGAACAACTGACCTAACTGTCACCCCTGAGGCATGATGGGAAGCTAGGGGTCATGGCTGCCTTAAAGGCACGGTGCCAGTTTTTGTTGAAAATGTTTTCATTTTCTATGCTATTGGTTTACAATGCAGCCTGTAGGCTAACAATGTCTACTTATTTTGCAGTTTTTACTCTTTATGAGTATTTTGCTCATTAAAAAACAGAGTTCAAGTACTAATTGTCCTCTGGTGTTTTTATATATTGGCAAAGGTAGTTTTTTATGTGTGTAATTACATTGTTTAGCCTCCTATTGAGAGCTGCATTGGTATGAGAAAAAATGATATATGTATATGCATATATGTAGAGCTGTATATATGTGATTTCCATATATAATTTTTATATTTCCGGGGTCCCCGCACGTGGGCGGGAATATTCAGTGCTTATGACTATTGATGAGGATCCCCTGGAAGAGAAACAGAGGTCAGAGAGCCAATTCATTGTAGCGCAAATAAAAGCGCTAGATAATACGCAGATGCTACAAGTGAAAGTCTTATAGAGGAAGCAATCCATGAACTAAGAGAAGCATGCCTATAAAGGATTTCAAAGGTGCACGCTTTTGCAACCAAATCAAAAATCTAAGTGCAAAAGTACTTTGCTATTTCACAAATGGATTTAACAAATTATGCTTTTTACTTTTCTAAACTATTGATTACACCAATTCAGTTTTGATGTCTGCTCATTTTAAAATGTGCAGAAGCTGTTCCACCCAAGTATCTATGATAAGTGTCTGATCCATGAAATTCCTGGGGTAGGTCATGGTTACAGTCTATGTTTTCAAATCAAATGACTGGTAATTTCTTCGGGAGCACCTAAGCTTAATGAATACTTGGGGTTCTGGGTCTGTCACTGTATACATTGAGGCACCAGAATTACTCAACAGCTTTCCGTTTTGCATTTGGGCTGAGTGGACACCAATTACTTCACAGAAAGGTATTTTGTCTAGAGTACAGTTCTTCATATGATGAACTATGCATTTATAGAAGAACTTACTGGTACAATCCGTATCTTAATTGGTAAATTTTGCAAGTGCAGACTATTGGCGAGACGGTACATTTTCTTGGAGAAAAAAAAAAAGAATGGTCAATCCCAGTGAGTGATCTAATAGACCCATTTGTCAGGAAAGATGTCTTTTGTTCAAACACAGGATTGGCTTATTAAGGTTCCCCTCCACTGTGTTTTATCATGTTCTTTCTTTGATCTCAACTTAATCATCAAAATCTAGGAAATTATGAGAATACTGATGTTTCAAGTTTAAGTAATCAGTTCACCTCAAGATCACCTCATGCAGGATATCTAAGAGGTAGGATATGTGCTGTTGATTAAAGAAGTCAAAAACAACAGAAGAGTGTGCCTTCTTAGGAGAAGAGCGAGCATGAAGAATCAGACTTGATTCTTTAGAAAGCCCTCACTCACCAACCTAGTTGGTGACATGCTTCATCATCGGGCCCCATCAGGAAGGTCGAGTACCTCCCCGGTGTGCTTCAACGCCAGAATTACTGCAGAGCTGGTAAGTTTTGTCAGCGTGAAAAGTGATTGTGAAGTGAGTTTAAAAGTGTCTTGGTTGTGTCCATAAATAGTTTTAATCGTTGGCCAACCAGGCACGAGTAAAAACAAAGTGAGCGATGTATGTGCTGGATAGATTGGTCAGCTATGTCTCACTGTGTGTGGTCAACATGTTTCTGCCTATATGGTGCTACTGGCTAGGCATTCTTCAGGACCAAGGTGTAGACCCCGGCGGTATGAGCGCGCTAAGGCTCACCCTACCCAGGAGGTCGTTAGTGTGAAAATACAGGAAAACATTTTTGGGAACCAGTTATTGCTGCGGGAGCCTTCTTACTGGTAGGAACCCGACATACATCTGAAAAGAAGAACAAAACACAAACGAACACAAAGATAAAACCGATAGTTTAGAATGTAGTCACAGTGCGTTTGTTGTTCAAATCTCACCATGCTCTCGTGCTCTTCTCGGAGTGCACTGAAAGTCTACCTCACAGGGCTATGGTGTACCATGGTGAGGTAGGGTGTGCACCATAGTTATTTAAGGCGAAAGGTCTTACCCTGGGGAAATCAAAGGTATCTTCAGTCAAGCACATATAAGGTTACTGCTTGGCTTCACAAAATATAGACGTGAGCATGAAAACTTCATTTAACACATTTAAAGAACAAAACTAAATGGCATTTCAGGTGCCACAGCAGTCTACAGGTATCCTGCATGCAGCTGGAATGGAGGCGCATAGTGCCAAGAGATGGTATATTCATATGGGATCAATTCAGGACCTCACAACTAGACCAAATGTACCGAAAGTGTTATAGGTGATTCAAAACGTATAGTTAGGGTAGAGGTCAACTTCAGAGCCAGCTGGGAGTCTGTCTTTTACAGAAATCTGGTCCTCAATGAGCCAGATTACAGATGTTTTACAGAATGGTGGAGAAACAACCCTGATGTAGAGGATTAGATCAAATGCAAGGAGCATGGAACCTTCGATTAATGACATTACAATGGCTTCTGGGCTTCCAAAGTCAGGCAGCGTACTAGATCATTACTGAGAAGAGAGATCACATTTCTTCTGCAGGAAGTGCACTGAAGGTCCCCATGAGAACAATAGCAAACCGGCCGTTCTTACATTCCAGCATAGGCAAGAAAGGTTTTCTACAGCCTCAATGTGTTCCATCGATATAAAAATTAATTAAAAATCTACGTACCAGAACCATTAATTTGTCCATCAACATTTGTCTGAAGTTCAGCTGCAACAGCCCTAAAATAAACCAAAAGTACTATTACCGTACTTACAGGTTTTATAGAGTACTATATTCCACAAAAAACAACTTTTGGGCTGTGGCACCACATGGTGAACACGCCTAAAGGAAAACGCCACTGTAGCTACAGAAGAAAATATGTAGAACATAGCAAATTACAGCGTTCCCTCATGTATGCATTATAAGTAATTTTAAAAAACATGGCCAGACCAAGACATGTAAAGCAGATTTTCAGAGGTGGATACTGCACAGCATTTGATACAACATGCTCCATTTGAGCACCCACTCAGCCAATGCTGCAATTAGTATTCTACTTTAAGTATAAAGCCATACAGACGATTTTATACTCCTCATACACATGGGTTGGGCGCTGCCGCCAGTCGCTGCCAAAGGTTTAGTAGTTTCTTTTTTGGCTCGTTTAACTTACTTTTTCTCTAATCAATAATACTGATGAGCATTGCTATGTACATTGACCCGCTGGGTATGAAGAGGTTTTTGAACACCGTCAATGGTTAGAAGTTTAAAAAATGCACCATTGCATGTGATATGCTGACAGTCCTATGATGTGGCAAGTAATAAATGGTTCTTAATGGTTATATCAACAACGTGCTGTAGCACGTATATGACAGATCTGCAATGTGATACTGTGCAATGTCATTAATAAAGACAAGTTAAAAAAAAAAAGTATAAAACTATGCAAAATTGCCTATGACCTTTTGTGTCAGAGCAAATATTGTGTAGGTCCTTTTTCTGTAGAATATTTCCATTTATGTGAAATCTATGCAAATGAATAAACTGCATGCATTTTAAGCAGATGTAAGAGAAGGTCTGTGTTCAATTTATTATTAAAAAATAGAAAATCGATGTCATCCAGGAGGGGTTACAGAAAATCAGAGAGAAACTTCAACTAACGAGACAAGCAGTGCAACTTAGAAATTATGTCTCGGCTGTGCCTGCTCTGAAATCACAACCCCCCCCTTTGCCATCAGCGCCGAGCAGAGTCTTAAACTCTGTGTTTGGCACTGTTAATATGGAGGGAGTCTGGTGGTTTGCACATAGTTCCTGCAGCAACATTTGGATCTACAGGTTATTTGGACAGTTGGCACAGATATGTTCCTAGTGTTGGAGAGGCAGAAGAGTGAGTGAGAATGCGAGAGAGAGAGAGACTGTGTTTGAGCGAGATTGTGTTAGAGACTATGTATATTATTGAACCTTTGTTGGTTGATTATAGAGGCCTACTTGCACTTTATATGAATTTTATGCATTACTACATTTCCCTATGCACAAGTCTGCTTCCACCAATTGTCTTCAACAAGTGTTTCGGACATTGGACATCAGAACATACTGCTCATCTTGAGGATGGCTCCACCAGACATTTCATTTTACAGCTTTTCTCATCTGACATCTAAAAGGTTAGCATTTTCAGATGAATTCAAGCTAATTTCCCCTTCCCATTTTCTGACTTTAGTGGGTGGGTGGCCATTTATGAATTCAGCTAAGATCACAAATGTTGGAGATCTAGAACTACAAAAAAGTAACTTTACTTTCTCCATCATAACTACTATTCCTCAGAATAGAACTGCAAGAGCACCCCTTATAGAAGGTTGAGGATAAGCCAGGAAAATGTAGAAAAACCAATCAGCAAAATAAATTAATCAAACGGTTTCCAAAAAGAAGAATTTGACCCCACTTGGGTGTCTGCCCTGGAGTTGGGATCCAAGTAGTAATGTATGGTAAATATTGAACTTATCTCCACGTTGTCAACCTACAAATTTCAAAAACTGGTCTTTTCCTTTAAAACAGAGGTGGCTCCTTTTCCTCTAATACAACATTTATGTTTACTCATCAGGAGTTTGTTAGCCTTTTGATAGCATGTCAAAATGACTATGGATTGTTTGTAGGTAGCCAAAGCTTCCAGGTTGATTAAGAGTGAACAATAATTTGGCAGGGCTTCTGACTTCCCTTTCTTTTTTTTCTAAGGTAGTATCTCAGGGCTCTTTCTCATCAATGATGTGAAGAAACCTCTTTGTTGTAGAGTAAGGATTAAAAACCAAAATAAAAAATACCAGTCGAGGCATTATCTGATTTGCATAGAAATTAGAAATCCCTTTTGGTGTCAAAGAAGGGAGAGTTTTCAAAAACAAAATGTTAGAAAAGTATTAACATGTGTGACTCTTTGAAACATACGCATTACACACCTATATGATGGACAGTAAGAACACTACAGTTGAGGATAGCTGAAGAGTAGATTTACACATAGATTCAAAGTGGTAATGGACTCCCTTTAGCTTGCATGGGGCAACCAGCAGATGAGCAAGTAAGTCAACTTGATTTTCCAGTGTTAGATTACTCGGTTTACATGGCAATCAATGAAAAGTAGCAGCTTATCTAAAGAAATCACTGAACTTTTAACACATACACACTCACTTTATAGGCTCAGCAAAGCTGACACGACGAGTGTTCTTCCGCCGCTTCTCTCGGTTGTAATCCTAAAGACAGAAAAATTATCTAAACAATGCCTGGAAATTTCAATGGCAGTCTGCTCCTTAAACACAATCAATTTGCTGATTTTTCATTCATGGTCGCTGCTACAGACAAGTACACAGGTGTCACATTTAATAACTAAATACTTGCACCTTTTGCCAGAAAGTACACCGACGTGGTCTACTTTCTGGTTCAATATTTATAGTGGTTGTGGAGTGACAATATTGTCAAATTCGTTTTTCTCGCCCCTTTAAAATGCCTTAAACCATTACATTTGTGTTTTGCTTTCATCTGCCTTCAAATTGCCTTATATATTTTATTTAAAAATATATATTTTTATTAATTTTTCCAAATAGTAACATCAACAGGTAGGACATCATGTCGCAACTGTCAGTGGCATCAATCTTGTTACATCAAATAATTGCAGTGATTACATCACAGTTACTTATTTAAAATGCATATCTGCTTGTGAGGTGCTTCTGTCCAAAATCACAATGCATATCCAAAACAGCTGAATTGTCTTACATATTTATCAAGTGATGGGTATCCTATTAATACCATTGCTGTTAAGGTGTCCACTGCGATCAGTGTAATTTGTAATGGGGGTGTAGGACATGAAACTTGGAGCTGAGTTGGGGTGTCTCCACACGGTTGTTTGTGCGTGTGTGCATGTTTCGCCTATTGCGTGTTGCGGTTACGCCTACTGCCATGTCCACAGGCCCCCGGTTGGCTCGTGCACTAGGACGCCCGTGTATAGCTGGTGGCGATATGTCAAGCGCTTTTGGGTGGCTTGGGGGTACGGGTCGCTCGCGCGGTGTCACTCAACCGGGCCAGACTCTTGCGGGGCCTGGTCTGGCGAGTCTGTGTTTTGCTGTAGTGTTGACAGGATCGCATCCCAGTTTGCGGAGATGGGTGTTTTCCTAAGGCCCATGGTTTCTTCGCGACGGATCGCTATGCCTTCCGCTCTGGCCCATGCAAGCGTGGAGTGCCTCCAGACCTGTATGTGTGGAGGGTCGGCCGCCTTCCATTTCTTCGTGATTAGCCTTTTGGCCGCCACTATACCCAAGTCTAGGAACCTGGAGGTTACCTTAGTGTTACGTGTTCTGCGAAATTTGTGTAGCAGGTACGCCGGCCAGTCAAAGGGTATGTCTCTCTCGGTGCATTTGCGGAGTGCGTCCGCCACCTCTCTCCAATATGCACGGAGGCTGGTACGACTCCACAGCATGTGTAGGAGGTCTGCATCTAGGGTAGCGCACCCAAGACAGGTCGAGTCAGCACAGTGGAAATATCTTAATTTTAGCTGGCGTAAAATACGCTCTTTGTGTAATGTAATATTGTATTTGCCGAAATCTCATGTTCCTGGGAATTTGTACTGGGTGAGCTAGCACTTGCGCCCATTCTTTGTCTGAAAATTGCCGGCCCAAGTCATGTTCCCACTTGTGTCTAAGGGGGTCTAAGCTTATTGCTGAATGTGGTCTCAACGAAGCGGCGAACCACCGCGTCAGATGCCTACCCTGACCCATGATGAGCAAGTATTGTATCGTGAGGTGTTTTTGTGGCTCAGTGGTTGTTGCCCCATTTTGCCGTGAGCGTGGCCATCAATGATCGATGCAGGAGGAATTGCCCTACAGGGAGCCCTTCATCCTCTATCAGTGTTGCATAGGGCATAAGGACGCCGTCACGATATAAGTCCCCCAAGTTCTGTATCCACGCGTCGTGCCAGCGTTGTAACTCTACACTTGTGAGTACCGCCTGTCCCCTGGGGGTACCCTCTAAGGGGAGCGCTGGGGCGTAAGGCGTTATGTTTCGGGTTAAGTAGAGGCTCCTTCGGTAGCATCTGTATGCCACATTTAACATTAGGGGTTCAGGAGGCCGCATTCGTGCACCAGGATGAAATAGCTTGAGGATCTGGGATAGCGTGTACGGTGGACATGTGGTAGCCTTCAAATTGACTTATGTGGTCGATTTATATGGCAGTTCATCTTTGACAAGATAGTTTATCAAGTAGCTTATAAATAGTAGGCAGTGTGCACCCATCACTCGTACACTGAATTCAGTCTTTTTCTCTTACATTGCTATTTTAAAGTAATAATATTAATTCCACATTTGTAAAGCAAGACTTATCACCCCTAAGGGTATCCAGGCGCTGGGGGCCGTCGGGGAAATTTAGTGAACTTTTGCCCAGAGTAACATGATGCTGAGCTGCCGCTGGCGATCGAACTGGGAGCCCCACGCTCCAAAGTCAGCCCCTCTGGCCGCTGCACCACACCTCTTACCTCAATTCTTTAATTTCAAAATGGGGCAGTCAGTCATTCATCACTCAATACACAAACTGCTAAATACCTGCACTATTGAATTTACCAATGAAATCAACAGTTTAAAGAGGCCCAAGGCATACAGCAGTGTAAGCGGCAACCAAGTTCACGGTCACAGAAAGATGGAAAAAGTACCAGTAAATTCAGAACTGGGTATCTCATTATACTCCAACTTCACAAAATATTAAACTGTTTGTTAGAGAGAGGCCTGACTGCACTGTAAGTAAGGATGCTGACGTGCTTCCCTTTAGAGAGGCGCCATACCACATGTAGATAAAGAAATTCTACCATACAACCATGCATTTAATTTACCATGAAATCACAGGTTTTGCTTGTTACTGGAGTTTTGTTGCAACTGCAAGCCCTGCATGTTTGAGTGCCTTTATTGAGGCCATCACCTTTGGTCACAAGGTAGACAGCACTCAAAGAATTTAGTTGATGCATCTTTTATTTGTCAAATTACATAACGCTATATTAAAAGTAACCTGTTCAAAGGAATTTGTGGAGAGCTATTCAGACTGATCTGAGACGGATGTAGACGAGGCGATGGCCTTGTCGAGACTCACATTACCTGCTTAAAGGTGGTTCCAATACTTTGGGACACAGCTCTAGTTTGAGATATAAGGGTGGGGGGGGAGGTGGGGGGGCAGAGACACACCCATCAGCCACTGCTGTGTGTTTTCGTGGCAGACTTGATAAAATAGACTACAGCAGAAATGGTGGCACTGACAAATTGGGAGGAATGACAGACTAACTTAAAGTGAGTGTGGTGCAGCGACTAGCTGAATAACTATTCTCATGGAATTACTTGTGTTTTAAACAGATATGAATACTATTGTTGGGGGTGGGGGCGTTAAAACATGAACATGATATGTAACAGATTATGTGGATCATAATTAATTCTAGTTCCTAGAATAGGATTGCAGCTCATACAACAGGATTTCAATTCGAGATGCTATAGAGATGCTATATATATTTTTTGGGGGGAGGTAAGCTCATCTTATTAACTAATCAAAATATAATTAAATAAAACATTATTTCCAGAGGGGCATCAAGTAACCACAAGCCAAAGTGGTTGCTTATTCAGGAGTTCTTGCCCAGACAGGATAAAATTAAAATCCAAATGTAAAATTCTTTAGGGAAAGAGCACAAAATCATCAATCCGCGTCCCTGAATCTAGAGAGTAGCTAAAAGTGTCACTGGTCTGAATTCTAAGGCTACCTGGATAATCCTGGTAAGACGACAGCCCAATGGCCAGTGTCTTGCCATTCAGCAGGGAATAAAGAGCTGGGGCATAAGCTTTGTGTGGAGGTTAGAGTGGCTCAAAAACTACAGGCAGGAGCAAAGAGAGTGATCACCTTGCTTGGGAGAGGGAAGCCGGAGGGGAGCTAGTGAAGTGTTCGGTGGTACACTTCATGACTAGTTCAGTGTCCAACCAAGCAATGGATGATTTCAGTTTGGGCTCAACACAGTCCTTAACCAGAGGATCAGGATAACACAATCAGGTGCAATAGAGACTGCAGAAGCAGCCGGAGTACCTCACTGAACATATACACAACGTGGAGACTCACTAACAGTTGTGTGATCGAGTGACTACAGACAAGGAGTTAGCAGCGAGAGGCAGGTGTTAGTTTAGGAGATGCGACAGTGATAGGACACTATGGCTATATGGCAGCCATGCTGCCTGGGTCTGATCAGTTTAAGTCTGGGGCAGGGCCTGGCTCATGAATCCCTTAAAGGTTCAGTTGGGCCCAGCTCAGTAGATAGTTCATACAAAGTTCCTCCTTCCAACTCTTGTTAAGCTGTCAGCAGCTGCAACGCTTGCAGCAGACAACCTAATGAGTGACTAGTAGCAGCTGGATTAATAGGCTCTTCTATTCATTCAATATATGGAAGATGGTACAGTTTGAACTTCTTGCAGATTGACTGCAGCAACATCTACTTGACATTGACATAGGGAAATCAGATAACTAGCAAGTGCAGTGGTCTTTCAAGAAACAGAAGAACTCATTGCTGCTGCATGAGGTTGTTGGGAGAGGCTTCTAGCAAAGGTGAGGGGAATGAGGAGACAGTAAGCTATGTATGTAAATTCTGATGTGCAAGCTATGTTCTCTGAATCGAAACCTGGCATTGATGGCATCAGCTGAAGTTAAATGTCCTACAGGGCAAGGTGAAAAATACAAGCTGAATTGGACAAACATGGCAGCAGCATCAACCAAGCAAAGCAGAGGAAAAAGTCACTGAAGAACGAGGAAGGCTGGTCTGTCACAATCATGTGCAAACTTGAATGCCAAAAATTACTGCAGGTTACATTTGAGGACTTGGAAAGTTGTTTCAGAAGAAACAAAGTATACATGCACAAATACAAGGAGAAGATACTGCTGAACATTTTCTGTAAAACCAGTTATATGAAACAGCCTTATTTTAGGAATTTGTAGTGGAACAGCCACATAGATCACCTACGGTACAGAATTCCTGGGTGGACCACCAAGACTGTTAATTGCATGGCTACTCGCTTTTAAGATAGGGACGTTGTGCTGAGAATGGCCAGAGAGAAATGCAACTGAAGGTATGAAGGAGCCAAAGTGGTGAGTTTTCCAAACTTGATCACAGTACTGTAAAATATATGGAAATCGTTCCCAGAGATTAAAAAATAAGTGTGGGCCCACAAAATTAAATATGCAAAGCTGCAACAGATCATTCCTTGGGTGGATATTAATCGCAACGTCAGAACACCAGGAAATGTCCAGCAGGTCCTCAAGCAGAATGTACTTTTAGTGAAGAGCAAAAGAAGAGGAAACAGCACAATGGTGGACAGCATGAGCTCAGATAGTGATGAATGATAGCGCACAAAGGAGTATGGCTTTTGCAACTCAGCTGGTGTCCACTCTGTTATGACGGCCCCAGGTGGTTTGCTTACACTCCCAGGATAAGCCTTTACAGTAAAGTTGGACATTCAGGGAAGTATACTCAATAACACAAAAGTATCCCTTCTGGAACCTGGATGGCTCCTTTGGAAACAGTGAAGAAAAGGGGGGGGGTCAGTACTCCGGGTGGCAACACACCCACTATTGTGGGTGGGAAGGGAAAGACACCCTTTTCTTCATACAACCCTCACTCACTCTAATAGTGACAAGCTTCATCATCGGGTTCACCACAACTCCTAAAGGTCGGGGTGGGCTCGACCATATTCCAGTGAGCACTTATGAAGAATGGGTGTATGGGGGCGTAACTTTAAAGATAAAATTCCTCACCCACTCCAAAGGTATCCTTTATCAGTGGGGTGGGAGGGAAGATTAAAAAATTGTATATAGGGCTAAGGGATGTAATGGTCCTATGACCCTAAAACACCAACATGTTTCAGCCCTTTCCTATTGGCCTATATGAGGTCCTGGGCTTTCGTCAGGGTGGGCAGCGATGAAGTCACTCCCCCGAAGACGTGAATGACGTGTGCATGCAATTTGCATGTCAGAGAATTACAGAAAGGTATATACTTGCAGAAACATCATGTGGGAATTACCCAGTTTTAAGAGGGGCATCTGCTCCCACTGGGGCATGAGGGAAACCTTGGGGTCACACATTCGTCAAAGGTCCCATCCCTGCATAGAATCAACTGTCAAGCTGGGGAGCAACAGGGTTGTATGAAGAAAAGGGTCTCTTCCCCCCCCCCCCACAATAGTGGGTGTGTTGCCACCTGGCGTACTGACCACCCACCTTTTCTTCACTGTTTCCAAGGGAGCCATCCGTGTTCCAGAGGGGATACTTTTGTGTTATTGAATATTTGTCAGGGAGGACGTATCCCTTCAATCCTCTTCATTGAGGACCCCTCTATGCTCCTAGGGTTCCCACCCAGGATCCCTAACCTTGTGTATAAGTAAAGCATTCAGGGAATTAACCATGGGAACTGCAACTGTGTATGTGGTGGAAGGCAGGAGGCTTGAAAACAATTCATTTCATTGTTTCTGATAAGTAACAAATAGGCAAGAAAGGAGCATGTGGGTACCTTTGATGAGGCATTATGAGAATAAGAAATATAGACATTCAAAGAAATAAAGAAACTACAACCATGCACGTGAATAACTGTGGTTGGGGGTGGGGAGGGGGGACTGATGGGGGATCCCAATAATTGTGTCATTCGAAGAGTAACGGTTTCGCTGTGACTGGGAGGTCAGTGGCTGAGGGCTAGAAAGATATTTGTTGGCTATCAGGGGGAAAGGATGATGTAAAATATACCCATTCTAAAAATCTATTATACTGGAGTGAAATCCAACTTGTAAGGCTTGACAAGCTGTATTCTCTCACAAGTTTGCATGAACCCTTTTGATCGTTTAAATTCCAGGGTTCTTGGCAACAATGGAGGTTGAGGGAATGGGTGGGGGTGAATAACAATATGGCAATTGTTTCTGGAATTCAGTGGGGGTGATGGCTCATAAAAGGGATTTACTGTTGAGGGAAAACACCATATTGCTCTATGAAAATGAAGGGGTCTATATGGCGAACGTTACTGCCAATTGCAAAACAGCAGAAATAACTGCGTCATGTTGAGGGCAGTGCCATCACTGGCTCTGAAACTTTGTTTTGCCTTAATATTATTACTCATTAGGTGCAAAGTCTAAACAATGACCCAAAGGCTATATAGGTAGTTGCATATTATCAGATGAATGAAGCAATGTTTCAGGAGAGTCACCCATCACATTCTGGCTAATGCCTAGAAAATTTGGGTGCCACAGATATTTTGCCACCTTCTGTGCACATGCCACAGCAGTGATCATGTTGACCCGGCTTTCAGGGTCAACAAGCTAGTGAAGCATGTATATTTAAATAACAGTTCTTGGTAGTGTAGAGGATAATAATAAATTGGTCCTGGCTTATGTCTGTGGACCAAATAATGATAATCAGGGGTTCTAGGAGCAAATCACAGGTAAAGGCAGTGCATTCCTAATCCCCCTTAATATTTTTGCTAATGACTTTAACACAATCATTCACTTTGAAACAGATGGGTTCCAATCTGTCACACAAACATGTCACTAGCTCCTATAGGTATTTTAAGGTTGCATAAACGACAAGCTTTGAATGATGTGCATGGCCACAGACCCACCTTGGCTTGAGGAATTATATGTTCCACTGGAAGACGGACAGACAGACAGACGGGGTATGTAGTCTTTGTTGGGTAATAAAAGAGGCAAATCAACTCACTTAGTGCCTGAAATGAAGGTCTTCAAGTAGTTAAAGAGGACCCTATTCTCAAGTGCATCAAACAGAGAAGAGAGGCCTAACAGTTCCAATAAATTAGAATTATCACCTTCCAATATAAGGAAGCCAGCACCAAACACTTGCTGGGGGAATAGTCTGGGTGCTACAGTCCTTCCTTAAGCCAAACTGTATGCCCAGTAAATCAGGTCGGGAAAGGAACGACAAACGAGGAAACGCATAATAATGCACCATGTTAGTTTGTTTTTTCTTTTTTAATCATGGGCCAGACATGGGGTGAAAGATTGCTAGTAACTATTAGTTCAGAGAAGGCATTTTTCCATGATCAAAAGAGAGTGAAGAAAGATTTCCAAGATATTCTTCGCAGTTGTCCGGTGGGCGACAAAAACCAAATGCCTGAAGAAAGCATATGGGTAACAAGAATCATGTGAGTTTCTATTGATGCTCATGGTTTACTCAAACCATTCCAGATAATCTGCCATAAGGAATGGCCAGAAAAGGTGAAAAGAGCCAAATGGACCTCTCCTGGAACCCCTTGATGGACAGAGATATATAAAGGAGGCTGGACAGGCTCAGGAGAGGCAGACATCCCCACAGATGAAATAGCCATAAACCTATTCTCAATTCACAAATACTTAGGCCATAGGCGCAGGCAGCTCCTTTCTCCTGACCCTCGCTTTTCTAGTGTAAAGCAAATTTAAATGTCAAAGATATGCCCAACACACACTTTTGATGGTGCGGCTTTACAAACAGCACATCTATAGATGCAGGGCAGTGCACAAATCCTCGACACTAGCAAAACCCATGAAAAAAGATGCAGAGGCAATTAGAGAGAAATCTCTGTGGCTCATTAAAACTGCTATTCTATAGGATGCCCCGACATAAGCAGTGCCTTTTGAAACTACTAAAGGAGCTGTTCAACTTTCTGGTGCTGAACTCATATTGAGATTAAATGGAGCTCTTTAGATCAGATTTAATGTGGGGCTTCCTGGAAAGTTACGGATATGTAGACTTTAGGCAGGACAAGACTATTAAATTGATGCATGACCTCCAACTCGTTCCATTAGCAGCAAGGCAACTCCTACAAAAGAAAAGTCAATTTCCCCATTCCAGATGATAAACCATGTAGGAACTGTACAGATCTCATTACCAAATTTCGTTTCATTTCACATCCTGTACGAAACATTTTCCAATAGGTAGATATGAGTCTTTAGGGGAAAGTTTCATCCACAAATTGTGGTCATTGCCCTTCGATTACAAATGTGTTAGTAGGGAACAAGAGGTGTTCCTTAGTGGAAATGAATGAATATTCACTCGGCCACTCACTCATTTGTAAAGAGGACATTGCATGGAGCGTGCAATGCTTCGATGGCCAATCTGGCACGCTACTTGAAGGGAGTGCCAGCTTCCTCAATTCGTCCAGTGATTAGATTTTTTCAAATAGAAGTTATTTGATGCTAAACTATCAAAGTTGCTGTGGGAAGAGAGCAGGTGTCCCATATGAGGTTTCGGCCTCTCAGTCGCTGTTGCGGGGATTCTGCTCATACACAGAACTATGCACAAGAAACCAGGACCTCAGTAAATACGGGTGTACCTCCCATCACCTTAGTACCCAAAATCCCAACTGACTAGCAATAGTGTCTCATTCGGTCTTCTACAAATATCAAGAAGCTACGAATGTTTAGACAACCCAGAACACGAGCACTCCTGACTCACCTCAGAGTCGCAGGAGCAAGACAATCTTCCGCTCTCACGTACTTGTCCACAATAGAAATAATCAGTCACTAAATAAGTTCAAAATGTTTATTTTGACTATAGTGATTCATAATACAGTATGTGAACCACAACTAGCAGCAAAATGCATAAGGCAAGAACCACTAGCATTGTTACAATACCATAGAATACAAAAGGAGTCGTCATTATATAAAGACTGTGATAAAGGCAAAATAACTGGGCCTAATCACCCTCCCCGTGGCAATAAGAAGTTATTTTATATAATAGAAGATCTCCAGGCGTTATTAGCAGACCCCTACCTGAAAGCATAAACGCAAAGGTTTACATCATAGGAACAGCAAAGCTCAGCTCCATGGAACGGCTTTCTTCAAGAGTGTGTCAAAAAACATGCAACAACGCTGTATTAAAGCATGATTCTTCCACATTGCAGCTGTTGGTAACATGTTTTGTCTAGGTAATAGGGACTGACCAGAACAGAATAACAAGAGACATTGTTGACCGACCTTGCACATTATGTTCAGACAGAATTGAAGGGAAGGCTGTGAACGTGAAAAACAATCTGTTATCATGTACAGGGCAGAGGCAAAGTGTCGCGAAAACAAACTCTTAGCAGAGGCGTGCGCAAAAGCAGCAGCATAAGGCAAGCAAAACTCATGCTAACTTAGCCATGTCGACAATGCATCTAAGGGCTACATAACCCCATATAACATCACATGTTGCAGTTCTGTGCTATTTCCTCCAATGCACATGGTTAAAGGAGTTAGTTTGTGGCCTTCCATTCCAACTGTGAAGATTATCTTTGGTAAACTGAGCAGAGCAAGCGCCTTATTAATTCTGAAGAAAGTGGCACTTAGATCTATATGTGAAACCTTTGAACTTCAAGTAGCAAGGTCGTACTCCGAAATTCAATTGCTACTATGCGCAAACCTAACTCGCATTTTGGTGGACTTGTGCAACACACATTTAATGCTTACAGCACCGTAGGAGTGGTACACTTTATTATAGCTGTTGGGTCCAACTTTGTTAGCATATTTCAGACCATTTTTGGAGTGATTCCGTCCTTCATACATTCTGTGTTTTCTACAGTTTTTGGAGGCATACCACTTGTGTTATTCCCAATTTGTAGTATTTTAGTTCTATTTTTGGTGCTCCGCAATGGACGTTCCACTTGGAGGCCAGGTGGTGATGGATCTACTGCATGTCCAGCTGTGTTGTGAATGCATGATACAGTTTTTTGGAGTGTTTTTGCTTCAGGAACTGAACTGTGACTGGTTCCTGTCCTTTAGACCAGAGTGGTTTACATGTGCGCCGCCTGTGTTCTGCTGTCTGTGCTGCCCTTTCGACTGTGCACTCGACATCTGTTTTGCAATGCAATTGGTACAATCTATGGACATGGATCTGCTGGTGCGTCCGATGAGAACCCATTTTTGGATTTGGATCCTGGCTCTTCTAATGCGGATGCACTGCAGGATGACACGCCTTCAGCAGTGATTGAGGGTGCTGACCAAGTTTGTTGTTTGGAACTAATCAACAAGGCCATTGTAGAAATATGGTCTGTGGAAGCAGAATCCATCTTAGATTCCTTTGACACTGGAAACATGTATAACATCTTGGGAGCCTCCTTTGAGTTCTGATTCGACCCTTGTTTTTTTATAAATTATTTTAACATTTATTCGCTTTTTAGCATCTTTTTATTTGGCATATTTTAAAATAAGTTTGCTTTGCTTAGATAGTGTGACCATTATTTACTGTATGTTTTTTTTTAGAATGTTTTTCTGTATAAGCTTAGTCTTTTCATGGTCAATGGGATGGTGTAGTGAGGCCTCTTGGACCCATTTTGAATTCTCCTTTTTACATTTATATTTGTTTTAGACAGGCATTGCTGTAGCAATGTTATTTTATTAATTTAGCCTTGCACAATATTATTCTCAGAAAATGCTGTACATGCCGCTTGTACAGGCTGCTTGTTTTTAGTAGGTCTTTCCAGCAACATAATCTGTACACTCCATTTAAGGCTAGGAATACAGAAAAAGGTATCATAGTGCTTGTGTTGCCCAATCGGAGACAGCTTCAAACATGCAGACACATCATTGCATCAGAGCTGTACCTCTAACACAGTGGTTTGACTCTATAAACAGTGCACTAACCCTTTACAGGTCAGAGGGGCACTCAAGGCACAACTCCTGGAACGAATGTGGTGTTTGACATGCAGCTCTCCTAACATTGATCTTCCATCCTGAAGAGAAGGATAGCCAATCCTGCTTCAGACAACATCATCCAGATATGGGGTCTCAGGCTAACCTAAGAGAACGGGCAGAGGTTACACCCACTATGCTCTCAGAGTAGGGGTAGTGATAGGTAGGGATATAAAGAAATTAGACTGTTATGGTTGGACTGTTTATTCTCTTCACCATGTTCGTAATGCTGGTTTACTTGGCTTTGATTTATTTGCACTACCTCTTTCTATGCAAGACTACGATTGTTTCAATAAATGTATTGAAAACTTCCTTCGTATCTTTATGTTTACCAAGGGCATGCATGAGTAAACAACGAAAGGGGTAAGATCTGTTGCCACAATTCCCTTGGGGATCAGTGTGTCACGTTCGAGGATGCCAAGATCACCTGCCACCCCAGGAAGCTTAGGGGTTCAGGTGAGGAACTGTGAACTAGCTAGGAATTGGGCCAACAGTCTCTAATGGTGTAGATGGGCTCAGTCCTACATTCTAAAGCCCGGTTGTCCTAATATGTCCTAATATGCAGTACTACCTTTTTAGTGGAAACCGTTTAACAGAAGCACCTACAAGAAAATACCATCTGATTAAAAAAAGCACCTTTCATTGACAAACAAATCAAAAAAAATAGTTTATTTAAAAGAAGGGTTTACCACATAGTTCCACATTTTCACTTGATGCACACAATGCACTAAGCTTCCGCATTAAGTACATTAAAATGTACATTAAAATGTGTTCAATCAAATTGAACATAAATTGAAACACCCTATTTAATGAGTGCGCTAAACTACCGGCTTTGCTAATCTTGGTTTGTAAAAGTATTACATGTGTATTAGAGGAATTTAGTCGATTTTGTAAAAGGAGGAATTTGGTAGTAAATATTAAGAAAACAAAATATATGGTCTTCCACGCTGACTCTATAAACTGTCCGCACCCAAGAATGGATGATGGACCCTTAGAAAGGGTTCCTATCTTTGATTATTTGGGCCTCACATTAAACGATAAAATGGGGTGGGGACCCCAAATCAACAAAGCTAATTTAAAGCTAATTCAGGCAGTCGGGGGATTTTAAAGGTTTATAAGAGATGTGCCCTAAAGGTTATAAGCCCGCCTGTAGAAATCTACAAGGTCCAAGCTAGGGGGCAACTATGTATGGGGCCGAACTTTGGGGACATAGCTTAGTTAATGCCCTCACTATAACAGAAAATAATTTTATGAGACAAATCCTGTGTTTGCCTAAAAGTACTCCTTTAACGCCACTAAGGATGGATCTGGGCATCCTTCCCATTGCAGACCTAATTGCTTCTCGCCCACTGCTTTACTGGCGACGGCTGTGGAGTACGCCAGAGCTAGGACATTATAGAGAGGAATTAAAGGCTGTAATGTCCACTCTGGGGGCGGGTAATATCCTGTGGTTCTCCTTTATCAGAGACTCATTCCGTGCGATAGGAAGGGAGGACCTATGGTCGGCACCGGAGGAGTCATGCTCAGCTATCTCAAAAAAATCCTTGGTTTGTGTACTGAAGGGGTATAAATTGTCATGCATTTTACAGACCGCTAATTCTTCTAGTTTAACCTATGGGTTTCTGGATATAAAACAGCAATATAAATTGGAGCAGGTGTTGGATTTTATTCAACCGCCAACAGCAAAAAAACTGTTTTTACAATTTAGATATGGGACGCTGCCGCTCCATGCACTCACCAACAAATGGGCAGGCGCTACCACCCACCTTTGCCGGGGTGCCTAGTAGAGGAGGAAACTGTAATTCATGTGTTGTTCTTCTGCTTGGCATATAAGTGGGCAAGGTTAAAGTGGGTTACTCAACTGTGTAGGAACCTAGGTATTAGAAATTATAAGGAATCCTACAGGGTTTTAAAATCTGATACTAACCCGGTTTTTGTTGTTGCAATCTCTAAGTTTCTCTTTGCAATGTGGTGTAAGCGAAGGTATCTATTGAAAAATCGATGTGAGAATTAGTAATACCCGCTCCAGTCTGTCAACCATTGTGACCCTAGTTTTGGCAAAAACCTAGCCTGTAAGCGTAGGTATTTTATCAAACAACTGATACGAGATCTATTAAGACCTGCTTTTAATTGGCTGCTACCGCGACTTAGGTTTTATATAAAAACATAGGCTGTGAATTTTCTTTGAATATTTTTAGTTTAATTTATATTTTTTATGATTGGCTTGCAGTGATTATATTGCCCATAGTGATGATTATCATTTTTATTTCCCTGTTTCCCAATGAGCGATCATTACTGCTATCTATGCTTGTACTATTTTATAATAAGTGGTTCTTACGACATCGTACTTTTTCTTGATATTAATTTTAAGTGGTTGTGTATATGTATGTACTTTTATGGCCGTAATAGCCGAAATAAAGTTTCATGAATGAAAAGTATTACTATAAAAATCGCAAACAAAATTACATTGAAAATACTTTTGGAAAAGCAAACATACCTTAAGTTATCATAAAAACAAACAATGAATTCAATATTTATGAATGGAATGGTTTGTTTTTCAAATTTCACATATGAAACTCTGTACAAAATGTTAAAAAGCATGTTTTAAGTAGTCCAGTCTAAAAAATAACAGAGGACTAGTTGTAGGTATTTAAATGAACACAACAGCTGTCAGAATATAAAGGAACATTATTCGAATTTACTTTGACTGGGAACAGAAACAAATGATCCACCAATCTGGAGCTCCCCATCAGCGCAGGAATCACTTTTACGGGCCTCCAGGAGAAGAGACATCTTTCAATCACTCTTGTGCTTCAACCGCAGGGAGTGGCAGGCCTATGGAGCACAGCCGCCTGCCACAGACGCTCCCCTCCCCCACCACACCCTGCACCATATGACAATACCTGGACTTTTGTGCAACATACGGGATGCAGGAGAAAAAACAAACCGATACCGTCTGCTCTTTAGACAAACCTGACTAATACCCTTTTTGCTATGCGTTTAAAGACAAGTAGGGAGTGGTCCACAACAACAAAAGAGTGCACAGGGCAGGGATGCAAGAACCAAGCAACACATGGGGGAGAATGCAAGAAAAACCATGCACTCCGATGGAGCACCTAATAAAAAGAAGAATGTAGTTTCCAGAATGTAAGCAGTGGAAGGAGACAAACAGGGTTTAATTAGTTGGTTTTTTTAAGTGCTGATGCACAAAGCTCTGCTCAGAAGCCAACCGTGGAGGTTATTAAATGTTAGCCTGCTGAATACCCCGTCCCACCTCATGCCGCTCTCTCTAATCCGCTGCCAGACACTCCCTGCCCGTTTATCTCACTCTTGCAGGTCCTTGCTTTCTCCTTTTGTGACGGTTTTCCCGTCTTTCTCTTCCTTCATCTTTCAGGTTTCCGTTTTTCCCTCTCTTGCTCTGGGAAATGTCTGATGAAGAAAAATAGGTGCCAGTTCCCAACAATGAGTGCCGGAGGCCCCCACTGGCAACCACCGGCTCGAATTAAGCACTGGGCATAAATCATCCAATCAAAAGGTTGGTAAAGAATCTATGCTCCGGAGTCTTGCCACGGAGATTCGGCCCCTGCCGACACGTTGCCTTTGGATTCAAACCCCAATCCCATTGGCCTACTACCTTGATCCCTTTAATTTAATTTACTCGCCGGGCTTAATATTGACTATTTAGCCAATTTTCGCCTAACCGCACTTGTGTTCTATGGTGCGCTAACCTGCCTCAACATGACACCACATTCGAGGCTTCATCCTTCTGTTTCCTGGAATTTGTATTCTTGTCCTAATTTGGTTCTCTTGCGGCTTTGAAGAAGTACTTGACTGACCTCTCACGCCCATTTGCACCTTACAAGATGGCGCCCATGGCGGTTCTCACTACACCGGTACTTTCAATATGGCCGCCGCTACTTGTCTCCCTTTGAGGCGGGTTTCTCTCTAGTGTTCTGCCGCCTATGGAGACGAACCACAATGCGCGCCACTTCCGCGAGTATTTAGCTGCCACAATTGGGTGTGCATTTACCTCCCGGATCCGGCATTGCGGGGTAGGTCTTCCGCCACCTGGGCGCAACACTAACGTGAGTACCTTTGCCTTCTCCACCCTCCGGGTGTCCCGCAGTGCTTTGTATGTACAAGGTGAGCCTTTGAGGTCCTAGGCTATGATATCGTTCGTCGATATCAGCAGTACACCATCGACCTGGGGCATGATCGTCACGAGTCTTTGCTTAAGGTGGCGCTTTGCCGGCTCGTTGCCAGGCGGGCCTTACTGTGTGGCCGGCCTCTCGGGGCCGTTACGCGTTCGGTTCGTGGGTGCCTACGGGCATAGCGCCACCCAGACTGTGATTGACGGACCCCGACGTGGGGCCCCGACTATTAGCCACCTCAGTCACTACCCTTGCAGCATCAGACGCTGTGACTTCTATCCTGAACTCTGAGTGGGGACCCCTGCCTCCACCAATTTTTTTATTAACTGTCCACATCTTTTGGCCCCTTCCATAGGACACTCGTTACCTTAACGTGTCCATTAGATGCCGTGATTTGATGGGGCCAGTCGCGATTAGTTTATAGGTGAGTTGTTTGATCTCACCACTCTGCTACTACTTTTTAACCACATATTACCTATTCCACTTGGCACTACAGCTACACTAATTGTGTTTGACCAATGTGGTGGGAGCATGGCTGATTCTGGCTAGGTCTCAGCCACCTTCACAATGTGAGGCTCAACTATGTTACGTGTGTACACATAGTGGTGTTTTATAGGGGAGAACGATGGCGCGATTAAGCAACAATGTTATTTTGATCGAAATGATTTTCTCATTTGTCTTTATAGATTGGCCGCTGCATCGACAGGTACCACACCTTTTGGTGCAACTTATGGTAAAATTAGGTAAACACACCACATTGCCATTGTTTTTAGTGTAGACATATCACATTTTCACTAGGTCCTGAGGAATTGCAGCTAGATCCACCTGACTAATAGGCAAGAAACATTGCGACCGCATGAGATTGAGCGCAACACACTGCAGCATCATTGCAGAGAGTCGCCACTCCATTTTTTAATCAGGGTGGAAGGCAGGATCATTAAAATTATTTTGCCCGACTCTTCCATTTCCCTGTTTTAACTCACAAGGTCTACTTGACTTACACATCTGCACTTCTACACTCCCTAGGCCCCTTACACCCACTTCACCAAAAGGCAAGGAATAAAAGATCTCCGCCAAAGAGCCCCTGCATAGGGTGCCCATCGGGTATTGCAGCGCCGACCCGACGAGGAGCATGCCCGATGATGAAGCATGACACATAGCGGGCTGGGTGTGTGAGGGCCCTCATTCCGAAAGGAAGGATTTCCCTTCCCTCCTTTCGTTAGATACCTGTGTTTTTCCTGCTTAGTATCTCGCCTTCTACCTTTCTCTCTCCCCCCTTAGGAACTGCATACCGATTTGTTTTGTGTTGTGTGTTGTGAGGAAAAATAAGCGCCAGTTCCCAAAAATGAGTGCCGGAGGCCCCCACTGGCAATCACCGGCTCGAATTAAGCACTGGGCATAAATCATCCAATCAAAAGGTTGGTAAAGAATCTATGCTCCGGGGGAAGGAAAACATAAGAAAATGAAGGAAGGCCACTGATTAAGAAGCAAGCAAATGAGGCTGAAAATAAAAATAAAAAAACGATCAGCAATGGGCGTGCCCAAATCCCACTCCAAGTATTGGTACTGCACACAAAGGGTCTTCAAAAACAGCCAGCTAAGAGCTGATCTAAAAATGAAATGTACCTTGAGTACACTGCACGTGTTAGAGACAGATAATTAACAATCACTTTAAATATCTTAGCAGTGATTTTTGCAAATACATCCAGAGTGTACCCTTTGGGCCCGATTCAAGAAGATACTCCCAAAAACTCATACATTCATTCCAATAGGATTACTCCTACCCTATTTTCAATGTTTTTGAAATTCTCCCAAAAAAACAAAAAAAACTCAGTGTGTAATCATGGAATGCACAACAGACTTGGTTTTTCTTATGTAATCAAATGCATAAATAGATCACCTCAGGTGAAAGGAATGCATGTAATGGACTCCTACAGAGATCATTGCAACAAAGCAGCGCAGGGACTTACAACAAACAAGGGGCAAACAGTATAGAGGAGAGAGTGGAGATGTAGGGTGGTCTAGTAATGAGAAACCTGGTAATGCCAGAAAAGGATGAAAGTATAAGGGAAGACCAAGAGTACCAACGGGAAGCAAATTAGGGAACCCGGGCTAAAGGAAAGAGGTGTCCCTCAGACACTAACACTGGGGAGGTTAATCGGTGGAAAGATTTTCCTTAAAGTGATGGTTCTTCAAACTCGTGTGAAAATGAAGAAAGAATGGGGCACGCCTTAAAGGGGGCGGGGTGTGTGTGTGTACACATATATATTTCCAATAATCGTCTTTCAATACGCCGATCCCATACAGAAAAAGACAAGCCGCAGTTCAATTCCTTAAGCATGATGGTTTTATTTTGACAGCGAAAACGCCCAACGTGTTTCGGAGCTGACCGCTCTCTGCTCACAGGTCAGGTAAGATATCCATATACATATCCATATACACATATATACACACACACGCATACACGCACATATATACTCTCGAGAGAAGACTTTGAATATTCTCTACGCCTTCTTTCATTTCCTCATCTACGGTCTAGCGATGGTACTGAAAAGTTCTGCCGGAGATCATGCTTTTGGTGGCAAGCTGCAGAGGTACTGGAGTGAACTGCCTACTAGAAAATATAGCAAGTCTCAAACACGATGCGTGGGGCAATTGAGAAACAATGGAGTTCCTGGGATACCAGAGCCATTCTTTTACATTTACAAAGACTGTTAAACAAGACTGGGTGCTGCATGTAGCAACCTGTTTTTTACTGACAGTTTTGTGCCTAGGACTCCAGCCATCAGGAAACTACCTTAAATGAGATGGGAGAGAATATGAGTTTGTACAGCTGTCCTGAAGTCACGCTCTGCAAAATGGTTTCACCTTGCAGAGAAAGGTGCTAGATGATTTTTGGTTTATGTGCAATGTGAGTCTTGAAACTGATATTTGTGTAAAGTTAGAAGCCTAGGGATTGTGCACAGTGAGCGAATCAAGGAGGGATCTTATTCAGAATCATCTTGAGGAACCATTTTTGAATGTTGTTCGATAATTTGCAAAGGAGTACAAATTCAGTCTTGTTGGAGTTCAGCTTGAGGAGGCTTTTGGCACTCATGCTTGAGTGGTGGCAGGGCAACCTTTCGGTCGCTCACTATTGTGTCTTTTCGATTACAGCTAAGTGTTGGCTGAATATTAGTGAAAACAAATGTGCTTGCTGGTTAAGACAACTACAATAGACATTATATAGAGATGAAACAATATTGAATGAATCCATGAACAAAAAAAAAAATGTATAAACTGCTCAGCTACCTCATCCCGGCGCTGCAGATTCACCACAACAGAAAGCAGATGAACTTTACAGTTTTAACTTGAACAACAACATTTTGAAGTTTTCTTCTGAACAGATTACAATTAGGGGTAGCTAGGATCTTGAGGAGAAGAGAGTTCCCTAATTCGGGAGCAAAGTACGAAAAAGATCAGCCTGCCAATCTACAGAGTTTTCTTAGGGATGACAAGCTGGTGCATAGGAGCAAAGCTTAAATGCGGGCAAGTATATTGAAGGTATATTTAGGTCTTCAATGTAAAGCTGCCATATAATGAGGGGCATAAAACATGATCTGTTTGCGAACCAGAAACAAATGCAATGAGCTTAGAAATGGTAGGACATAGGTCTACGTGGTAATGCCAAGTATGAGTCTAGCTGCTGCATTTTTGACTGTCTTAAGTCATCTCAGGATGTTTAATGCAGCTCCCAGTTTTTGTGTATAACCACAGTCTAACCAACAGGAAATTAGGGCTTGGACCACTGTTTTTGGTGATATTAACAGATGCAGTGGTAACATTTAGCATTGGGTTTCAATGATGTAGAAAAAAGAAGCAGTGATACTACTGCGTGGAGTACCAAAAGATAGCGAAGTGTCAAATATTACTCCCAATGTTTGGCTGATTTACTTGGTGGTGGAAGGAAGTCAAACTCAGCTGGCCACCATTCACAGGTCCAGACCCAAGACAGTCTGCCAAAGATCACAATCTCCGTTTGTCGCCATTCAATTTTTTGCTCACTTTGCCACTGGATTCAAACTAACCTGGCTGATATGGGGTGTTACCCTGAAACCGGTCCCAGGATGCTTGTTTCCGTTCAAGGGGTGGGGTCAAGAACGATTCTTAGTTATAGAAAAATTGCAGATTGAAAACGACCCAAGTGCAACTAAATTAGATCTGTCTAAAGGAAACAACTAAAGCCATCCCACAGCCTTCTTACATATGCCAAATTCCATCAGTCTGTATATCAGTACTGAGTGAGAAACGGCATCAAAGGCAGTGGATAGACCCAAAAAAAACAACAAAAAAACAGGGTGGCCGCGACACCCTGGTCCAGGATCAGTCGAAGGTTATCAGTCTTTGCAGGAAATGCCGATTCTGAGCAGCAGAACGGTCTAAAGCCTGGCTGAGTTGGGGATAGAAGTGCATTTTCTTCTATTTATTTAGATAACTGGGCTTGGACAGCCTTTTCAATAATTTTAGAAGGCAAGGGCAGATGGGACATGGGTCTGTAGTCAGTTAACAATGATAGGTCTGTCTTGGGTTTCTTTAACAATAGAGTAACAAGTTTTTTCCAAGCCTTAGGAATCACAGCTATTTCTAGGGAAAGATTACACATGTGCCTGACAGTGGGAGACAGGAGTTCTGCCTCCATTTTGAGGATATCAAAAGGAGGGGGTCAAGCGGTGTCCTTGACATAGCTGAGTGGAAATAATTGAAACTATCTGCTCAGATAATGAGGATAATTCACTCCGCGTAGAGCTCGATTGTGACTAGAAATAGCTGTGGATAGGGTTTTGTGTAGAGTCAAATAGGGAGACGGGAAAACTGAATAATTTCTTTCCATGCACAGGTTAATGCAAAGAACCTGAGAAGAAGCACCAACTAACTGCACAACTCCATGTTACTAAGATGAGTAACATTAAAGAATGGATCCAGAGTAGGATTTTTAAACGTGAGAATCCATAAAGAATAGCAGAAGGCTTTATTAGCTTTGATACATTGTTTATATTTAGGCATATGATACTGTCCTTTCATCTCAGGGTCATCATTTTTCCTCCAGTTACATTATAGTATTTTACAAATCTTTTCTTCAAATAGAGTATCTGAAAACCAAATGGCTAAAAGAATGCTGTTTTTAATAATAGTCGTGGGTTTATGGGCAATATCACAGAGTGCAGAGGTATCCCATTATTACAGTCCCCTGCACTGCAATTGATATCCTTAGTAAGAACAGGAGTGTGCTGGGTTAATTTTAGACTGGTAGTAGTTTTGAGGAACACTGGAGATGTAAGCAATGGATTTGGAAGTAGACAAGGACCAGCTGAGCCATATTATTCAAATAGGTGAACCATGCAAATTTCATCGAAACCTGTTCACAATCTGTGTCGAAGACTAGAGAGGCTGGCAGGACACAGAAATGAGGGCTGCAGCTGTCGGAGATCAGAGGAGTAGCAGTAACACTTGGGTCGTTGCTCCCTTCATACTGCATTGCAGCTGAAGGCTGGACTAGTAGTGTTGCCTTCGATCTTGTCACCAAGCTGGATGGAAAGAACCTTCTCAACAAACATCCCCAGGAATAGTAGGTGAGTGATCGGGTGGTAACTATAGAGGTCAGAGAGACTGAGGTTGGATTTCTTCAGTAGCATCAGGAGCGGATTGGTCTTGAGGGTGTTTGGAAAGATCCCTGGTCTTACTGATGTATTTATAATATTCAACAGAGTGGGAGGTCTTCCCCACCGACTTCCTTTAAAGTGGGGGATGGCTTTGCTTCATCTCCATAGGATGTTGCTCTAAGGGCTTGAAGCAGCACAACCAGGTCCTCACTGAAGAAAGGGTGGGAAAGGTTCAGCATTTGCTTATGATACGGGCAGGGATTTCTGTGGTGCTGTTCTGTGCTATTGCAAGATTATGTCAATTTAGCCCTTAAAGTATTATTTGATTGCGGTGCATTTTTTCTTTTCAGAGGATGTGATGGGGTCATCTATATTTGCTGAGGGGAAGGCCTGCAGAGAAGGCAGAAACTAGCGTGAGGTGCAGTGCAAAGAGTATGGACATAAAGAAAGGTGATGAGAGGGATGAGAAGGATTGCGTTGGCTGTGGTGGCTAAAGTGTCAGTTTGTATAGGACGCTCTAACAAATACCAACACAGATCATGCAGGGTGCTACGAGGGAGGCGTGGCGTGATGAGATCGGAGCTGTGAGGAGTAGGGGTTTTGAACTTTGGAGCTTCCAGGTCCTGACAGAACCCAATAGGAGGTAATCTTTTCTTTTTGCCCGTCACCTGTATGTCACTCCAGCAGAAAGCTGAACTAAATTAAGGGAAGTGTATGGCTGGTATTGTGGGTGACTGTGGGGTCACGTGACCTTAGATGCAATGTTTGGCCTCAGTTAGGGTGACTGGCCCATTTAAAATTTGTGAGTAGAGGGAAGGGAGCATCGGGCTAGGATTCTCTGGTCCTGGCAGTCAGGTGTAGGCCACAAGACGTCAGAAACTGGCAGATCTTTGTGCAACGTGTTTAGTTCTAAATGCATAATTGGAAAATTTGCACAGCCAACTTTGTTTAGGTGAGAAATGTTTTTTCTTGTGGAGACACCCTTCACCAGCTACCCCGATCTGCTGATGTTTCATTCCCACGCCCCCCACCCCCTCTCCAGAAAACTCATCTTGACCTGCTCTTGCCGTTAATAAACCTGCATGTGTTTGCCTGTGAGAACTCCTACAAATCATTAGTAAATGGCCACAAACCTATGAGTTTGCTGTTTATCAATTCTCTCAGATCGAACCATCCAAGAAAAACCACGAGCCCACTATCAACCTTGAATTTGTGAATGTAGAAATTCAAATATACTTGTGAAATTTCCATTTCGAATGTTTAATGTTGCCATTCCCGATTCTGAAATTCAGGAATAGGACTTCACATTCCTGTATGCGTTTAGGCGGAATGCGCAAAATCGGTTGAAATTAGGTGTTTACAACTAATATGCAACTGCAAGATAAATGAAATCTATGGCAACCTACCTGGTTACATTCATTCCCACCTCCAAGGTCCTGAAGGGGGGTTCGTGGAGCTTTAAGAATCTAGAAACAAAGACGATAGAAAAAGAAAGAAAAGTATCAATAAGTTATTAGGTTTATAAAAATTAAAGATAATGTAGTCCAATGAGTAGTCCAACAATAACAGCTCTGAATACAGACAAAACAAACATGAGCCTGTCGTCACATAATTGCATATAAAAACATAAGGTCAGAAAAATATCATTATTAATCCAAGTGTTCTAAAACATGCATTGGCAAAGTTAACGGATCTAGCTTATAACTGAAAGTGCAGCATACATGCTAAACTGAAAGGATCAGTATGTGCCTACCCCTTCGCCGACAGGTGTGGGCAACCTGCTGAATCACATTTGTGAAAGGGGATTGCAATTTGTATACACCCTGTCACTACTACCAAATGGATGGTATAGTGAGGTCCTCCAATGAGCCCCGAAGAGCTCTGCAACATCCCTGGTGGTGCGCTTAGGAGACAATCAAACTTGACTACCAAGAGGAAGTAAAAGTAGTAATCAAGGCTTCAGTAGGTGAACCTGCTGAAGGATCATAAACGGCAAAGCGGCCCGAGCGACTGAGGGTGCTAGCTTAAACCCTTGGCTGCCTCTCAAATGGAACTCAAGACACCGGTCCAGGGTGGCGTCAGACTGGTGAGGAGTCTGGGGCTCCTATGGGCTGAACAGCTCCTGTGGGAGGCCCAGTCCCTGCAGACCGGTGGTGCCAGCCAGCAGGCAGATCCTCCTACTCTGCCCATGGCAAGGTGGCACCCCCACACGCGTATCGGTTTGCCAGGTTTCAAGATGTCCACCAGTTAGTTTATCAGCTTCATGTTGGCAAAAACATCACCAGTAGAGTTTTATCTTCAAGGCAGATCCAATCAATGGACAAGTATTGGTGTGTCAACTCAGTCAACCATATCACCAGCCCAACCTTTCTAATTTTAATTATGCCCAGGCCTATGCAAAACCACTTCTTGCTGTACTTGACATAAGGTTTGCCTTAACAATGGCTCAATTAGTTATGAGCAATGGAACTAAGTTACAGATGTGCTAAATCAAGCGATCCCCAATTAAATGACTGAAAGGAAAAAAAAGGCAAATGAAGAAACATACTTTTGAAGTTGGCTATAATCTGGTTGAGATCCTCCATCAAAGTTATCTGGCGTTGTGAACTTTTCAAGTAAGGCATCACACATCAGCTTTCAAGAACTGAACTCATAAAAATGATCTGCTTTGCTAACCTACACAGGCTCATCCAGTATATTATCTATACAATGCAGAGTCCACGCATGTATTGCAGAAGGAAGTTGAGCTGATCACCCTATCTATTCTTTATAGTCAAAAGTTCATAAATGCCAATTTGCCAAATGCTAGTCTTTTGTTACTTGCCTCTACCATTATTGAAATAAAATATTAAAGAAGATTGCCCCTTGAAGAAAAAAAAGGAACATGAAATTTCTTGATGATTGAGAATCGTGGTTTCTCCATCCGATTACAGTCGTGGACATTGTTGGTACAGATACAGAGAAGCCTTTCATAAAATACCCGTTTATAGACCTGCCCATTCATTGCATGCTCCATCATGTAGCAAGAGGGTCTCAAATACCACTAAGGACAAGAAGACCCTCCATGTTGGGTTCAAAATGTCACCTGCATGGCCCTCAAAAGCATGCACAGCTGCTTTGTTTTCATCAAAAAGTTGCACAAGTATAGAATGTTCCCATGAGTGAGCCAGACAAGTACATATGCTTACCACGGAGTCGGTTATATGAAGCGAGACCCTAGGGTCTACCTGAGGTTTAGTGCACTCCTCCCTGAAAGACAGTAATTTCCGCTTGGTACGGGCTTTGCAGCCCTGCCAGTCAGAGAAATATGGATTATAGATAAAGTAACAGCCTTTTCATCGGTCTCCTTCGGGGGGAATTAAAACCGGCCTTCTCTGTGTTAAATGTATTCTAGTCTCCCTTAACAGAGTCTTTAGCTCTCAGGAGTGGATTGTGTGCGGCCGTGGAGGTACATGCTGATGGTGTATGAAATGAGCGAATGCTTGAAAGAGTATAGGATGAAATCCATTTTGGAACTTCATGGGTAGGTGGCTACCAAGATGGTGGCAAGCTGTAGGTCAGAGTGCCGGGTCACTTGAGGCCTGGGAGTCTGACCTTTGGGCATTGCTTCCACTACTCAATTTCATGTATTTGAGATGGTCTGTGATTTTTCTTCTTTAAAGTTTGCTTCACTGCCTGTGCCAAAGCATTCCAGCCCCTCCCACTCTTATTGCCTGATCCTCATATCCATGAGATTTGGCCCACTGTCTGATTGGACTCCGCTCCAAAAAAGCACCTGTTGTTTATGACATGGGCACAAAGTGATCACACCATGCCCATGCATGATATGAATGATGAGCAAGAGAGGGTTTAAAGGTTGCTCGTGAGCCAACTAGCCCGCTTGGACTATACGTACTGGTCCCTGAAAACAGGAATGTTTGCCAATTCCCTCCACTGACCAAGGATGGGCGTATGCACCAGCACAGTCGAACGAGCTAAGGTGATTCAGAGTACGCTGACTGCAGCCCCCATCCAGTCAAGAGCCAAGTCTCGGTCAAAGACACTGCTTGAGAGCAGAATGACTGCCTATAGGAGAGGAAAGTACTGCCTGCTGTGGAGAAGGGTTGCTGGAGTGAATCTCACAGAGCTGAGTCTCATGGAGAAAGGAGTCCTTAAAACACAATACCTCCATTTGCGCCTAAAATAATCAAGTGACCTGCATTTATAAAAGCCAGGCTTACTTGCCTTGTCATAATACATTTTACAGTAGAACACGATCAACTCAATAATAAACAGGTCACCCAAAGGAACATTGCAAAATATTACCTCGAAAATGCACTTTATTTGTAATTTCACCATTGCCATATCTATAGGCTTGGACACATTTACCAGCAAAACAGTTCCGAACAGTGAACATTTCATTGAAAGCCTTATTTCTACCATTCAAGGTTACACAAGGATCCAGAAACACAGGTCCATGCATTCCAGAGCCTCACAGCAGCCATTGGAATGCTTAAATTTGGTTGAGAATTTCCATGTACCTGAAAGCGAACTGTGGAAGGATACAAGGGAGTTAGGATGGTAAAGCAGCTATGCTTCAGGGGAGGGACAAACAAGAAGAGGATGGAAAGCCATTGACCAAGAAGCAAGACCAGCAAATGAGTGACAAAAAAAGCCAATCAATGGTGTGAATGGGTGGCCTGTAAGCCCACTGTACATTTTTAGTATGGTTGACAAGAGGCTAACAGTGGTCTGGTAGGTAAAAACTAAAAATGAATACATACAATCCAAAACAGATAACGAAAATGCATTTGGGACCCATGGAAATATAGGAAGTCTTGTCACTGGTCTTTCTGAATCATGCCAAAACCTGCATTTTTTTTTTTTAACCACAGTGTGAAGCTAAAAAAAAAAAAAAAAAAGATTTTACAATACAGATTTTCACTTTAGTCAATGAAAAGTAGATAAAATGGGGATTTGTCTCTGGACTATCTATTGAATTTTGAGGCATTAGTATGCCATAATCAGTGCTGATATTGATACAAACTATGCTAATGCTTATGATGGTACACTCGCATACGTGAAAAAAATCGCATCGCTATTGTCAAATTCACCTGTCAAGAACTCTCCATCAACCCAGACTCGAAAATATGTGATCATTGCAGGCTCTGCAACCCAGATCCGCGGTAACCGATTGACAGGTCACAGGTGGGGTGTCATTTAGCTGGCAGACAAACATGTGAACAGGAAACTCCGGTCCATCCCCCAGATAAGCGCAGCGACACCACAATGGTCCAGGGAAATTGGCCTCAATAAAGCACACATTGCCAGAAGGGTGTGCACATTCCCAAAATAACATGCCATATGGAGTTAGGAAAACATAACCAATTAGGACACAACACACACAGTACACGCAGTGATCACGCGCCCCTCATGCCAGACATCTGAACACACAAGCCTACATTGTGTCCACACAAGGTTGAGGCCCACCTGCATTTGTTATAACGGACCTCATAACGGCCCGCATTCTTTTGCCAAAAAAGGATCACCGGATGTACTTTTATTGCTCCTAAAACCGTATTAAAAATAAATACATAAGAAATTTAAAAAAAATTACATTCACTCGGACTGATTGTACTTTGAGACAATCAGACCCGTTTCTGTAAGCTGTACTCTCGGCCGCAGCGTTTAATTAAACCAACTGTTGCTATTTTGCCTAACACATCTTTTCTTTTGTCTTTTCCAAGGTAAATTCATATTCGAGCAACATCAGTTTACTCTGGATCCTATCTGTAACCATGTTACTTGTGCGCAGATACCATGCTGAGTCAGTCAGTCTCCCTCGTTCAGCCAGACCGCGTGTAACCAGCGCAGAGACTCTTAACCCTGTGTGTGTCCTGAATTTGAGGGTCAGGACAGGTTCCCACAATATCACTTGCAGGTTTGTCTGTCTCCCAGTACCCTATCACAGAAGAGGACAGCTCCGAGGGGTGGGCCGGAAGAAACACACATGCCAGTTTCCCTTTTCTTCGAACAGGTCACAGATTGCTTTTGTGACACCAACGATTTTGGGACACATAAGAATCCTGAATAAAAGTGTTGAGATTTTAGCATGCAGAAACCTGGAGATATACACTGGTAACATTTACCATGTGTCTCCCCAATGTCAACCACAACGAAGGGTTTTTAACCACAAGCAGGTGGGTCAAATGAAGGACGTATACCATCAAGGTTATCAAACACAGTGGCAGACAAATGTTTGGGAAAAGAAGTTAAGGACAATGATACGTGTATATTATGAATTGCTGAAGAAAAACTAGAGGGTATAAGTACCACAACGTGAGCTGCTGGTAACTCTTGGCGAAGTCTACTACAGGTTTTTAAATACTTGCGTTGAAGCTGGGATCTACATATCTGAAAGGAGGCAATGTAAACTATCAGAGCCTTCTGAATAACCGGGATTACATGAAATATTTAAGAGTACTTTGAGAAGTAAAGGAGGAGTAAGAAAAGATAAGTGGATGAGGGTTCATAAAGCTACTGAAGAAATCCCGTCATCTGGAGGGACAGAAATGGGCCAAAGATTGCTTGCAGGGACCTGGAACCAAAGTCTTAAACTGGTAGGAGAGCTAAACCCAGTCAGCACAGATAGATGCCATAACCCTGGTCTTTAGGCCAAAGGGAAGAAACTAATTTAAAAGAAAAGCAGGCAAACAAACAGGAATGAACCGTGCAACTGAGCAAATACTGAATACAACATGAAATCCCTTTTAAAATAATCAGCAAACCAAAGCCAAATAACAAAACAGCTAATAGGTACAAAGGGCAAACAAAGGTAAGGCATTAAGAAGAGGTCCATGACCAAGGATAATAAATAAAGAAGTAACTTCATACAGCGAGGAAATATTCCACAATAAATTACTGGAGGGCTATCCGGGACTAGAAAAGCAGAAAGCAGAACTGCAAAAAAGATGTAAAATTAGGGACGTGTGCATGAACAAACCACTGCACTCTTACAGTAAAAGATTATGGAAGATATTTAACAGATCTCTCATAGCAAAAATGACTTCGATGCATGACGGGTGAGGAAATGCAACATTCATGATCCAATGCAAGATTCAAGACCCAGAACTCAAACAAGTATCAGCAGGATTGACATTCAAAAGGTGAACTGAGGATTTTCCCAGATGTTTCTGATAAAATTATAAAGGGCATTTTTTCAATACACGTGAAAGAAAAACTCTTCTTTAGCGATCAAGACAGGAATGTTTGTGCATATTAAAAACACACACACCAAAAAAAATACATGAAAAACTGTACTCACAGAGGAAAGCCTTCGTTGTGAACGCTGGGGCTTGTCACTGGAATGGAAAAATTGGTTTAAACAGCTGGGAAAAGTAGTAGTGAACATATTTTATTTCTAAAACAATATTCATTTAAAACTTAAGAGTAGATATCAAAAGATATGATTCAACTGACAAACAGTTCCAGCCCATCTGAAAAAAATCAACGTACATCAAAATTTCCACTGATAGTGTAGCTCCAAGTAAAACACCCTTTTATTTTCAACAGCTGTCGAAAAGAAACCCATATCCTTCCCCCACAATCCCAGAAACTGCTGAAATATACTGACCCTGCCTCCTTCTGAAATGGGTGCGTCCAGATAGCACATGCTGGGACTGACACTCACCTGTGCACACTGTACCTGCAGGGTTTGTAGAGGCCTGCGGTGGCCACAGTCTACCACCTTCCCCACTGGTGGCCACTAGAGGAGCCGCGGAGAAAAGGAGACGAGCGGCACGGGACCCCAGGACTGGTTGGGGACTGCAGAGGGGTGCGGCGCAGGACCGCGACTTGGACCTGGCATGGGAGCCTGGGGCTGGGACAGGCATAATTTCTGCCTCACCATGGCGAAACTGAGATCCATGAAGACCCAGACAAAGCTGGGGCCTCAATCCCAGTCCCATCATGGAGCGGAGGAGAGTAAGGAACCTACACTTATGTCCATGGGGGATGCTTTGGTGAACCAGGCCGACCAACTGGGGAAGATATTGGGAGCCATCACAGGATTAAAATCCTCCTTGGAGGCCAAGATCTACGAGGTGGCCCTGGAACTGGGCCTGCTCCGGATGGACTACGGGAAGCTGGTCTCCAGGGTCAAAGATGTGGAGGACATGATGGGGCAAGTTACCCCTGATCTAGGTGCACTAAAAGCGCAGCTGCAACACTTGGCAGTGGAGCGTCGGCAGGAGAGAGCTGAAGATGCGGAGGGCCGGGCCCGCCGTAAGAACATACAGATGACGGGCCTGCCTGAACAAGTTGAGGGCCAAGCGGCGAAGCGCTACATGGAACAATGGCTCAAAGATAACATATATAATGGTGTGCTCCCAGTCCTGTTCTCAGTGGAGAGGGCTCACTGTGTCCCGGGCCGCCCGCAGGCTCCTGGGGCACCACCGAGACAGATGTTGGCAAGACTGCTGAACTTTAGGTACCGGGACCACATCCTCCAGACAGCCCGGTCTCATGGTACCTGAACAGTAGTGGGTAGTAAAGTCCAACTTTTCCCAAATTTCACAGTCCAGCGCAAACAAAGCTCTTTCCTGGACGTAAAGGTCAGACAGCAACAGTTGGGCCCGCCCTATGTACTCCTCTACCAGGGCAAAACCCGGTAAGTCAAGAATGACTGCACACTTTTCTATAGACCCCTGGAGAGGTCTGGCGATGGCTGGAGCGAGAAGGGGTGGTGGCGGATGGGGCGACACTCCCCCCAACCCCGCCCCCCCCCTCCATCGCCGTCGCAGGTGAGAACAGAAAGGGCGTGAGTGGTGGAAGCAGTGGCAACCATACACACTTCTCAAGACTCCGCAACGCCAACCAGCTCGGGGCCTTCCAGAGCAGCATTGGTCTCAGAAATAAACTCTGCACTGGAACCCTTTAGACCCAGCCCTGACATGACACCAATGACAGCTGATGGACTCATCTGATGTAGCCTTGCTGGCTCCATGGGGGTGTTGGGCCTGCAAAATCTTCACTGTTTAATGGTGCCTTAATGCCTGGGAGCTGCAGGATCCAGCCATGTTGACTCAGATTCGGGCTGATACGACACTATACTTTGTGGAAAATAAAGACTCCTCTACTGGGGTGGTGTAGGAAGTGTACAAAGCGGTCTTGAGAGCTCACTACAGACACGGATAGCCAGTAAGAAGCAGGATAGACTTAGTAAGATCCTTGAGCTGGAGCAACAAATGCAGCTAGTGCAGGAGTGTCGACTGGAGCGGCAACAGCATTAGGGGATACGCCAGCTACTGGAGACAACCAGGACAGAGTACCGCAATATAGCGGAAGAGGCGGTCCGTTGTCAATAGCGCTCAGGACAGCGCAAGCTCAATGAGGTCAGAGACAAAGCTGGACACCTGCTGGCATGGTTGAGCCGTAGGGAGGAGGAGGCCCGATGGGTGGTGAAATACTTACTAGCGCGGGGGACAAGACCACACAGACAGAAGGGATTGTTCAGGAGTTTGCAAAATATTACCAGGCCTCGGCCACATAGAGGAGATGTGGAAGCAGAAGACTTCCTTGGAGCGCTGGGGATCTCGCAGCTGGATGGTGACTAGTTGGAATCAATGGAAGGGGAACTTGCGCTTTGGGACTCTGAGGGCCATGAGCAGTGGGAAAACGCGAGACCCCAACAGATTACCAGCAGAACTATTCAAGCGCCTGGGAGATCAGATGGGGGCCCACCCCCTGACGCTGTTTGAGGACTTCCATGACCAGGGGCTGCTCCTTCCTGATCTGCGCCACGACCTGATAATGCCAATTTACATGGAAGGGAAGCAGAGGCTACCAACCTATTTCCTTGTTAAATGCCAAGACTAAACTTCTGGCTACTAGAATTATGGCACGCAGATTACATAAAGTTATAGCCAGTGACCAAACCAGGTTCATACCACATCGCTTAACATGGCAGAACATCAGGTACCTCCATACCTGGCTGGATGTGGTGATGGACATCCCCGACCGCTGGTGGTCATCTCTATCGACGCAGAGAAGGCCTTTGATACGATCCAATGGCCCTACTGCTTTGCAGTGCTACAACAGTTCAGCTTTGGCCCCAGCTTCTTTAGCTGGGTGGCCTTATTGTATGCAGAACCCACGGAGGCAGGGAGGATGAATGGGATGACCTTGGGATTGTTCCTAATGGGGTGGGGTACCAGACAGGGCTATTCTCTCCTTTATAGTTCGCTTTGTGCATTGAAACTTTGGCCTTCTGGATTCGGGCATTGGAAGTGGGAGGCAGCCCAGAACTGCGGCGAGCTGAAGATCTTTGTACGCAGACGACATCCTGCTGTACATCCCAGAGCATGGGGTGTCCTTGGCCCCTTGCTGTGCTGGGTGCAGGAGTTCGGTGAGTACTTTGGCTACAGGGTGAACTGAGACAAATCAGTCCTCTTCAAGATAGACTCATGAGACCGAGATGTAGTCATCCCTGCCACTCCGCGAGTGACGGCTTCTGATACCTCTGGACTCTCAGTTGACGCACTTCCAGGAAGATGTGGTCAGATGGAGGAAACTCCCCCTGACGCTCCATGGTAGTGTTGCGATACTTAAGATCATCACCCTCTCCAAATTGCTCTATGTGCCTCAGAGCGAACCTTGTATCCGAGGGCTTCCTTGGACGTCTAGATGGGGAGATCTGTCGACTAATGTGGGATGGAGGGGCCCCCGGAGTGCTTCACTGACCCTCTGCCGATCAGCGTAAAACGGCGTATTGCCCCCCTCACCCTCTCCCACACTTCAGGGCATTCTATTGGGCTTCTCAGCTGCAGGTGATAAACGACTGGGATAATGCCCTAGTAAGGGAGGTGGGGAATTCTGGGGTACCCCTGGACAGGTGTTTCATGTCAGAGCCCCCCTGGAGAAACTACGTGTACGACAGGACGAGTCGCTCCGGCCTGCTGATGCTGTTGCAGGAAACCTTGACAGCCTGTGATAAGGCCAGGCCCCAGGTGGGATGGAAGGGGAAACTTACTAGGGCCACCCCGGTTTGGATGTGGAAAAACCTCCAGGAAGTAAGCAAACTATAGGGCTTTGGTCGGTGGGAAACCAGCTGCATAGTTTGCCTTGAAGATGTGTTGGTCGATGGGGCGCTCACATCATTCCCCAGTTTATGAGAGGATTACGGACAGGGATCTCCTCCCCACCCCTCCCCCCCCCACCCCCCAACTACAAATATACCCAGCTTCGACATGCTCTTCATGCAAAGATGATGAACTGGGCCTCCTTTTCCAACTCATCCCCACTGGAGATCCACCTCTTGAAGGGATCCTTAGGGAAAGGGGCAATCTCATTGGCGTATATGGTACTCATCAATAACAGCCCCGATGGCCTCAGAGGCCTCCGGCAGCACTGGGGGGGGGGGGGGAGAGAGAAATATGGGAGAGATGGAGTGAGAGGCAGCAATGATGCATCTGAGTGAGGTGGCCATTAGGGCAGGTTTTTGATAGATTCAGCTTAAAAGGCTGCATAGGGTTTATATACCTCGAGATAGATTGCAGAAGATGGGGGAAGCACCCATGCCCCACCTGTCTGCACTATCGAACGTATGTGGGGTCCTTCTACCATAAGGGAATGCTCAGAGTTACAGAAATACTGGTTGACAATACAGACGGGGCTAGGGGCCATACTAGAGGAAGAGGCTTCACTTAACCCCCAGTTTGGGCATTTTGGAGTACCGGGGGACAAAGATATGCCTTGCAGAAAGTTCTTATTTTGCTCGCTGGGCCTAGTAGTGGCTAAGAGGGACTTGCCACAGGTGTGGGGGATGCAAGAGGTCCCCACCAAGGGACAGTGGATTGCAGGAATGGACACTTGCATGGCAGTGGAAAGGGTGGTCTATGCTTCCAGGGGCTGTGCTAAGAAATAAGAGAAAATCTGGGGTTCATGGAGGGAGTTCTATGGCCTGGAGAGTGGGGACTCTCAGCTGGTCCCGGACTGAGTGCCGAGCCCATACCGCCTGCCAGGATTATGAGTGCCTGGAGCTGGTGGAAGGTGGCCTTGCCAGTTGTTGGTTCCCGCCCGCCCGCCCCCCCCCCCCCTCATACTTACTTCCTGAACAATTTTGGACTTATGCACTGACCTCCCCTTGCGATGACCCAAAATGATACCGTCTGAGTACTGTTGTTGTTGTACTAATGAGGGTATGCTCCATTTGCAAGTTTATGCACAAATGTTAATTTCAATAAATCCCCCCAAAAAATGACACTCTTAACAGCAAAGATGTGACTGCACCTCTGTAGTACATGTACATTTATTGTTGAATATATATATATATATATATATATATATATATATATATAATGCAAATGGCATTTAATAGGTGGTCATATATCCTGGTATAAATAAATAACCACACTCCACACCTGGTGGGAATAATGGCTTTAATGGGACATCATATATGCAACTTCAACTGAATATTTTTATAATCTATCCATGCAGTTGTGTGTATTAAAAAAAAACCAGACAAAATTGAGCACTTCAGGCTGTCAATTGCTGAGCATGCACTACAATTTGACTCAACAATATGCGTATGCTTGATTGGAATTTTAAACGTTGGGAGTATTTAGGTTTTAGTGTATGGCTTACTTTTATAAAGCTGGAACAATAAAGATTGCCACTAGAAGAGTGAGAACCTAGCATTTCACACAATCAATTTTAATCTTATAACTAATAATTTACAAAAACAAAATTGCTGAAATGCAGAATGGAAATGGAACATATACTCAGAGTGTGTTAAAGTTCATTTCTGCTGCACTATGATTTAAAAGGAATACACAAAGGGAGAATGTATTCATGAACATGCAAAGTGTATAAACACTCACCTCACATTTTGTGTTACTGGTATTTCTTCCATTCTTTGTTACCTATACCAGAAGGAAGGCATAAACGGAGAATAATTCAAAGGCAGGCAAAAAACAGACTTATTCTCATCTCTACCTCATGAATGCCAACCCCACCCAAGGATGCTCTAATGAAGTATATTTCCAGTTGCAAATGTACATTTTAAGATTGATAGGAGAATGAGCATAAAAAAGTGCACAAGAAGACGGAGCCAAAACAGGATATGTATCACTTGGTAAGGCAAAGCATACATCACCATTTCAAAACTTACACCTACCATATTACACAAAGTCCTCTAAAGAGATCAATGGAATATTGTTGGGCTAGTACACGTCAACTCAAGGTAATGGATCAGCAATTCAAGGACATTTATTGCCAATTACTTCATTGCTGTACTCTCCAAACATTTAATTTACAGAACAAAACACAAGGAAAAGAACGATGTAGTAACGACAGGACTCCAGTTAATTCCAGTAACGTTTATTCAGGAAGAAAAGTACTGATCCCACAGACAGGAAGGCAGTGCGATGTTGCACAGCACCACAGATCTCAACTGTGAGAAGTCAAGTGTCAGAAGCCAACCGTAGTCTCTCCCTGCATGTCACAGCGCGAGCCGAGGCATCAGCACGAGCTGCGACACCACAGAGTGTCCACGAGCTAACAGCAGCATGGACAAGATACTACATATCTCCTCTCCTTATAAAGAAAAACCAGAAGAGAAACAAGGAGGAGAAAAGTGCAAAATAACAAAAAGGCAAATACAAAAAGGAAAAATATACATTGAAAGGAAAATACAACGAGGTAGGTCAAGGGTAAACGGAAACATGAAAAAACACATTCCAAAAGGTTCTCGAAGAAGGAAGAGAAAGGGAGCTACCTGAATCGAGCAGGCAGTATAACATTCCTTCCACTTCTCCTAGGAGTAACAAGAGGAAGGTTGTCTTGACCTGGGTTGCTATGATTTCCGCTTACAGCCTCCTTGATATCAGTACTAGTACAATGTGAATATTTGTCCTGCAAACGAGGATCGACTTTTACAATTTTGTTCATATTCCACCAGTTGCAAATATTAACACGTACAGCACTGCCACAGATTTTGTCAATGCGCACAGGTTCTGTGAACTTGGATTCACCTTTTTTTTTTTTTTTACAAAGACAGTCTTTTTTATTTTAACAAAATCACCCACAGCAAAACTCTTAGTTGCTACATTTTTTCTTTTGTCAAAATAGAATTTTTGTTTGGCTTTAATTGATTCGACCTAGTTTCTGACTACTACATCCAATTCCTGTGCAGATGCGCTTTGTTTAAACCATTTGGACATCCATGCTGGTCTGAAGTCAGAACATGGTTTTCTGCCCTTTAACAGTTCAAATGGTGAAACTCCTTTTGAGGAGTGAGGTGTGGTTCTGTAGAAACATAGCATGGTCCGGACTGCTACTGGTATAACCTTACTGAGGGAAATTGCCCACCGTATGCAGTCACCAATAACCCTGTTTAAGCACTCAAATAAGCCATTGGTTTGTGGGTGATAGAGAGCTCGAGATGATTTATGGAAGATTCCTTCAAAATGCGTCAACTTCTAAAGATACAAATTGTACACCATTGTCAGAGACTATGGTTTTAGGAAATCCCTCCAACATGAAAATTTCTTTAAAAAATTCTGCAATTTCCTTCGAGTTAACCTTGGCCACGAATTTGACCTCAGGCCATTTTGAGTAGTAGTCGACCAAAACTGTGGCAAAGCGTGACTGGTGAGGTAAGACATGAAAAGGTCCCATAATGTCAATACCCAGTTTTTCCCATCGGTTGTTGGGCAAGGGAATGGGGTTCAAAGGGGGACCGGAGATCTGTAACGCCTTGTCACTACTGGAACAAATGGCACACTCATGTACCATGCCGTCAAAGTCAGGGTCCATCTGGGGCCACCAAAAATATTCACGCACTCTACATTTAGTAAGGGTAGATCCCAAATGTCCTTCATGTGCCTTGGACAAAAGAATATTTCTGAGGTCACAGGGAGGGATGATTTTCTCTTGCCTGATAACAAGGTCATCTTCAACTGACAATGTGTCATACACTTTTACAAAAGGCTGGATGTCGACAACCACATTCTTTTCTCTGGGCCACCCCTCAACGATATATTTGATAACACATTTCAGGGTTTCATAATTTTGCATGGCTTTTTTCCAATCACATTGATCAAAGGCACAAATATGGGTGTAATTCAACAGTAGCCACTATGCAATCTTCAAAATCTTCATCACTACAATCTTTGTCTCCTCCTTCAATTTCTTTACATTTCATAGGAAAACGAGAGAGAGCATTTGCACGGACATTTTTGCCACCTGAAATGTGTTCAACATTGAATTGAAACTGTAGTAGTTTCGAGGACAATCTTGCAATGTGTGGCGTGTTGTTTCTGTTGAATGGGTTACCAAGGATAGAAACCAAAGGTTTATGATCGGTTTGTAACGTGAACCTCCTACTCCACAGGTAACATTTAAACTATTTAAGGGCCCACCAACAAGCGAACAGTTCTTTTTCAATAACTGAATAATGTGTTTCAGCTTCCCTGAATACTCTGGATGCAAATCCAACGGTGTGTTCCACATTTGCGATGTTTTGTGTTAATACAGCACCTAAACCATAACAACTAGCATCAACTGTTAACGTGCAGAGTGCCGACGGATCATAGGGTTTAACGCTTTAACCACACCTAGTTGTTTTTTTAACCATTCAAAAGCATTATTACAATCATCATCCCATACAAAAACTATCTTTTTTAACAGGTTAGAAATGGGACGAACCTTTGTTGCATAATCCGGGATAAAAGGTGAATAAAGTTCACTTAATCCCAAAAATGATTTAACGCCTGTTTTGTCAGAAAATTGTGGCCCCGTAATATGGCTTGTACTAAACCTGGTCTCGGTGTAACCTCAGTGCTCGAAATTGTGTGACCCAGATACTCCACAGAGTATTTGCAAAACTCACACTTTTCACGTTTTAATACAACACCTTGATTTTGGAAAATGGACAAAACCTTTTTTTAAATTTCATCATGAGTCTTCCTATCTGGAGCATGTATGGGAACATCATCCTGAATAATAGCCACATTTTTTAGACCCTTGAGTAAGTTAACCATAAGGCGCTGAAAAACAGACGCTGCTGATGCCCAAACGGCATGCGGCAAAATTGGAAAATACCTGATGGGGAGGTAAATGCTGTTAGATGGCGTGGTTCCGGGTCCAACTCCACTTGGTGGTATGCAGACGCCAGATCAAGTTTCGTAAAGAATTTTGCACCTGAAACCATAGCCAACATTTCTGTAATGTTGGGGAGTGGATGGGAATCCACCCATATTTCTTTGTTGAGGCTGCGCAAGTCAATGCATATTCTGAGCTAGTTATTTTTCTTACATGCTACGACTAATGGAGAAAGCCAGATAGATGATTCGATGGGTTCAATTACCCCTCTATTGCACAATACTGCGAGTTCTTTTTCTAGATCTTCCTTAACACTGAAAGGAACACTCCTTAATTTGTGTTTGATGGGAACTGCTCCTTCTTTTACTTTGATTTTATGCTTAAAACCTTTAATTTTTCCCAAGTCTCCCGAACAAACTTTAGGGTAATTGTTCAACAAGTCTTCCACCGGAGAAGAATCACGTATGGCCAAGACTTGTTCTTTAGCTCCAGGACATAGCATCATATCAAATAGACCTTGGTGAAACCACCCAAGAATGTTCAACCCTTTGATAGCTACATAGATTTTGCCCTGAATGAGTCTGCCCTTAAACTCCATGACATCTTCAAAATATCCCAGCAAATCAATTTACGTCCTTCATATGATACTGGTGCACGATCAGGATGCATCAACTGTCATTTGCCCCAGTTAGTAGCAAAAGAGTCTGTGTAATCATAGTGATGCGTGCACCCGAATCTACTAGTAGTCGTAATTCTTTCTCTCCTACAAGTATATTAACATAAGGATCCACGAAATCTGCTGGATCACCTGTTCTAACTTGCTTGTCACCAACAACCAACACAATGTCCCTCATTTCTGACATTATATCTTCAGATTCACTATCACTAGTGTCCTTGACATATCCAACCTTGACGTCGTCTTTCTTCTGACCTTGGCAGACTTTAGCAAAATGCCCTACTTTACCACAAGACCTACATACAACATTCTTTGCAGCACATGGTCTGCCATTTTTGATGGGAGTAGAGTTACCACACTTAAAACAAATATCAGTACGTTTGAAAAAACTCTTTTCAAAATCTCTTTTCTTCTTGACATTACTGAGACGTACAGGTGTTACTACCTCCACTGCTTTGTTTTCCAACTCTTTTACGGACTGTTGTGCAGTTTCAATACTTTTGGCTATCCTAATGGATTCATCTAAAGAAGGATTCCCCAAAGACAGCAGCTTTTGACAAATGGTTTTTTGTCAGTGCAGTGACTAATAAATTGATCATGCACCAATTTTTCACTAAAATGTTTAAATTCGCAGTCAGCCATGAACTTCCTCAAAGCACTTTTGTAAGTGTCAGCATCCTCTTCACTTTTTTGTACACGTTTGAAAAATTTGTGGCGCAAAACCACTAAACTAGGCTGGACATCATACCTGCATGCAAGTTTCTTTACTGTATCTTGATATTCATCTAAACCTTCTCCCTCACCACCTACTGGCTCTGGTAGACGTACAAGTGTTGCTCTACCTTCAAAACCAAACGAATGCAACAAAAGAAACTTTTTTCTTTCAGGCATAAATCTATGGGCACCAATCGCCCCAAGATACGTTTCAAATGCGTCAAGCCAATGACGCCAAGAAATTGGTGGTTACCCTGGTGTATCTAAAAAAGGTGGTGGTGGATTCACAACTTGCATTGTGTGAAAAATGTAACTGAATCAAAGTGAAAAGAATGTCCTACTTTTTTTTCCTCATGAATTTTTTTTTATAAATATCCACTTTCTAAATACCAAAATACAATTCCTCCCCACACAAAAAAAAAAAATAGTCTTTAATGGTGTGCGCGTCACCGCGCTGTCACATGTGGCAGAAATCGTCTTGAGACAAACATATGGCGTAAGATGTAAAGTTTGAAATGGAATGACACCAGAAATTGTCAAGCTACAGTCCCACAAAAAAAAAAAAAAAAAAACACAAAAAAAATCTTCCTGTAAATGCTGTCAAGAAGCCTTGAATGTCACCTGTGGAAGGTTCTTGTGGCACCTGGGAAAATGTGTTGATACACAAACCTCTTGTTGTTCGTGAAGATGTAGATCCGTTTCTTTTCATGAATGTAACATTGACGATGACATCAAAAGCACAACAGCTTGACGTTGTGGTTTCCTTCTATAGACGTGAATATCTCCGTGCATTCACGAGTTAACAGGAGAAAGAAGAAAATAATGGAGGCTCCTCCTCACGCTGACGAGATGTTGGTGGCTCCTCCTCAATCTGACGCTTGAGCGCTGCAGAGATCAGCTGCGCAGCGCCGGCTCCTCCACACGCTGTCGAAATGTTGCTGGCTCCTCCTCACGCCGACGCTTGAACGCTGCTGGAACGACTGCGCAGCGGCGACTCCACCTCTTCCTCTCCTTCACAATGGCACGAAGATTAAAGGTGTAATCCAGAACAAACTCCGCAAAAACTGGCGGTCCACGTCGACTGCTCTTCTCCACACGCTCGCCTGAAAACCGGTTACAAAACTCACACTTTCAATTAAGTACTTCAGCAGCAACACCATAATAGGCGAGAAACGACCTTCCTTTTTCTTTGAATATTCCACACGTACATTCTGTGAGGGATCAGGATTGTCGCCACAATCGCATGTAGTAACGACAGGACTACAGGTAATTCCAGTAACGTTTATTCAGGAAGAATAGCACTGATCCCACAGACAGGAAGGCAGTGCGATGTTGCACAGCACCACAGATCTCAACTGTGAGAAGTCAACTGTGAGAAGTCCACTGTGAGAAGTCCACTGTGAGAAGTCCACTGTGAGAAGTCCACTGTGAGAAGTCCACTGTGAGAAGTCCACTGTGAGAAGTCCACTGTGAGAAGCCAACCGTATTCTCTCCCTGTGTGTCACAGCGCGAGCAGAGGCATCAGCGCGAGCTGTGACACCACAGAGTGTCCACGCGCTAACAGCAGCATGGACAAGATACTACAAACTCAAAGCTAAAATTCCCTCCACAACTTCTTAAACACATTATACAAAGCATTTGGCTCGCCAATTGCCAAACTGTGACAGACTGAGTAGATAAAGAACAATCTTCATATCTTTTAACCCCACCATACTTGTAATATGTACATTATGTAAACTGAGAGCCTATTCACCAAACTATAAGTAGATCAAGATTTTATGCCCAAATACCAGCCCTTAGAATTTAATCATCTGCTAACAAAAATCAAGCAATAATCCTACAAGCAATCCCATGCAACATTTAATTAGTCCAGTCAAATTAAGTGGCAACAATTCAAGCATTCCTACAGGCTCACTGCACTCAATATGAATAAACATTCAATACAATTGTATCTAATGGATAAAACGTCAAGCTCTCATGTCAATGGCCACCTGATGATTTTATAATTCTTTTCATATACAGTTTGTCATTTGAGACAATAAATACCAAAGACTATTTTCCAACTATAGCACAACTTTGTGCATGAATTAGGATGGACACTTGCAATGTTTTTATGATGTCTTAACTTAAGTGAGAATTCTGTAAGTAATAAATCAAACTTTCAAAGGGGATCAGTCAATGAGTGTCTTGATGCTCGTTTACAACTGTATTTTAGGGTTGCCTACTGTATTCTTCTAGAAGTAGATGGTTACCTTGTACCTTGGTAGAGTCCTCTTTGCTGCTGGCAAGTATTCTTTAAAGATTCTAGGGGTTGGGCACACAACTTTAGGTACCTTCATTTTGGCAGTGAGAGCCTTATCTATGTGAAATTAAATACACTACGGCACCCTTGCCAGTTCATTTACGATCTTCAGGAATCTTTTGAAAACCAAAATCAAGGTATCCGTAGACTGAGCTATTTTACTGGCAAGCAATTAGAGGATCATTTGTGCAAAATAAAAACTCAAACTCAACTCTGCACATACCTTCATATTTCACAACTACTTTTCTGAAATGATATTGAGGCATAGAAGTACTCGGATTGCAAAATGTATTTACTCTTGGACAAGCATGCTATTGAACATTGGAACTGGTGCAGTGGTGGTGATGGTGGAAGTGGTAAAGGTGGTGGTGGCAGTGGTAATGAAGGATCCCTATGCAGAACAGGCTGCATTATCAGAGTTAAGCAGTACCCTCAAAGAACAGTGAACTTAAAATGCATACAAAGCTAAACAATACATAGTAAATGCTTTTGTGAATGCACACATGCACACATCTTTACATTGTGAACAGAAAAGATGATAAAGGACATGTTAACATGACAGGCGAGTAAAAATCAATCAGGGGAATTGTAAGCGCGCTACTCACCCGTGAGGGTCTCAAGGCGCTGGGGGGAGGAGGGGCGGGCGCTCCCTATCAGTCGAAAAGCCAGGTCTTGAGCGTCTTCCCAAAGATGTTCAGAGAGGGGGCGCGTCTGATGTTGAGCGGGAGCTCGTTCCAGGTCTTGGCTGTGATGTAGGAGAAGGTTCTGCCACCTGTTCTGGCTCTGCGGATGAGCGGGGTTTCAGCGAGGGTGAGGTCGGCGGATCTGAGGTTTTCTCTTGGGTACGTGGAAGGAGATCCTCTTATTGAGGTATTTGGGTCAGGTGTTGTGGAGGCATTTGTAGGCATGGGTGAGTATCTTGAAAGTGACTCTTCTCAACGGGGAGCCAGTGGAGGTTCCGTAGGTGTTGGGTCGTGCGTTCGTGTCGAGGACTGCAGAGGACGAGTCTGGCTGCGGTGTTCGGTATGGTCGGAAGCTTACGGAGTAGAGACTTGTTGATCCCGGCGTAGAGGGCGTTTCCGTAGTCCAGTCTGCTGGTTATGAGTGCGTGGGTGACAGCCTTCCTTGATTCGGGGGGCACTTGAAGGTCTTTCGGAGGGTGTTGAAACAGCTGGAGGCGATGGTGTTGACCTGTCGTATCATGGAAAGGGAGGAGTCTAGTACGATGCCGAGGTTTTGGGCGTGGTTCTTGGGTGGGTGGGGGGGGACTGCCACCAGGTGTTGTCCCATGCCGAGGGGGAGGGTTCGAGGACGAGGACTTCTGTCTTCTCCGAGTTGAGCTTCAGGCAGTTTCTGCTCATCCAGGATGCGACGTCCTTCATTCCTTCCTGGAAGTTGAGTCTGGTGGCGATTGGGTCCTTGGTGAGGGAGAGGATGAGCTGGGTGTCTTCGGTGTAGGATACTATGCTGAGTCCGTGCTGTCTGACTATGGCGGCGAGGGGGGCCATGTAGATGTTGAAGAGCGTGGGGCTGAGCAATGATCCTTGGGGCACTCCGCAGTCGATTTCCGTGGGTTCGGAGAGGAAAGGTGGTAGTCTGATTCTTTGGCTTCTGCCGGTGAGGAACGAGCAGATCCAGTCGAGGGCGGTTCCTTGTATGCTGGCGTCGTGGAGTCTGGCAGTGAGTGTGCGGTGGGAGACTGTGTCGAACGCTGCAGAGAGGTCGAGTAGGATCAGGGCTGCGGTGTGTTCTTTGTCGAGGAGGGTGCAGATTCCGTCTGTGGCGGCGAGTACAGCGGTTTCGGTGCTGTGGAATCCGGATTGGGAGGGGTAGAGGATGGAGCTTTCTTCGATGAATTTGGTTAGTTGTGCATTGACAGTCTTCTCTGTGACTTTGGCCGCTAAGGGGAGGAGGGAGATGGGTCGGTAGTTCTTGAGGTCGGTGGGGTCTGCTGGAGGCTTCTTGAGCAGGGGTCTGACTTCTGCGCGTTTCCAGTCATCGGGAAATATGCCGGTCTTGAAGGTGGTGTTGATGGTGTGTCGTAGTTCGGGAGCGATGGCGGCTCTGTGGGAGATGTGCGGGGGGCAGGGGTCCGTGGGGGCCCCTGAGTGGATGCCTTTCATGGTCGAAGTGGTGTCTTCGGTGGTGACTGGGGTCCAGGAGGAGATGGTGGGCTGGATCAGGAAGTGGTTTCAGAGTGGGGTGTCTGGTCGTTGAAGTGGTCGTAGAGTGCCTTGATTTTCAGATGGTAGTAGGATCCGAGCTTGTCGCAGAGGTCCTGGGAAAGGGTGATGTCCGTGGTTTCGCTGGGGGGCTTGGTGAATTCCTGGAGGACGTTGAAGAGTTGCTTGGGGTTGCCGACGTTGGCGAGGATCTTGTTTTGGATCAACAAATAATTCTGCAAGTGCAATTCTAGAATATCACTTTGCTTTTATGATAGGCTAAGGTATCTGTTAGAAATGGGATCTCTAGTTGGCAAGGGCTTGCACCTTTGTCCAAGTAGGGACCCTTCTTCCTAGTCAGGGTAAGGGAGTTACACTCCTAAAATAGCCCTGCTCACCCCTTGGTAGCTTGGCACGAGCAGTCAGGCTTATTCTAGAGGCAGTGTGTAAAGCATTTGCACATAACCAACAGTAATACAGTGTAAGCACTACAAACGGACACCACACCAGTTTAGAAAAATAACCAATATTTTTATATACTCAAGACAAGACCAATTACGACAAAAATCCACAATACTATACCTTAAAAATGAATGCTTGATAAGGTAACTTCTTCTTTGCAGGAATAACACAAAAGCAAAGTTCGTATGAGTCGGTAGCCCCGTCTGGGTCTATTGTGATGCTGAATTACACAGAGTCCAACAGTTCCAGCCGACCGCGTCGCTACGGGCCAGCAGAGTCGTGAACAGACTCGGTCACAGTACCTTTTCTCGTTGTGGCTGGTACGGAGTGCACGAGCCGGTCGGCGTTCGTCGTGGTTGCGGTGCAAGACGGAGCGATGCAAGGTGCGGTGTCCCTCGATGCGGTGCAGGCAGCGGCTCGATGAGCGTCGTGCAGACGGAGTCGGTGAGTCCAAGGCGTGCGGTGCAGGGCGAGACGGTGTACGATGCGGTGCTGAAAGGTTGCGATGCAGGCGACCAAGCCGGAGTGCGGGAGCTGGCGTCGGACAGCGGTGCGAGTCGGAGCGGTGCGTCGCAAACGTGCGAGCGGTGCCCCAAATGCGATGCGGTCACGACTGTTGCGCCAGTTGCAGCGACCGCGTCGGTCGGGTCCGGCTGGTTCGGTGAAGCGATGCGATGCGAACTGCGGTGCCCACAGGTCACAGTGCAAGCAGCGGCTTGGTGTTGACGGCGTCGGACGTCGCCTACGGTGAGACCAGGGTTGCGATGCGAAGCGGGGCGATGCGGTGTGCGGTGCAAACAGGTCACCGGTCAGGGATGGATTCGGTTGACGGAGTCGGTTGCAGTTCCCTTCCTCTGTGGCAACTGAAACAGCGTTCAGAAGCGGTACCCAGAGGCTTGTGAAGTCTTTGCAGTCCCTGAGACTTCTTAACAGGAGGCCAGCTCGGTTTCAGGCCCTTGGAGATACTCAGCACAAGTTTGTAGAAAGTTCAGTCCAGTTCTTTCACTGCCCAAGACAGAAGCAGCAACTGCAGGCCAACCCAACAAAGCAGTCACTCAGCAAAGGGGCAGTACTCCTCCTAGCAGCTCTCCAGCTCTTCGTCTTGGCAGGTTCCTTGATTCCAGCGAGATCTAAATTCATGGGGTCAGGGCCCCAATATTTATATCCCAAATTCCTTTGTTCTCTGAAGGCAGAGAGCCCTTTGCCTAGTCCAAACCAGTTCTGGAGTACTTTGTTGACAAGTCTCCGTTCCTTCTTTCAGAGAAGTAGGCCAGGGACATCAGACGCACCACAGGAGGTGGAGCCAGCATTGTGGAGGGAAGGCACTGTCCTATTCAGGGCCCAGGTGCAACTCCTCCCACCCATCTACATGTAGATCTTGCTATTCAGCCCTGTGCTGACTCACCCTGTCTCCTGGCATCCCCCAGCCCCTGTCACTCACACTCCAGACAAGGAATACACAACCTCGCAGAGGCAGGCTTGGATGGTTAGACAAGAAAATACCCACTTTCTAAAAGTGGTATTTTCAAACACAGAATGTTAAAACCAACTTCACTAAAAGATGCATTTTATCATTCTGAGTCCAGGCATACTAAACTCGAATTTCTACCATGTTCCCGGGGTCAGTTAGGATTATAAGCTGTAATAATCAAAACTGCCCGTTCTGGCCTATGGGGAACAGGTTGCCTTGCAATAGTGAATTACAGCCTAGTGCTGTCATTCACTATCAGGACATGCCACACACACCAGGGCATGTCCTACCTTTCGCATACAACGCACCCTGCCCACAGGGGTACCTTGGGCCTACCTTAGGGGTGACTAACATGTAGAAAAGGGAAGGTTTAGGGACTTGCAAGTGTGCGCACTTGCCAAGTCGACATGGCAGCCCCAGGCTGCGCACAGGCTCTGCAATGGCAGGCCCGAGTTACACTTTACGGGCTGTTTGCGTGGGTGGCACAATCCAGTGCTGCTGCCCACCAACAGCATTTGGTCTATAGGCCCTGGCACTCGCAGTGCACTTTACAAGGGACTGACACATAAACCAAATAGGCCAATTATGGAAACGCCAATCCATAACACATTTTATACAGGAGCACTTGCACTTTCCCACTGGACAGCAGTGAGGAAAGTGCGCAGAATCATTACACCAGCAAAAACAGAGTCAAAACCGGGAGGTCAGAAAGCAAAAAGTCAGGGGAAACACGCCAAAAGATGCCAAGTCTAACACATGTCCCCTCCAGCTGAAAGTAGAGAGAACTACCCAACCCCATTGGAGTTCTCTTCACTAAAGCGGAAGAACCTGGACAGACCATCTGCGTTGGCGTGTTCTGTACCAGGACGGTGTTCCACCGTAAAGTCCATTCCCTGTAGGGAGATGGACCACCTCAGCAGTTTTGGATTCTCACCCCTCATTTGCATCAACCATCTGAGGGGCCTGTGGTCTGTCTGAACCCGGAAGTGAGTCCCAAACAGGTATGGTCTCAACTTCTTCAGCGCCCAGACCACAGCAAAGCTTCCCTTTCTATGGCACTCCACCTCTGTTCCCTGGGGAGTAGTCTCCTGCTAAGGAAGACTACAGGCTGATCCAGGCCCTCTTCGTTCAGTTGTGAGAGCACCGCTCCCACACCATGCTCTGAAGCGTCAGTCTGCACGACGAATTCCTTGGAGAAGTCAGGTGCCTTGAGCACGGGCGCCGTGCACATGGCTGCCTTCAGGGCATCAAAAGCTTTCTGGCAGGACTCAGTCCAGATCACTTTCCTGGGCTGCTTCTTAGAAGTCAGCTCTGTTAAGGGGGCAACGATGGTGCCATAGCCCTTAACAAATCTCCTATAGTAGCCGGTGAGACCTAAGAAGGCTCTCACCTCTGTCTGGGTCTTGGGGGCTCCCAAGCCAGAATGGTGTCAATCTTGGGTTGTAGGGGCACCACCTGGCCGCTTCCTACCTGGTGTCCCAAGTACACCACAGAACCCTGCCCGATCTGGCACTTACTGGCCTTGATCGTGAGGCCTGCACCTTGCAGAGCCCTCAACACTTTCTCAAGGTGCTGTAAATGTTCTTCCCAGCTGGAACTGAACACAGCAATGTCATCCAGGTAGGCGGCACTGAAATCCTCCAGCCCAGCCAACACCTGATTGACCAACCTCTGAAAGGTGGCAGGGGCATTCTTCAACCCAAAGGGCATCACCCGGAATTGGTAATGACCTTCTGGGGTTGAGAATGCTGATCTCTCCTTGGCTCCATCGGTTAAGGCAATCTGCCAGTACCCAGACGTCAAATCAAACGTGCTGAGGAACCGGGCAGCTCCCAACCGATCAATGAGCTCATCAGCTCTGGGGATGGGGTGCGCGTCAGTCCTGGTGACGGCATTGAGCCCACGGTAGTCCACACAAAACCGGAGTTCTGGAGTGGCACCGGGCGCAGCAGCCTTTGGGACCAAGACCACTGGGCTGGCCCAAGGGCTGTGGGATGGCTCAATCACCCCCAACGCCAACATCTTAGAGACCTCCTCCTTGATGCTGGCTCTGACCCGGTCAGACAACCTGTAAATCTTGTGCTTCACAGGAGGGCTGTCACCAGTGTCCACGTCATGGGTACACCAGTGAGTAACACCGGGGGTCAGAGAGAACAGTGGGGCGAACTGTCCCAACAACTGGTGACAGTCCCCCTGCTGCTCCTGAGTCAGAGTAGGGGAGAGGATCACACCTTCTACTGACCCATCATGCTCCTTGGTAGACAGGAGGTCAGGGAGAGGCTCACTCTCCTCTTCCACCCCATCATCTGTCGCCAAGAGCATACTCACTTCGGACCTCTCGAAGTGGGGCTTGAGGCGGTTCACGTGAAGGACCCTCAAAGGGTTCCTTGGAGCTTGCAAATCCACCAGGTAGGTGACGTCACTTTTGCGCTCCACCACCTCATATGGCCCAGTCCACTTGTCCTGCAAGGCACAAGGTGCCACTGGGGCCATGACCCACACTTTTTGCCCAGGTTGAAATTCGACCAGAGTGGCATTCTGGTCATACCATCTCTTCATTTCTTCCTGGCTTGCTTCTAGGTTCGCCTGAGCGAGTTTCCTGAAGCGGGCAGTTTGGTTTCTAAAGGCCAGCATGTAGCTAAACACATCCTGGGGAGTTTTCCTGGGAGCTGCCTCCCAGCCTTCCTTTACCAAACTCAGAGGTCCTCTGACAGGGTGGCCATACAGGAGCTCAAAGGGGCTGTACCCAAGAGACTTCTGAGGCACCTCCCTGTATGCAAAGAGTAGGCATGGCAAGAGGACGTCCCACTTACGCCTCATGGGTTCTGTTAGACCCTTGATCATGCCTTTCAAGGTCTGGTTGAATCTCTCCACCAGACCGTTTCCTTGTGGGTGGTAAGGGGTGGTGAACTTGCAGGTTACACCACACTCCTTCCACAGGGATGTCATATACTTGGATATGAAATTGGTCCCCCTATCAGAAACCACCTCTCTGGGGAATCCCACACGGGAAAAGATCCCCATTAACGCCCGGCCCACCACTGGCGCCGCCGTCGTCCTGAGAGGGATTGCCTCCGGGTACCGGGTGGCATGGTCCACCAAGACCAGGATGTACCTGTTGCCCATGGCTGTCTTGGGATCCAGTGGCCCCACAATATCCATCCCTACCCTTTCAAAGGGTGTACCAACAACAGGAAAAGGTTGGAGAGGAGCTTTGACCTTCCTCCCACTCTTACCACTTGCCTGGCAAGTTTGGCAAGACCTACAGTGTGCATCTGACTGCCTTCGCATTTGGGGCCAAAGAAGTGGGTGACAAGCCTGTCAAAGGTCTTGTCCTGCCCCAAATGTCCTGCCAAAGGCACGTCATGAGCCAGACCCAGTAGGAAGGTCCTGAAGCGCTGGGGTACCACCAGCACACGGGCTGACCCAGGCTCAGCAACCTTAGGCTCACTGTATAGGAGACCACTCTCCCAGTAGATCAGATGTGACCCGGACTGATTACCAGCTGCCTGGTCTGCAGCCTGCCGCCGCAGACCCTCCAGAGTAGGGCACTCGTTCTGCTCCCTGCAGAACTCCTCCTGGTGGGACCCCCTTCTTGCTGCCAATGGGTCAGCTCAGAGATGTCTCCCAGTTCGGCTACCTGCTCCCCTGTAGGCACCGGGCGTCCCCTCGAGGTCCGCCTCCTCCCGGTCCGTGGGAACTTCGGGGCCGGTTTCCCGCGCCGCCTGCCCTTTCTCTTGGCAGGGACTTGGGCCACTGTTCCAGGCTCCAAGTCCTCTTGATCACCCTTTCTGGCTGCCATTGACCGAGTAGACACGCATGCCCACTCTGGCAACCCAAGCATCTCCAAGTGAGACCTGAGCTCAACCTCCTTCCATAAGGACTGCTCCAGGTCGTTACCTAGCAGACAATCTACAGGCATGGTAGGGCTCACAACCACCCTCAAGGGACCTGAGACCCCCCCCATTCAAAGGGAACCTGCGCCACCATACACTGGCGCTCAGAGTTGTCTACAGCAACTACTTGGTGGAATGCCCCTGGGACTACCTGCTTCTCAGAGACCAGGTGACACCGGACTGAGGTCACACTGGCTCCAGTATCTCTGAGAGCCTCTACCCTGTTCCCATTGATGGTCACCCAGGTGCTATATTTCTTTGTGTTAGGGGGCACCTGGTTTCCTGGGACCATCTCACTGTCCCCTAGTGAGACAAGGGTCATTTCTGCGGGATCCCCACCCTCCTGTGGGCACCCCTCCTCCCCAAGCGCTACACTAGCCAACACTTTGGACTGTCCACCGGTGGGTGGCTGTGTCCCCTTTGGGCACTTGGGGTCCCCCTTAAAGTGACCTACCTGGTCACATGCATAACACTTGTGGGGCCGGTCTCAACAGGCTTCCCTGTAGAGACCCTTTCTTCTTATCACCGGGGGCTGGGAACCTTTACCCTGGGTACTAGTTTGGGGCCCTTTAGAGAACTCCTGTGCTTTACCCTTGTCCCCCCACCTTTCTGCTGGGGACCCTGCCCACCTTTGGCTGAGTCTCCCCAAACGCTTTCTTGTGGACCCTGGTACTCACCCAGCGGTCCGCTTCCATAGCAAGCTTCCTGGGGTCAGTTAGCTTACTATCCACTAGGTGCTGGCGCAGATCTGCAAAACATAGACTAGACAAGTGCTCCCATGCAATCAAGTTGTAGAGCACCTGAAAATCTGTTACACTACTGCCCTTCACCCAACCATCCAGCGACCTGCAGAACACATCCACACATTCCAACCAAGTGTTGGCATCAGACTTCTTACTGGACCTGAACTGATCCCTGTACTTTTCAGGAGTAAGACCATACTTAGTGAGAAGGGCATCCTTCATGTCAGCATAGGTGAGGTGATACCCCTTACCCAAAGCTATCAGAGCATCCCTTGCTTCTTCAGGGAAAAGTGGCCACAATCCTGCTCCCCAATTTTCCTCATGGACCCCATTCATGTGTATGGCTGCCTCATAACCCTGAAACCACCTTTGTATGTCATCCCCCTTCTTGAACTCCTTGCCTACATTCTTGGGAATGTGCAAAATCCTGTCTGCCTTTCTGGACGAATTGCTGCCACCATCTGAGCCTGACTTACTCCTAAGTTCTAGCTCCTTCAGTTCTCTCTCATGCTCTAAGAGCATCTTCTTCTCCTCCATGGCCAATCTCTTCTCCTCCCGCTCACTCTCCAGCCTGAGCTTCTGCAGCTCAAACTGCCTTGCCTCCCGCCTGTCCTCCAGCTCCTCTGGGGACAGACTGCTGCTGCCTGACCTGGCGGGTTCCCCTCACCCAAAAGCACATCCACCCTGGAAATAGGCTCCTCCACCTCCTCACTGAGATTACCAGGCTGCCCACTGGCATGTCTGGCTGCTACCCAGGCCCTCAGCGCCTTCTGTAGCTCCTCCTTCCTTGTGAGGCCTTTAATTTGGACTTTCAGGTTTTTACAAATCGCTCGTAGCTCCTTTACGGCGTAGGATTCCAACCTATCCTCCTCAAAGATAACTTCCAGAGATGCAACGGATGATGCAGTTGATTCAGGCATGACAAAAGTAGTGAGTTGAAAACTGGCAAGATCAAAAATAGGGCAAAAGAAAAAGAATCAGTATGTGGTACGTAATGGTCTGCGATATGGTAGTAGTGCACACCAATCACTGTAAGTCAAGTGCAAACAAGTCCTATCCTCACCGCTGACAACCAATGTTAGAAATGGGATCTCTAGTTGGCAAGAGCTTGCACCTTTGTCCAAGTAGGGACCCTTCTTCCTAGTCAGGGTAAGGGAGTTACACTCCTAAAATAACTCCTGCTCACCCCCTTGGTAGCTTGGCACGAGCAGTCAGGCTTATTCTAGAGGCAGTGTGTAAAGCATTTGCACATAACCAACAGTAATACAGTGTAAGCACTACAAACGGACACCACACCAGTTTAGAAAAATAACCAATATTTTTATATACTCAAGACAAGACCAATTACGACAAAAATCCACAATACTATACTTTAAAAATGAATGCTTGATAAGGTAACTTCTTCTTTGCACGAATAACACAAAAGCAAAGTTCGTACGAGTCGGTAGCCCCGTCCGGGTCTACCGTGATGCTGAATTACACAGAGTCCAACAGTTCCAGCCGACCGCGTCGCTACGGGCCAGCAGAGTCGTGAACAGACTCGGTCACAGTACCTTTCTCGTTGTGGCTGGTACGGAGTGTACAAGCCGGTCGGCGTTCGTCGTGGTTGCGGTGCAAGACGGAGCGATGCAAGGAGCGGTGTCCCTCGATGCGGTGCAGGCAGCGGCTCGATGAGCGTCGTGCAGACGGAGTCGGTGAGTCCAAGGCGTGCGGTGCAGGGCGAGACGGTGTACGATGCGGTGCTGACAGGTTGCGATGCAGGCGACCAAGCCGGAGTGCGGGAGCTGGCGTCCGACAGCGGTGCGAGTCGGAGCGGTGCGTCGCAAACGTGCGAGCGGTGCCCCAAATGCGATGCGGTCACGACTGTTGCGCCAGTTGCAGCGCACCGCGTCGGTCGGGTCCGGCTGGTTCGGTGAAGCGTGATGCGAACTGCGGTGCCCACAGGTCACGGTGCAAGCAGCGGCTCGGTGTTGACGGCGTCGGACGTCGCCTACGGTGAGACCAGGGTTGCGATGCGAAGCGGGGCGATGCGGTCTGCGGTGCACACAGGTCACCGGTCAGGGATGGATTCGGTTGACTGAGTCGGTTGCAGTTCCCTTCCTCTGTGGCAACTGAAACAGCGTTCCAGAAGCGGTACCCAGAGGCTTGTGAAGTCTTTGCAGTCCCTGAGACTTCTTAACAGGAGGCCAGCTCGGTTTCAGGCCCTTGGAGATACTCAGCACAAGTTTGTAGAAAGTTCAGTCCAGTTCTTTCACTGCCCAAGACAGAAGCAGCAACTGCAGGCCAACCAAACAAAGCAGTCACTCAGCAAAGGGGCAGTACTCCTCCTAGCAGCTCTCCAGCTCTTCGTCTTGACAGGTTCCTTGATTCCAGCGAGATCTAAATTCATGGGGTCAGGGCCCCAATATTTATATCCCAAATTCCTTTGTTCTCTGAAGGCAGAGAGCACTTTGCCTAGTCCAAACCAGTTCTGGAGTACTTTGTTGACAAGTCTCCGTTCCTTCTTTCAGAGAGTAGGCCAGGGACATCAGACGCACCACAGGAGGTGGAGCCAGCATTGTGGAGGGAAGGCACTGTCCTATTCAGGGCCCAGGTGCAACTCCTCCCACCCATCTACATGTAGATCTTGCTATTCAGCCCTGTGCTGACTCACCCTGTCTCCTGGCATCCCCCAGCCCCTGTCACTCACACTCCAGACAAGGAATACACAACCTCGCAGAGGCAGGCTTGGATGGTTAGACAAGAAAATACCCACTTTCTAAAAGTGGTATTTTCAAACACAGAATGTTAAAACCAACTTCACTAAAAGATGCATTTTATCATTCTGAGTCCAGGCATACTAAACTCGAATTTCTACCATGTTCCCGGGGTCAGTTAGGATTATAAGCTGTAATAATCAAAACTGCCCGTTCTGGCCTATGGGGAACAGGTAGCCTTGCGATGGTGAAAAACGAACTAGGCTGTAATTCACTATCAGGACATGCCACACACACCAGGGCATGTCCTACCTTTCGCATACAACGCACCCTGCCCACAGGGGTACCTTGGGCCTACCTTAGGGGTGACTAACATGTAGAAAAGGGAAGGTTTAGGGACTTGCAAGTGTGCGCACTTGCCAAGTCGACATGGCAGCCCCAGGCTGCGCACAGGCTCTGCAATGGCAGGCCCGAGTTACACTTTACGGGCTGTTTGCGTGGGTGGCACAATCCAGTGCTGCAGCCCACCAACAGCATTTGGTCTATAGGCCCTGGCACTCGCAGTGCACTTTACAAGGGACTGACACATAAACCAAATAGGCCAATCATGGAAACGCCAATCCATAACACATTTTATACAGGAGCACTTGCACTTTCCCACTGGACAGCAGTGAGGAAAGTGCGCAGAATCATTACACCAGCAAAAACAGAGTCAAAACCGGGAGGTCAGAAAGCAAAAAGTCAGGGGAAACACGCCAAAAGATGCCAAGTCTAACAGTATCCAAATGGCAGTACTTACTAAACAAAAAAAGTCAAAAAACCAGCAACTAAAATGTTGTCCAGTCAACGAAGCCACATCTGAAAATGGGCTACTTGATGTCCCATTACCAAACCCTAATGGTAACACAAATGGGCCATGTGACCATCCATGAAAGTCAGAGCCTAGATGGATATCTCATCTATCCAATGGCAGACCATGAAAATCAAATGAAAGCTAACAGCTGAAGGCAGCGTACACAAAGCCCATTCTCGCTCTGTACTTTTTCTTATACTTTTTGGAAGAATTAAGCACAGACACAATATAAAAAAAAATTGTAGCCAAAAGTCCTGGAATGACCGTTGCACCCCTTGCCCCAGATCACTCTGCTGGGCATTATGGGGGATTTGGGGAGTTGTTGGGGAAAGTGCTTCTCAGTTGGGATAGGAGCTTTGACTGCCAAAAAAAGCCTTTCTAAATACTGGAGATGGTAACTCTCGCTGCTCTGCTGGAGTGGCATGCGGCAATTGACTAGTGTGTAAAGGAGGAACATATATACCTGGCAGAGGGCTACCCACCCTTTGTTTTAAAATCTGAGGCAAGTGGTGGGAGTACTTTGGCTGTGGGCATTATGCGGGAAAATGATACTATGTGTGGGGTATTGGAGGGGCAAGGAATTTATGCATTCTAGTTGCACTGTGCATGTTATTATGCTTATTCAAAATAATACAATCTGGTTATATGAAAAAGGTCTGTATTCAGACCTACAAAGGGGGAAATAGATTTTATGGCCAGCTTAGACCTATGCACTAATTTCAACAAGCATTGGCAAAGCCATTAGGTCTTGCCTTTGGGACGTTATAAGTGTTTAGCCATGCAACAGTTGATGTTGTTGCACCAAGGATATTGTGCTGCAGAACTAAATATGTATAAGGTCCCAAAGGCGAGACCTATTGGCTATGCCAATGCTTTAAGGGTTTCTGGGGTTAAGTCTGCCTCTCAGCTTCACCATTCTTGTATGTAAGTATACAAACTACTCAATTAGGAAATAAATGAACTTGAGTCCTACACGTCTATTTTATCTGAGCATTGGCTTGCACGGAGTGATCAGAATAAATATTATTGCAGAACATTTCAAAATGATTGATTTTTTAAGACGCCGGACTGTACTGTGCTTGCTGGTGGTAAAGAGACATGTGGTTTTAGTTGTCCGCTCAGAGAAGTTGATGTTATGTTATTGTTAGGAGTGTTTTCACAACATGGATTCTACTTTTAGCATGCTGTCTGAACGGATACCCCAGACCTCTTGCAGTGGTGCTGGTGGCAGTGTCCGAAGGAAGCGCTACCAAGGGCCTAGTGAACGTGTCCATGATGGCAGAATGAGTCAGTCAAGTGTCAGGGGATATGAGCTTCTGCTGAGCATGAGAGCACTGAAATGCTGTGTCGCGCCATTTTTATAGCTCCTTTGTGCCTTCACATTGCTCCAGGTACTCTCTGCATGGCAGTGTGCCAGCCAGTGCGAGGTCATCCGTCTCTGAGGTGGAGGAGAGGCGAAGCGCGAGCAGAGATCTCTGTGTGTTTTGGCTGGAGACAGTGCCCGTGCCCTCTACTGCTGTATTTAAATACCGAGGTGATTGTGTGCTCAACGCTGACTTTTTCTTGTCCATTTAAAAAAAGTTATTGCTTGCTGCGTTTTAATGAGTAACTCATCAATCCACCTGAAGTTGGAATATACCGTGTTTTTAATTAGATTCAGTTACATCATCACGTCTGGCTGTTTGTTTTAAATAATGTTGCAGCGCTGGAAGCATGTTTTTTGTATGCACATGGTTCCGAGCACACAACAACCATGTGTGTGAAGCTATTCTTGTTCTGTTAATTTTACAGCGAGAAAAAAAAACGACGTTGCAAATGGCAACACCTAGTCTGAACAGCAGTATAACCTAGCAGAGAATAAAGTTCATAAAATGAGAGTTTTCTTCTCTGGTCTTTGAAAATGTGGTCACAGACACCAGGGGTGATCTATCTACTTTGCAATCACTCAGCAGCAGCAAACACGATGCTGCATCTAACCACTCAACTCCTAACACACACGCTTGCTTCTGCCTGGACTTAAAGTAAAGTGTAGCCAGGGTGGCATTATGCACCACTTTAATCCCGTGCCGCTTTTGTAGTCTCTAGTAATCTTTAAGAACGAAACTACGTGCCCCATAATGCAGCTTTGATGTTGGCTGAAAACCCTAGTAATGTCTGAAGGTGTCACCCAATCATTTCTGCAATTTATCTCAATTGAGCATTACTACGTGGCTCTACTCGTGCTAAAGTGTCACTGCTAAAGCATGTGAATGTCACATACAAACACACCTGAAACATGGAAATGTCATACATAAGCAGTCTCAAAACTTTGCAGCTTTGGAAAGAGGGGAGAGTGGAAGGGAGCCTTTAGTGTGAAAAAGAGGAGATAGAGATAGTGAGAGGGGAGAGAAGTCAGCCAGGGTGAGTGAAGGAGCGAAGAAGAGAGTGAGAGAAGTCAGAGAAAGGAAGGGAAGCCACAGAGAGAGCAGGGGTGGAAGCAGAGAATGGGAATGGAGAAGCGGGAAAGACTAAGGTGAGAGAATGAGGAGAGAAGCCCGGAGGCAGCGCAGCAGAAGAGTCAGGGTGGGGATAAGTTACAGGCAGGCACGGTAGAGGAGGAAGCAGGGCTCTCGGATGAGACAGACGCGATTCTGGAGGAAGGGGAAGCAGCGCAGAGCTGCCACTTTCAGTCTGAGTGTCTCCGTCGCGAAGAGGAAGGACTGGACGCAGAGTGCGGGAGAGACCGTGGGATCCGGGGAGAGACAGAGTGCCTGAGCCAGCGTGGAGAGACTGCCGGAGCTGCGCACAGACTGATAGCTCTAGCGGGGTAGAGACTGCGCCTGGAGCCGCACACGTGCTACGAGAGCCGGCAAGAGCCTCCTAATGCTGGAACTCAAACAATGCGTGCGCAGTCTTCACTTTTCAAGCGCTGCACTTGTGCTTGTGGCGCGCCGCTGCTCGCTCCCGCAAGGTGGATGCCGCCACAAGCACGAGTGCAGTGCTTGAAAAGTGAAGACCGGTGGCTAGAGGCCCTCCTAGAGCAGCGCATGTGCGCTGCCTAGGCGAGACCTAAAAACATATGGCCCCTGCGCGCCTGTAGACGCTGAGGGGGGAGGGGTGGGGGGAGTGCGGCCGAGAGCACACACAGCGTTTCCCTTGCGGGAGCGAGCAGAGGCACCATCTGTTTGCAAGATAATTACAAACCGATGTCGCCAAAGCTCGCTCCCGCAAGGGAACGCTAAACGTGCACGCGTTGCCATTGAAAGCAATGCAAAGTGTGCACATTTTTGGAGCTGAAAAGCTGAATCGATTCCAAGAGGTCTCCTCCTATGCAATGCATGCGCGCTGCGTAGGCGAGACCTAAAAATCTTTTATAATGGCTTGCGGGCCGAGGAGGCGTCTTTGAAACTCCATCTCTGTGGGTAATCAATGTTTACAATGCACTAGCACTTTTCCATATTTAGGGTTGGTTTTTGCCGCTAATGGTTCTTGGCTCGATCATATGGTATACTGTAGGAACAAGTTTTCCAAAGCTATTAATTCGGTTCTTAGTCTCCCCAACCAAGGAGAACGGGGGCTATCATAGCCATTTTAAAAAAAAAATTATTTCAGTGTATTCCTACAGCAACTTACGGCGCAGAGGTATGGGGTTACTCAAAGAGATGTAGTATTCAATGTGAGGAAAATAGGTTTTGTCAGAAACTTTTGGGTGCCTCTATCTCTACGTCCCAATATGTTTGCCATAGCGAATTAAAATTACACTATATTGAAGACTATATGGGGGGCGTAGCCGACTGCAGAGCATGGCGGACGCGTAGGAGAAGAGCTCCCGGCTGGGCCCCGTAAATATACAGAAAACAAGATGCGGGATGAGCTCACGGCACCTACAGTGGCAGTCTAAACACAGGGGACAGTCACCGGAGCAGTGTGCGGACAAAGTTGGCAAGTCTACGCTGCTACATTAACGGAAAAACGAGACTTGGATCCCCAGCGCCTGCGACCACAGAGGGAGCCCGAAATCTGAGCGGTCCGCTGCCAGCTGGGGGCCCGGGAGTGCCGATTACTGGATGCGGACAAAGAGAGGTGCTGCTCGCCACACCGTCAGTAGACGCGCTGGGCGTTGTGGATGAGGAAACGGTGCTGGTAAACTGCGGACCCGAAGGATACATGCCCGGGGGAAAACAAGCAAGATGGCGGATTGGGGGACAGCTCCCTGCTGACGTGTGAACTCCTGATGAGCTGCAGTCTTAATGTGACGGGAAATACTAATACAGACGGAGCAACGGACTAGGGCACTACAGTGCCGGAGTAGCGGATCCCAGAGCGCGAAGACTTAACAGACGCTGTGAGACACCGACCTAGACTGCGACACACAAGATGGCGCGATGAGGCTGCGGCCCTGGGCTGAGAATGAAACTGCACTGACTGGCGTCACCCCGTACGGCCCGTGTGCCATGAGCGAGGACAAGGCGACTAAGGCGACAGAAACACCCGAAAGTGCAGTGATTACTGCTACAACCCCGATCGCTGAGGACAGCAGTTTTAACAACAGGCAAGTGAAAAACTCTGCTGCATAGGCTGCTAAGGGGATGCGGGCAGAGGTGGGAGCAGCGCATAGAGGACCCCTCTGCTTATAAAGGATCTGTTACACTGCACTAGAATACGGTGGGACATTGTATATCACCAATTACAAGTGCGCCGACGGAGTGGCCTCGGGCGGAGGTTGGGACCATCTATACAACAGGGCGTGATACTTGGAAGGTGAGGATTCACCGGGAGGTGCGGAGTGCAGTGAGTGGGCCAGGCGGAGATCGGAGACGCTGGATGGGATCTGTGCTCCACAGGACTGTGCTGAGGCCGGCGATTTAAATGACTGGACACCGCTGTGATTGGCATTGGGGCATCTCAATCCGATCAACGAGTAAGTTGCGCAGTCTAAGAGACAGGGGCTCGCATAGAGTGCTATAAAACTGAACAACAAAAACAGATACCAAAGGCAGGATACAAGTGCAGAGTGGCGGTAGGTTTGAGCTCAACCTCCCAGACATAGGCACCTGGCGGTCCTGATCTATACAGAGCTGGAACAAACAGACAAACCTTATTGACACGGAACACTTGGGGAGGCAGTGCTGACCTAGGCTTGAGACCAATAAATGCTGTGGGGCAGGTGCTAAAACGACCCAGAGCGCAGCTGAATAGCGGAGGACAAAGATATAACAGGCGGAAGCAGTGACTGCGCCATAAAGTCACAGCATATTAGGTATACATGCCCTAGAACGCGGTGCGGTGCTCCCGCCGACTGGCCCCACACATCTTGCCCTCCTGGCTTACCTGTTGCGCAAGATGGGCAGACCAAAAACGAAACAACAGAAACCCCCACCTGCTGGAGATAGCGATGCCCCTCTACACATGGAAGACTCGCAAGGCTCAACACTAGATATGGTGCCGCCCACTGCAGCAAGAAACGATAAACTGGACTTAATACTCAAGGAAATACGGGAATCGAGAGTAGCTATAGAATCACAAATAGGGACACTCTCCACCAACTTTACATTACTAAAGGCGGACCACACCAAACTCGCAGACAAAGTCAAGCACCACAAAATATTATTGGATGATCTGGTACCGCAACAGACTGCTACCACCACGCAACTAGACCAAGTGAAGCATCAATTGAAAGACATGCAAGACAAACTCGACGATGCAGAAGGGAGATCACGTCGTAACAATATACGACTCCTTGGAATTCCGGAAAGAAGCGAAGGTACAAATCCAACGCAATTTGTTGACAACTGGCTCAGAGATAACGTAGCCAAAGAAGGGTTGTCGCACTTATATGGAGTGGAGTGAGCGCATAGAGTATCCCCAAGGCCTCCGCGCCCAGGGGCACCGCCCAGACCACTAATTGCTAGGATTTTAAATTATAAAGACAGAGACACTATACTGCGCGCTGCCAGAGAGCATGCACCCCTGCAATTTGAAAATAAAAGTATATCCATTTACCCTGACTTTACGATGGCAGTTCAGAAAGCGAGGAGCACGTTCAGAAAAGTCAAAAAACTGCTTCAAAAGCACAATTTAAAGTACGCAATGCTCTTCCCAGCGAGACTGAAGATTAGACATAACCAGAAAACTTTATTTTTCGACAACCCTGAGGAAGCTACGGAGTGGGTCGAAGTAACGTTAACCCCACATTCCTCGCAAAACCTCTCACAAGAAAGTCACGGCTCCGGAACGCAAGGAGGAAGAGGAGTCACATTAACACTGGACAGACACAGGCAAGAGGGAATTTCCCGACGGAAATGCCCCACACCGGAACAGATCACTGACAGCCAGACCAAGGCTTTGCGGACGGCGGCGGCATTAGCGGAACAAGATGCGACCTCCGTAGCCGAAACAGTGGGATCCTCGGAAGATCCAGAGGAACACTCAGACTCTGAAAGCAGCTTGGCGCTGTTTCCGGTGGTGACTCCACAGACTGTGAACGAATACTGAACTAGACTCACTATGATTACTGATTATTGCCACTGTCGGCTGCAGATAAGTACAATGTGGGCTATGGGGGATTTGCATTAATATCCCGCAAACTATGTTTCAATTTACTTTATGAAGGGGTCTAGCCGGAGCAATGGAAGTGAAGTGTACTGGCACATGTCATGACCATGTGGAGTCGGGCGGTCGCCTCCCCCCCACGGGCGATTGCACGATGTTTTTCTATATTAGATGTATTTGTTGTTAACATGTTTAATGTTTGGTCCTCTAATGTTATTCAGGGGAACCCAGTATTAGTAGTTCAGAATGGGAAGTTTATAGGGGGTTTAGCCATGGCCATATGCACTTTTATACATAGCAGCAGGGCAAACACAGTAAGTTATTGCGGCAGACGGTATGACGCAACCTAACAGGTACATATATGCTTCCTGGAATATAAGAGGATTGGGCTCTATTCATAAAAGGCACAGGACCCTAGCACAACTGAATCGCAGGAAAGTGCATATTGCGCTGCTCAAGAAACGCACCTCACTCACTCAGAAGCGGGTAAGATGCAAAAGAAATGGAGAGGAAGCTGCTCCACACATCTTACTCGGCCTTTGCTAGAGGAGCAGCAATTTGGATAAGAAATGGTGTGCCATTTGAACTCCAAGAGCATAAAATAGACAAACGGCAGATCTGTATTGTTGATGGGAAAACTAGATGGGCAACGGATAGTGCTGGGTAGCGTGTATGCCCCCAATGTAGATCTGCACCTCTTTCTGGAGACATTGTCTGTGATGTTAACGGGATGGGAAGACTGCACGTGGGTGATTGGAGGGGACTTCAATGCTGTATTGGATGTGGACCTAGACAGATTGCACCCACCTCTGCATGGCACTAACAGTAGGAAGCAAGCAGAGGCCTTGCGGAACTGGGCAATGGGATGGAACATACGAGACTCCTGGCGTACAAAAAACCCTGAGAGCAGGGAATACTCATTCTACTCACCTCCACACGGGTTACACACACGACTTGACAGGATATTTTGCTCAGTTGGGCTGCTTCCAAAGGTGCTCACTACCACATATCTGGGGAAGACCCTCTCGGACCACAATCCTATAGAAGTTACGATAGCATGGGGCAAGATACCCACGCCAGTACCCACATGGAGGTTACACCCTTCATTGCTGGAAGATTCAGTTTTTCACAGCACTCTCAACACAGCCATTACCAATTATTTTGTAGAAAACGACAACACAACTAACTCAAGACAAATAGAATGGGATGCTTTTAAGACCGTAATAAGAGGAGTTGCCATCAGCACAAGGGTGGGAGAGCGCAAATCCCTATTGACTAGACTCACAGAATTAGAAAATAGGCTAGGTACCCTAGAAAAGGCAACATTGACTAACGATACATGCCAGACAGAATTACAAGAAGCACACATAAGACATGCAGAATTACTAGAAGACCTTAGACTACTGGATTATCGGTCATATACACAAAAGCATCACACAGAAGCGGGCGGGGCCGCTACTTGCAAGAAATCTCAAAAACACCCAGACGGCGTCTCCTATATTGGAGGTTGCCAATCAAGCAGGGATATTGGTGGACACCCAACTAGATATTAATGCAGCATTTAAGTCATATTATGAGGCTTTATACGCAGCCCCTCCTTTACTATCAGATAGAGAATTCGCGGACTTCTTTGAGGGTCTTCATCTACCGCAGTTATTAGAAGAGCATAAGGAAGACTTGGAGAAACCCATAACAGAGGCGGAAATTAGGGCAGCAATTAGAGTACTCCCTAGAAATAAAACACCAGGATCGGATGGACTGCCTGTTGAATTTTACGCTGCATTTACGCCCCTAATAACACCACACCTTAAAAAGCTGTATCAGACATCACTGGAGACGGGCACATTACCAAACACAACACTACAGGCCATAGTAGTATCATTGTTGAAACCAGGAAGAAATGGCACAGATATGTCAGGATATAGACCTCTGTCACTGTTAAATACAGATTATAAGATCCTAAGTAAATTATTGGCTACTAGAATACAGCAATTCATACCACACTTAATACATGCAGACCAATGCGGATTTGTACCAGGCAGAAGCACAGCACTGAATATCCGCAGACTATATCAATTAATTACGAGTGTAACCTTGCCTAGGGGAACACAAGGCTGCATCTCCCTGGACCTGAAACAGGCGTTTGATTCCTTGCCTTGGGAGTACATGTTCAGAGTATTATCGAAATATGGAATCCCCGACCAATATATAAAATGGATGACTTTATTGTATGCCAATCCAACTGCACGCGCCCGTACTGGGCCATATATATCCCCACAATATGTAGTAGCAAGGGGAACGAGACAGGGATGCCTGCTATCACCATTAATATTTATTCTGGCCCTGGAACCCTTATTAGCTAAAATACGATTGTTGGCACCGCAACATGGCATACATATAAGAAACGAAGATCACATTATCTCGGCTTACGCCGATGACATTATCCTATATCTGGAAGATATATACAAAGACCAGACACCGCTCCCGGAGATTTTTGAGAAGTTCCGGCTATTGTCCGGACTCTCTATTAGTGATACCAAATCATATGCATACTCATTCCAACATAACAGGGTACATGAATCACTGCAGTTCAGTCCTTGGACCTTCCAGATAGCACACAACACCTTTAAATACCTGGGAATACATATTTACAGGGACCTAGACAAATTGATAGATGGCAATATTGTCAGCGCAGTTAACGCTCTTAGATCACAAATTAAATTCTGGACGTCTCTCCCACCGTCGGTGGCGGGTAGGATAGCTATCACTAAAATGGTGATGCTCCCCAGATTGTTGTACTATTTTACGAATCTACCTGTAGTAATCCCAACACATATATTTAAGGTACTAGACACACTCTTGGTGGAGTTAATTTGGGGCAATGGACGACGAAGGATAGGGTTACCCAAGCTAAAATTAAATACTAAAAATGGAGGAATGGGAGTCCCGGACTTCAGGACATACTGTTATGCCAGCCAATTACAATGGATGGCATATTGGCTGTCAGGTCGGAACCTGCAGGAAATAGGTATGACAGAGGGAATGGAACCGGGGTACACTGCATACAATGCTGATGCCGACTGCCAGAATACCATCAACAGCATCTCCACTCCTAAAAGTGGCCTTGCAATATTGGAGGAAGACACTGTGCTACACTAAACAACGAAGGCCGTATGCCCCAAATATACCCTTGATGGGCATTCCTCTACACTTGGAGATAGTATCACAAAGGCGCATCTCAGTGTGTGTGGAGGCCGGGGTGGATACAGTGGGAATGCTCTTCGTAGACGGTACACTAGTAGATCATGACACATTTGTGAGAGAAAGGAGAGTACCAAATACTCTCTTTCTGACACACACACATATACTAAGATTTGTACGCCGCGGCTGGGCACCGGATGGACAAGAACCACAGACGCACAAATTGGTGAATAGGTTATACCTCATGGGTAATGGCAGTCATCTAACGAAATGGTTAGCACATGGGATCACAACACATACAGCAGTACCACTAGTGTCCCTTAGAGAAAGATGGAGTGTGGAGATGGGAAGAGCCCTTAAAGACAAGGAATGGAAACTCGCTATAGAATACCCCAGGAAGGTGTCGCGTAATCCGAAATTTAAATTCATACAATTAATGATATTACACCGTGCATATTTTAACACCCCACAGATTGAATACGATATTTGCGGGGGTGGCGGATGAATGCCCGCGTTGTCGGGGGTCGAAGGCCGATTTACTTCACATGCTATGGTCATGCCCACGCCTTTTAAGTTATTGGTCTACCATACAACAAATATTAACAATACTGGCACCAGGGAGGAGACTGACTAACTGGGAATCCTGTCTGCTAGGTATGGGCCTCACAAGTAAGGCTGGGAATCCTACAACTCGCTTCCTTAACTTGATGCTAATCACAGCAAAGAGAACGATAAAGCGTTGGAAAGCGAGGAAAGCGCCAACGGTACAGGATTGGTATGATGATGCAATTCGCTGGGGTACTGCTGAAGGTATAGAAATCCAAAGAGAGGAAAGACGTGGGTTGAGGAAAAAACCTATTTCACTAGACTGGAATGTAATAATGGAGGAATTTAAAACGATTGACATCGCAGCACTAACATAGATATGCTGCTGATCTGTAGTTGTACGGAAGGGAAATATACATAACAATATATACAGGATGCATTGATATTCAATACGGTGAAATCGTTAGCCGCAGTTAAGAAAACATGGAGGGATGACTTGAGGAAAAATGCCAGCTGTACATGCATAGACTGATAACGAGGCTGAACTGGGAGGGGGGTAAAGTTTGTATGGTAAATGGTTAGTTTAGTGAGGTTAGATAACGGACTAAATGATACACTATAAGGTGTGTGTTCTCATCCAGATGTACAAAGGTTAAGTATTATGTAGAATATTGCCTTCTCAAATGTGTATTGCGAATGTAAATTAGATAATAAGATTTTGGTTCACATTAGTACTGAAAAATTACATTTGTGGTCACATGAAGAATACAGTCGCATTACTGTGAAGGTATATAACAGACACATGGATGTACTACTTATATCTTAATTGTATACGATGGGAAAAGCTTAATAAAATAGGTTTTAAAAATATATATATATATATATATATATATATATATATATATATATATATATATATATATATATATATATATATATTGAAGACTATATAAAGGCCCGCCCTGCTTTATTTTGGCTAGCCATTTGGAAAAACCCAGCGGCATCTCTTACAAGAGAGATTAGAGGAGATTGCCTTAAGTGTGAAAGGGGAATCGATATTCCCTGGTTAGCCGAGGTGAGATCAAGCCTAAACAGGGTTAACCTCGAACAGATTTTTCTATGCCCAAATGAGAGAAATATTGTAAGTAAAAAAGATCTTCAGACAGCACTATATATGTATTATGGTAAGGCAAGACTCAACAGGGAGTCCAGGAAACCAACTGTAGTCACTTTCATGTCTATTAAGAACACTTATTATCATGGCCAGCTATCTCGCAAAACCTATAGGCCGCTGGGAGAGGGGACTCCTTTTCCGCCTAAGGGCTGGCACAGTGACATTTTTACTTTGTTTTCCTCTTGGTTTTCAGGCCAATTTAGATTCCCTGCCATGCCCGTGTCACGGCCAGAGTGGGCAAACTACATTACATTTTTTATTTTTGTGCAAGTTTTATATAAAGGTATGCCAAATGGTTATTACCGTATTTTAAAAAGAATTCGCCCGTTCACCTTGAAGCTGCATATAGGAATATCCTCAATTTGGAAGAGGATGAGCTGGTTTTTCCAGTTGGCACCTTCCTGAAAACCGCTGTGCGTGCCCGCAACACGATGTGCACTTTATGAATGATGTTTTATTTTATTTGTTTTTATATTATCATGATCTCGAGTATTACATGTGTCACCTTGATGCGCATATTGGAACGTCCTCAACTTGGAAGACGATGAACTGGTTCCCCGAGTTCGCACTTTTTGAAGTTGTTGTGTGTACCTTCAATATGAGGTGCACTTTATGAACAATGTTTTATCGAATTTGTTTTTATATTATCATCATGAACTTGTGTATTTTATGTGATGTTACGTGAATTGCTCTTTTATGGATTAGTTTTTTATCCGAATAAAGTAACTGAATTGAATTGATTATTTTAAATCTGTGGGAACATATGAGTTAGGGGATCCAAAAAATGAGAGAAAGTGGAAAATAATGCCAAGAAAACTACAAATGCAAAAACAGTTGATGGACAGATTGCAGAACAATGTCATACATTCACCCCAGTACAGAGATCTGGGCCTAAATCCATCGTTTTTTTGCTCACCAGGCCATTCTAGTTTGAACCCAGCCATATGCAAAATCAGTCTTGACCCTGTTCCTCATGGGAACAGTCCAGCCCGAACGCCAAGCCAGGTCCTCCCTGGACTGGAAACAAGCATCCTAGGACCGGTTTCGGGGTTTCACCCCTCTTCAGCCAGGATAGCTTGATTCCAGTGGCATGGAGAGCACGGGACCCACGTCTGGCCTGGCAGTTCGGTCTGGACTGTTCCCATGGGGCACAGGGTCATGGAGAGCACGGGACCCACATCTGGGCATACCTGTCCCACTCGGGGTGAGAAATGCAAAAACAACAGTTGATGGACAGAATGCAGAACAATGTCATACATTCACCCCAGTACAGAGGGTGAATGTTTTGAATTGTTCTACATTTCGTCCATCAATTGTGTCTCTTTTGCTTTCTCGCCCTAAGTGCGCCAGGTATGCCCAGACGTGGGTCCTGGGCTCACTGTGCCACTGGACCCACGACCAGAGAGACGCGTTTCGGCTTCGCAGAAGCCATATATCCATCCTCTCCACTTCATTGTTGCTTCCTTCCGCCCTCCCCCATTGCTGCTTGCCTTCTTCCCATCCCCGGTTGTATGATGGAACAACTACTTCTTAACCACTACTTAGTCTAAACCACTAAAGTTTTAACAACAACTATTTTTTTACAACTACTATGCCTTTACCACGATTGCCTTTAGCCCATTAATGTATCTATTTGACAGGTAAGTCTAACCCCCCCCCCCCCCCGAGGGAGGTGGTTGGGAGATGGGTCAAGCAATGATGGGAGAGAACGGGAGTAAGCAAAAATGAAGAGGAAACAAACAAGCATTGGCAAAGCTAATAGGTCTCACCTATGCGAGAGCTATTGGCTTTGGCTATGTGCTTTAGCCATGTTATACACCAGTGTGGCTGCTCTTCAGCATGGCTAAACGTTAGTGGGGTGTGACAGATTGGCATAGAGTAGAGTAGTTTGAAGTGGGGTAGATTGGATCGGAGTGGAGGAGGGTTGGAGTGGAGTAGGGTAGGGTTGGAGTGGGTAGAGTGGAGTAGACTGAAGTTAAGTAGGCTGTAGTCGGGTAGACTGGGGCGGAGTAGATTGTGGTGGAGTAGAGTGTCATGAAGTGCCATAACAGAGTGGAAGGGCACAGACCGAAGCAGAGTGAAATGGTGTAGAGTGTTGAATAGAGGAGTAGTGTAAAGTGGAGTGGCGTAGTGTAGAGCAGTGGTTCCCAAACTGTGGTCCGTGGACCCCCAGGGGTCCTTGACACATTCCCAGGGGGTCCGCAGACAGCAGTTTTAAAAGCACTGAAAAGTTTCTTGTGTAATCAGCAGTTTTCGGGCAACAATAAAAGTGTCAAGATTCCTCTGGTGATTAATGTACCTGAAGGAGAGAGATGGGAGTTTTGTACAGTGGCAGCTTTGACTCATCTAAGGGAGCACAGATGGTTAATATGCATGCTGCAAAGAACGTGTAACATGCATTTAAAAAACAGTATTTTATGTACCATGCATTTTAAAAAAACTGTATTTTATGTACCATGCATTTCAAAAAACAGTATTTTATGTGCATAGCTTAGTGGGTTACTGCTTTTGTCAAAGATATTCTTTTTTGTTACTGTGCAGTTTTTAAGTTACAATCGTAATCTAGCATAGTGAGCTATGAACTGCTATCAAAGAGCTGCATGCAAACTGCATGGTACAAATTAGTAAGCTATGCTTTTTTTCCCAGTCTTTCATTTTCCTGATGCTGCTAAACAAGTTTGTTTGGGTAGAAATAAATTTTCATTATTAAAGTCAACGTGAACCACTGTGTTATGTTCTGAATCCTGAGTTTGTGCTTCTCCAGACCAAGCACTCTTAAAAATGAATCCTAAACCTTGTAGTCCCCTTTGCCTTATCTAACATTTTCTATACACTGATTTACACACGTATATGTGTGTAATGTAAAATGCTCTGACAACCTACACTGGTATGAGAGGTGCTATAAAACAAATGAAATACATGTGACAAAGGGGCTATGGAGAGAGGAGAGGCACTGTTGGAGGGTGATAGTGAGGGAATCATTGAAGAGACCCAACAAACATGGTCGTATTCTGGTGCACAATAATGTCATAATTTACTATGCTTTAAAAGCTATAACAATTCAATATATAATGACAAATGTGTTGTAGAATACACAATTTTTTCCCCAGATTTTCTTGGAGCCCCCCAAAGCCCCCTTTGTAGTGGTCAGGCTCACTCGCTGCACTTGATGTACACCGTACGAGGACTGGTCTGACAACATTTGCCAGGGCTGCTTTGGGTTTCCAGTCCAGCCTTGGCAGGAGTAGGAGCCTCGTACTGCGAAATAAAACCAAACATTGAAAAATGAGTCACTGAGATGCAGCACCAACCTTCCATTAAAATGTGTAGATTTTTGCAATTTTTTTCAATATAAAATACTAAAATCTTTAGTTATTCAAGTATTTGTTTGGTGTGCATACATTAGTGTTTATTTTTTTCGAATGACTGTTTTAATGTTTAAAATTTAAATCATACAAATTGCTTGGGGGTCTCCAGCTTCCAGTAGTGACTCAATGGAGGTCCTCATGAGTCAAAAGTTTGGGAACCATTGGTGTAGAGGATGCATGGTGTGATAGCAAACTGCCATTACAGACAAGACATTTCCAATTGAAAATGGCCATTACATTTGCACAGACAGTTTTATTGCGCACAAATGATAATGTGTGGAACGTCATCACCAAGTTTATTGATTTGTTTTGATCATATTAAAATTTGTTTGCACCACATTTCAGAATTAGAAAAAAATGTGCTTCATTTCTACTGTTCTCATTCTGATGTACGTTGAAACATCAGCACAATTCATTTTTGTTGTGTGCTAGAAAAGATAACATCCTACAGCCTGTTTTGAACGCATAATTCAGGTTCACTTTTCTGTTACTGAGAGACAGCAGTCAAACAACGTGGAGGTATAGTTAAGCTTAAATTAGGGTTTTTACGGCTGTAAGGGTTCATGAAATCACAATGTAGACAAAAATATGAAGGGCAGTTATTGAATATCTCAAAAACATGCTCCCACACTGTCCTCTCGCATGGGTACTCAGCAAGATGGATTGTCCCAAATTCTCTCACTTTGAAGTCAGCAAAAGAAAAGTAAACACCAAGTTCCCGCCGAATACAAAGCCTGACATTTGACCTCTGTCTTTGAATGCACAGTAATAAGACAAGATAAGAACAAGATTTAAAGGCCTATTTATAGATAGCGAGTACTCACGGGAGAGACTAAGTCAAGCTGAACAGCCTAAAACAACAAGCAATCGACAGAGCCAGTTAGATGCACAGTGTAGATTTGCTCAACAAAAACAAAATAAGTCCTAAAAACAGTGTAGGGCACAAGCACTTGGGCCATGCTCTAGGGGAGGGTCACATGCAAAAAGAGGGAAGTGCCGACCGCAGAACTGACCAACATGAAGCAAGCAATTGAGAGTGGCTTTGAAGCCCACCAATGGTAAGTTATGGGAGGGCTCCAAGCCCGCTAACAGTAAACAAAATATCTCGAAGAGACATTTCACGCGCTGTCTACACGAGACCTTAAAATAAAAATTTAAAAAGTACCTCAATGAAAGCAGGATCACCGGAAAGAAACTGAATTAATCTGTGCTTGGATAATGATCTAGGGAAGAGAAAAACGCGCAAAAAGTAAGTGCTGCATGCATTTACCAATGAGAACCAATGAAATGGGAGTGACAATCAAGCCAGCCAATGGTAAATAATGGGCGGGTTGGGTTGCAAGCCCCTTTTGTGTATTCAATATCTCTTGCAAGCGAGAGCGGATGAGCTGTTGCAGGAGAGCCCTAAAAATGAACCAACCTTTTAAGTTACAGGTTGAAATTTAGGAGAGATGCCATACAGGATTGGTGTATCGGTTACAGGACGTTGGTTCCTGTACTTAATCATTTTGTTGCTTACTATACCGACCTGTGTGTAGTCTGCTAGTCATAAATTCTAATTCAAGGAAGGAAAGAGAATGTGAGAGTGAGTATGTTTTCTCTACAGGTCTAAGACCCTACAACAAGTGAGAAAGCTAACTCGGTTAGCATTGCTGGAGAGATGCGTGTCTTACATACTGTTAGACCGGTCAGCCTTAGGGTGGTCTTTCCCCAAACTTTTTGCCTTCACCTTCTGATTTGTTAACCCGTTTTTGTTACCTTTTATAACACTGTGCACTTTAACACAGCTAATCAGTGCTAAAGTGCTTGTGCTCTCTCCCTTAAACATGGCAAAATTGGTTACACCCAATCGGCACATTTAATTAAATCGTAAGTCCCTAGTCAAGTGGCACTACATGTAGCCAGTAGCCAGGGACTGCAAATTAAATTCTACTAGCGGGCCTGCAGCACTAATTGTGCCATCCACTTAAGTAATATTTGAAACATGTCTCAGACCCACTATTGGAGCCTATGTGTACAGTTTTAAACTGCCATTTCAACATGAAAAAAAGAAACCTTTTACCAGACCTAAACCTTCCTTTATAATACATATAAATCATCCCTAGGGTAGGCTAGGTTATATTTAAAAAAGTTGGCCATGTACTTTTAAGTTTTACATGTCCTGGTAGTGAAAAACTCATTCGTTTTTCACTATTGCAATGCCTACCTCTCCCACAGGTCAGCATTGGGTTACCTTATTACATTTAATAAGTGATCATTTTTTAATGGGAGCAGGTAGGAAAGTCGTGTTTGGTATCAGAGCAACTATAATCTAAAATCCTCAATAATGGTAGTCAGATTTTCAGTCACAATTCTGAAAATGACACTTTTAGAAAGTTGGTTGAGTAAAAGTGCCAACAGACTTTTGTGTTATACGTTGAAAGTGGGATTTAACACACATTGGCGTATAGCGAATGATGTAGAAAACGATTACAGTGTTAAATGTCAATGTATGTCGAGATTACTTTGCGAATCCCTATCTAACTGAATTCTCTTGATTTCCAATATAAATGAGATATTAAGCCATACACCTAAGCTTTGAAATGTATTTTCTTGGAGTAGAACATACAGAATGACTATTATATTTATATGTCGAAGAGTGTTTATTTGAATGAATCCCTTGTTCGCACTTTTACTCACCTGATTTCTAATACCCAAGCCCACAAGGGAATATTGGGTCACCCTTGTATGTTTAACTCTACGAGAGAGCACTGACTTTGTAGCCCGCATTATTGTTCTTGTATTCTGCGCACTCTAGTGCATTCTGAAGGAGGTGCCTGGCCCCTGCACAAAACAATGCCATCTTAAAAGGGTGATTTACCCGTTTTAATGGTTTTATGTTTCACATTCTTAGCCCTTTTCTTTTAATTAGGCTTTATTTACCAGTAGTTATCCTTGCCAGTGCAGCCTGGTGAGGGATAACCAGGGTTGTTGGACACTGGTTCTCTTTGTTTTCCCCTTACCTGTTTTTCTTTTTTCGCGCTCTAAAACGTGCACTTTCTGGCCCACGCTCAGAGCCAGCCCAGCTGCTCATTTTAGTCCCCACTGACCTTAAGGTACTCTAGAGATTTGCTTCCGGATCTGAATGTTAAAAGGTAAGACCCATGACTGTTTGTGTCCTGAGCCGTTTTGAACCACCCAAGATAAAGTTTTTTTCCAGTTCGCATTGTGGGGACTCTAACCTGGATAAACACTAGATATAAAGAATATATTAGTCCTATGTCTACTTGTTCCACGCCATCTCTCACCAATTCTGTGATGTGCATTCTTATAAATGCCAGATCCTTAATGAAACATTTTGAATTCCATGAATTCATGGACAGTCACCCCCTAGATATCGCTTGGCTATTGGCATTGTAAATGACAATGCCTTTTATTTATCCGTTTTAGAAACAGATAAATAAAAGGCATTGTCATTTACAATGACAATAGCTCAAACTCTCGTAAATGCGAGACCTGTTGCATTGCAAATGCTTGTTAATTATTTTAGCAGGGAAAGGTAAGTGGGAAATAGGCCGATAGTTGTTTGGGTTACTAGGGTTCAGATTGGACTTTTTCAACAAGGGCAATATGGAGGCTTCCTTCCAGATTGTGGGGAAGGTTCCTAATTTCAGTATAGAATTGAAGTTGTTAGTTAAACATCCTGCTACTGTTTCTACAGCCTTAGTTGTGATATACAGATGGTAGGGGTCCATAGGCTACCCACGATTTAGTTGTTCTAATGAGGGAAATGATGTGTGGATAATAAAGAGAACTCTAAGTTTAGCTTAAACTCTCGCAAATTCGAGAAAGATTCCATTGCAAATGCCAGCGCCCGTGCCTTCAAAAAATTTTAAAAGCGTTAGGGGAGAGCATGTCCCCTATTTGAGAAAATAGTGCTCGGAGGCTGCAATTAAAGCCTACCGAGTAACAACACACGTAACAGGGGGTGTCGCCATGGGAGGTTACAAAATGAGACAAGGCAGGACTAAGGAGGGACTAGTAAGCCTATTGACCAATGAACAGCCACAGTTTACAGTGGACAATGACAAGCCACAGAAAAATATGGGTGGAGAGTGGGCGGAGCTTCAAGTCCCTACCAGAATACAGCATGCCTCGCAGAGCAGCACATGCGCTGCCCAGGCTCGACCTACAAAGTTTGGAATGCCCCTCAGACCTTTCATTGGGGTTGCGGGACAGTCAATGGTTACTGGGCAGTATCCAGTATGGGTACTGACAGTGTTAATTAGTGAAAGAAAGAATGCCAGTGCTTTAGCTCTGCTGAGAATTCGCAGTGGGTGCAATTAAGTGTCTGCACGCCGAATACCAAGGCTGGTGGTCTCTAATAATACACTTCCAGACACGCCCTGTCCTTTTTTCTCTTGCAGGACCCTGCACTCTCTCTTTGTTACGGTTTTGCCGCCTCTCTGTTCCTCTGTCTTTCCAAACTGTGTGTTTCTCCAGCTCTTGCGCTCTGTAAATATCAGATGCTGGAAATAAGTGCTGGTGCCCCCCACTGTCAACCATCGGCTCCAACTAAGCACTGGGGTACTGGTTAACTGCAGGGCCACAATACTAAAGCACTGCACATGAATAACCAAATTACTCCTTTTGAGCACCTGACGTTCTCAGGGTAGAAAGGATGAGCGTTCAAGGCTTACTCCAGGTCACGGAGGAGGTTAAGACCTCCAATTCAGTATCAGGATGTAAATAACCCCCAATAATAATTTTCAATCCGTTTTTTTAGTTTAGGAAAGGAAGCTCCTTTATTTAACAAGTATGTATATAGTTCAGTTACAAAAAAAAAATATATACAAAAAAAAAAAATAGAAGGTGCACGCACCTTCTGGTGCTAACATACAGCACCATATGTTACTAGAGCATCTTGTCAGCTAGTAACTCCAAGTAGGAACCAATCAAAAGGTGGGAGTGGCGCTTACTGCCTGACACACCAGCATATGTGCAAAGATACACAGACAGCACTGGCTGCGCCAGCAGTGGAAACCACTTTAAACATTGCAAGTAACCTAAGTGACTGCTGCTGTGCACTGGATTCGCCATAATGCATCTGAAAGAAAATGAGTGCTGTTATGCCAGGCAGCGTGCTCCCCTCCCCTCTGGATTGACTCCTCCTTGGAGGAGCTCACGGACGAGCCCCTGCGGAGGCATCTACGCTCTAGGAGTGGTACTTAACCTGCATGGACTTTGAGCAGCATTTCTGAGAATCCCCAAACAGACGTGTTACACTTTCCTGATGACATGCACTAATCCAGGCACGCGTGCATCAACAGTGGCAAACACTTAAATAATTTAGCAAAATACATTTATATGCAAATCTATCCTGTATGCCAGGCAGTGCGCGCTCTCCCTACCTCCGTTGAAAGCACCGGGCATTTCAAGGTCTGTAGGAACTGCTCACCTCGAGATCCAATATTGGCTGGAAGAGGCCCTGCAGATCCGTCGCAAGAACCATGGTTATTACAAGAGTGAGAATACGCGCGCGGGGGGGGTGGGGGGTGGAGAGGGACAGCAATGAGGAGCAAGCTGCAATGCTGGCAAAAAAATAAAAAGAACCGAAGGGGCGCGGCCGCTAAAATTAAAGTGTGCCATGCTTGGTGCTTGTACAAAATAAATAAATACATACAGATTGAAAGGAGCAAGCAGCAAAAATAAAGGTTGCTTACATTACAAAAGAGGCCAGCAAGCACTAAGTAAATAAATAATTAAGCGCGGCCGCTATAGTTAACGCGGACACGCTATAATTGAACTATATACATTAGTAAAAACAGAGGGCCTGCTGAGATGTCGTGGGTGTCATTAAAGAAAAAAGTGCTTACTGACTTATGAAGGAGACCGTGTAACGCCACAAGTAAAAGATCCAGTCCTCATGGGCGGTACCAAATGGAGACAGGGCGGTAACAAGGAGTGACTAACAAGCCTCACAATGAATCGGAAGCCAGCATTTACCAAGGACAATGACACCAGCCAATGAAAAGTATGGGCGGAGAGTGGGCAAGGCTTACACACCATACTCTATTACTGCATGCCTCGCAGAGCGAGCAGCGCATGCACGCTACCGCTAGGCTCGACCTAAAAAGGCCATACATTTTCAAATAACTAAATTCCTGTCTGACCACCAGTTGCTCAAGACCACCCAATTTGGGTTTAGAAGCGGTCCTGGCACCGAAACCACGCTGATCAAAACCACTGAAGAGATCAGGTCCATAGTTGACGGAGGTGGAAACGCTGCGCTTGTACTCCACAATTTATCAGCAGCCTTTGATATGGTTGATCATAAGGTCTTGGTCGAGCGTCTCTGGGCTGTCGGGATCCAAGGGTCGGCCCTTAAACTCCTAGACTCCTTCCTATCTGGAAGATCTCAAGTGGTAGCCCTGGACCTTTTGTGTTCAAACCCTTCTCACTACCTTGTGGGTTCCCTCAGCGCTCCACACTCAGCCCTACATTGTTTACTATTTATGTTAAACCCTTGGCCTCCCTCAGATCATTTGTGCTGGATCTCACCTCTTATGCAGACACCCAAATTGTGGTGGCTCTGTCTACCTCTAACAACCAAGCTGGCTCCAATTTTCACGACTGTATGACTGCCATAGAAAAATTGGATGAACCTTAACTGTCAAACTTAATTCCGGAAAAAACAAGGTCATCATGTTTGGAATTTCCCCATCTTTATGGAACCAGTCTTGTTGGCCAAAAGAATTGGGTTCCCTTCCTACCCCTGGGTGCAAGGCCAGAAATCTTGGAGTGATCATGGATTACAAGCTGACCTTTGCACTGCCAGTCAACATGGTCACGTCCTCGACTTTTCATGTCCTAAGGATGCTTAAAAAGGTTTTGGTTTTTATTCCTGCCAATTTCCAAAAAGCTGTGATCACTGCACACATACTCAAGATTGATTACTGCAATGCCCTATATCTTAACACGCAGCAGCAACACCTTAACAAGCTTCAGGTTCTGCAAAATGCAGCTGCTAGAATGCTAACTGGGATCCCTAAACATCAATTGGTAGCTCAAGCCATCAAAAATCTCCATTGGCTGCCCGTCAGGCAGCGCATTAAAGTTAAAGCCCTCTGCCTTGCTCACAAAGTGCTGCATGGAGACGGCCCGGAGTTCCTTAAACATTCATTTCAATAGTATGTTCCAGGAAGATGCTTAAGATCTACAAGCACCCGAAAACGAACTGTCAATAGGTTCAAATGAACCGATTTGGGAGGAAGAGGTTTTGTGAACTCCACAGCCAAGGAATGGAACGCACTTCCTCTTTCCATTAGGTCAATTGCAAACCTCTTTCGGTTTAGAAAGAACCTAAAAACCTGGCTTTTTCCTAAATAACTCATATATGGGTCCTCTCTCCCTTAGGGTTAGCGCCTTGACACCTTCTGGAATTTGTTCGCACTCAAATTTCTTTAACATAACTTTTAGAAAGTTGGCATTTTCTTGTCATAATCAATTGTTGCCTGCAGCCGTTCCTGGGTCACATGAATAGGTATAGTTAGCCTTTGTGCATTCCTCCCAGGCAGCATCACAATAGAGGGTTTGGGTGTTAGCAAGATGTGCCACCTCTGACTTGATGTTACCTACCACACTTGCACTTCAAAGGCACTGGCTCAGCTAACACACAAAGGACTTCACAGTAGCCTATTGTGCCTCCAGACAGAACGGACCAGGACAGGGAGGCAGAAAATTCCAGACGCTTCTGTAGGGGGAAACTCCAGAAGCTTCTCCCACTTCAAAGCTCGCACCAGGTTTAAATTGAACCCTCAGACCCAACTCTTCAAATCACTTCTGGACCTGTGGAAGACTCAGAAGGACTGTTCTGCAGCAAGAAGAACTGCCCTGCTGTCTGAGGAAGAAGGACTGAATCTACAAACTTAAATGCAGGAATGCCAGAGTGTCTCCATCGAGGTCGACCTGACTTTGTGACTTGGACCTGGTACACCACAACCAGATGACTGCAATTGGCGCTTTGTGCTATTAGGCACTAATTTTGCCTAAATCTTTGAAATTACATATGTTCAGTTCTACCGTTTGGATTTTTGTTGTTTTGGTGTATTACATTTTACTCTAATTTTCTAAATTGGTATGGGATTTTTCTTGTGTTACATTTTCACTTTATTAGTGCTTGTGTGCTGCACAAATACTTTACACATTGCCTCCAAGTTAAGTCCGACTTCTTTTATGCCAAGCTACCAGAGGGTTAAGCACAGGTTAATTTAGTGTCTTTTGTGGTTCACCCGGACATGGATTGTGGCTGTTGCTAGAGTAGGGTTTCACCCCCCCCCCCCCCTCAACCAACACAATTTCCCACACATACCATTCACAAATTCCACCCATGGGGAGATAAGGTAAGTGTGTTAATGCAGCTACTGCAAAGGATCTGTGTGCAATCTGTATCTCATAGGTTCCAATCACTGAAATAGTTCCCTCCTTAGTGGGTTAATGCACCATTACAGAGGACCTGTTTACAGCTATATGTAAAAGGTTTCATTCTGGAGAGTCAGACACTACAGTGTAAGTGTCACATCAGTAGAATGGAGTGGTTAGGAAAAAGAAACTGGAAAATAAATCTTCTAATCCCAAGAAGCACACTGTAGAACCCAATCTCTCTCTAAATTCTGGCCACCTTAAGCTTCACCTCTTCTCCACACTTTGTCCACATTTGCAGCAGTCTATAAACCTCACCTAAAAAGGTGCTTTCCCTTAAATTGGTCCTGCATTCAGGATGTTTTGGAGAAAAAAAATGCTCCAATTTTAAAAAAGTAGACTTGGCTGGGAAAACTAGGCAAACGGTTGGGGGAACCCAGTACCACCAGATATCTTCATGGTCCCCAATACCATAGTGTAGCAAGGCTACAGTCCAACTAAAGCAGGACAAATAGAGCAGGCTGCCTCCAGGAACAAATGAATTCAACAGCCAGCAGAGAAATTACTGGTTGCCTGTGTAGTAAGACAGGAGTATTATGGCGCACTACAAGCAGATAATGATCATACTGAATGTCCCATGCAAGAAATAAGCACTTCATCTTCGCCCACACCAGACTGGGGGATTCACAGCCGGGGTCAAGAGACTCATCAAGCCGGGAAATGCCACACTGAATAAGGAGCGCCTGTCCCTTCAGGTCAAAACAAAATCCCACTTTCCAAGTCAACAGACCCCAGTTTTATTATCTCAATGCACTAGATGTTTCCAAGAAGACCTCCTCTGCGCCAGGGAAACATACTGGAGTTGGCCAATCTCCCACAAGCATTCCAAAGGCAAAGGAGTTCTCACGTATTCCACTGCACTCCCACATGTTGCAGCCCCTGATCTTAGTGAAGCTTGAGAAAGTAGAAAACATTTCCAAGAGTACAGAAAACAATCTTGAATGTGAATAACGTGAGTAATCTGAGGGGCCTTCTTGTGCAAGTAAAGCTCAAGCTAGACAGTCAGAATTCAAGATGGCATGAGGGCATGTCAAAGCCAATAGTAAAAACTTCATTAAACATCCCATTGTACAACACAATGCACATTTGTGCACCACTGCCTATAGCACCACACTCCGAAACAGAGAAGTACATTCCACACATTTCTCCCTCTCATGCTTTCAAGCACACATCCCACACGTTCTGTTCCTGGCAAGGCTGTAAAAAGCAAACACTCCCACTCTGAAGCTACAAGGAGACACAAAATGCAAGTGCAAAGTGCATTAAAACACATATAATCAATTAAAACAATGGTAGCCAAAGGTCATCACGTGGTCCCAATATATAGGAGTGCCTCTGGCACAACATGGTGAGGGTGTGGGAGCGTTCAATCCAAATGATGTTGCGCAAACCTCCTTTCTCCCGGCAGTTACTGATCTGGTGGTTGCGGCCCTTCTTAGTTATTGACAAGCATAGGTTCATGATAAGAGGGAGGGTGCCAAACACTGGGAGATCTTTATCCAGGAGTCCAATGCATTACTTGTCAGGAGGCTCAGGATTGTTTTGCTGTGGGTCCAGGGCAGTTCCTACAATTTGCCAAACTGACAAAAAGGGCCAGAGAGATTGCCACAGGGATCGCATGCAATTGAAGCAATTTTGGATATGGGCTCTCCCCGGCATATGGTATCCCAGTTGTATGCTGCTCTCAAACAAGATAGACAAAAAACTATTCACGGCTAGGCGTCACTGGGAGAAGGAGATAGAGGGCCCCATGACAGACAAGGAATGGGAAGTGGTGTATGCACTCGTTAAGGGGGTATCTAGTAGTGCCCGATTTAAGCAGGCATACTTTAATGTCCTGCACAGAGTTTACCTTTACCTGAGGAGATTAATGAGAAAATACCCTGACAGATCAGACAGGTGCCCTAGGTGCGGTGCACCGGGAGTGGATTTCATACACATGCTATGGTACTGCCCGAGTTTAGGTGAATATTGGGAAGAGGTGGTAAGAACGCTTTGGAGAGCTACACAAATAGTGCTGGAGTGTAGCATACAGCACTGTCTGTTGAACCTTTTTTCCTGTCTGCAGAAGAGGCGCACTCAGTACAGAACGACATTGTTCGGGTTGGTCCTTGCCAAGTGCAGGATTGCCATAAATTGGCTCTGATTGCCCCGACAATACAACAATGTAGGAGGGATAGCAAAGAATGGGCACTAGAGGAGGAGCACTGTATACACAAAGTAAGAGTAGATGACAGGGCAGAGGAGAACTGCCAGTTGTGGGATGTGATGCTGGAGGGGATAGTGCAAACTGAGGCGGGAGCAGACTCACAGACCTTGCATGTGCGCATCATGCAGGACGACATGGCCCCAGAGCGCAGGATTGTAAGCTCAATATAAGCAGCTGGGACAAATGGAGTGACTGGAGCCTCAAAGTGGTAACCTTGAGGGGGACCTCTGTTCTGAAGGGGGACTCAAATCCAGATGTTTCTCTGTGCTTGTTGTGCTCAATATTTAAGCTCAGAGATAGTGCTGTGAGGATGTCTCATCTTTCACTACCTGCTAAACGCCTTTTTGTTATCCATTTCACTTTTGCAATCTGTTTACAAACTTTACAAATAAATATGTTAAAAAAGTGATTCAGAAAATTAAACGTTTTCCATCATCAAATGACTTCCACCATGTGCTCCACTTTATTTCATGCTCTCATGCTTAGTACTGCATTATCTGCCCTAACACCAACCAAAGCGGTTCTCCATTCCTGGACTATACTAATTTCACGCACAAAGAAAAGTGATCACATTACATTTATTCTCAAATGTTTACACTGGTAACTTCTGGAAGCCAAATAAACATTAACGTTTGATCTGTATTGTCTACATAGCCTTACACTTGCACAGACCTGGCTGCCATTACAATACACTTAAGACTGCATGAAATAATAGAAAATTAAGAAGCATTCTGAACTTCACTCTTGAGATTTAGCTCCTGCAAAGCACCTGTTTACACTACATCTAAAACAACCAATGCTAGGCACACTGTTCAAATTCATATAAAATCACTTTCTACACCTAAACCTCACCCTCCTAATTTTTCAATATCTTGTGCCGAATTCCCAAATTCTGGAGTTTCATCTAGTCATGTTTCCCCAATAAGATACATGTTGGATTCAATAGTTTAATATTATTAAGTATCGTTTTTCACGGTTTTAAATAATTTCTTTTTAAAATGCTATTGCACTGCATTATTGTAAAGACGATACTTCGTACAGGTTTTAGAAGTATGTTTTTGTGATAGAACCTAGTACAGCACAGAGTGTGTGTTTGTTGCCTAGCGCTCAGGGAGGTCCTCAGAACTCGTTTTTAAATACTGCTTTTATCTTGCATGTATTGTGGTTGCTTTGAATTTGTTACTGTGTATTTTTTAAACAAACGCTTCATTTCGCCGTGATCAGCGCTATCAGCGCTACTAGCCTCATTTTAATCTTCTAGTGCCACTCCCCCAGGGCAGCCAATCAGAGCGGGTGAGGGGTGGAGCTGACACCAATACCGGATATTAATGCCGGCAAGATCGCGGGAGCCTCACAGAGTGTGTGTTTGTTGCCTAGCGCTCAGGGAGGTCCTCAGAACTAGTTTTTAAATACTGCTTTTATCTTGCATGTATTGTGGTTGCTTTGAATTTGTTACTGTGTATTTTTTAAACAAACGCTTCATTTCGCCGTGATCAGCGCTATCAGCGCTACTAGCCTCATTTTAATCTTCTAGTGCCACTCCCCCAGGGCAGCCAATCAGAGCGGGTGAGGGGTGGAGCTGACACCAATACCGGATATTAATGCCGGCAAGATCGCGGGAGCGCTCACAGAGTGTGTGTTTGTTGCCTAGCGCTCAGGGAGGTCCTCCGAACTAGTTTTTAAATACTGCTTTTATCTTGCATGTATTGTGGTTGCTTTGAATTTGTTACTGTGTATTTTTTAAACAAACGCTTCATTTCGCCGTGATCAGCGCTATCAGCGCTACTAGCCTCATTTTAATCTTCTAGTGCCACTCCCCCAGGGCAGCCAATCAGAGCGGGTGAGGGGTGGAGCTGACACCAATACCGGATATTAATGCCGGCAAGATCGCGGGAGCGCTCACAGAGTGTGTGTTTGTTGCCTAGCGCTCAGGGAGGTCCTCCGAACTAGTTTTTAAATACTGCTTTTATCTTGCATGTATTGTGGTTGCTTTGAATTTGTTACTGTGTATTTTTTAAACAAACGCTTCATTTCGCCGTGATCAGCGCTATCAGCGCTACTAGCCTCATTTTAATCTTCTAGTGCCACTCCCCCAGGGCAGCCAATCAGAGCGGGTGAGGGGTGGAGCTGACACCAATACCGGATATTAATGCCGGCAAGATCGAGGGAGCGCAGCGGACGTGCGCAGCGGGCGCGCCGGCGGCGCGCCGAAGGCAAGCCCGTCTGCGCCCGTCCGCACACGATCCGCGCACAGCGCCAGACATGCTATGCGTGATTCTGGAAGACTCTGTTATTCGAGCCGGACACTGCGGGAGATAGGTGAGAATGGTGGTATTAGGGCAGAACTGCCTCCAACTGAGGACCTGGTTAACCCAAGGCTTGATTGTCCTAGGAAAGAGGCACTGGTCTGTGGGCTACTTAACGTTAGATCTCTCCCTAAACATGTCACAGAGATCCAATTGCTCACTGAAATACATCACCTTGACATGTTACTTATGACAGAGACTTGGACCTATCCTGATTCTGCTCTTGAACCAGGATTGGCGTGTCCTCCAGGTTATAAGTTTTTTCACAAGCCCAGAACCATAGGCAGAGGCGGTGGGGTGAGTCTCATGTTTAGAGAAGGATGGGATTTTGTCCCCTTGGATATTGATGCTGTAGAGGGTTTCGAGCTCCTGGGGTTCTCCTTAAAAGACCCCAGGGGGCATTTATTAGATGGTATAGTATGCTATAGGCCCCCTGGTGTGGTCAACCTATCTCAATTGCAGGTGCTGATTGATGTTGTTAATAATATGGCTGTCACTCATTCGAGACTGCTGATTGCAGGGGATTTTAATCTCTGGCTAAATGGGACCCTAGATACAGGACTTAATACTCTTCTCCAATCTTGTGAAAGTCTGGGTTTGCTCCAGGGAGTAACCGGATCTACACACATGGGAGGGCATTTGCTTGATCTTGTTTTTAGTGAGGAAGGGGTCACTGACCATATGGAGGTGCTTCCCGTAGATTGGACTGACCACCATTTGGTTAAATTTTGGACGGTCATCCCCAGTCGAGGAGCTCCTGTTCTGAGGGATGTCAGGAGTTTCGTGGGTAGGGATTGGAAGAGGTTATTGGAAAAGGCGTCACAGTCACCTACGTTCTCTATTAATGGGGATTTGGATGTGCTTAGGTCAGTGGAGAACTATATGGACTTCCGCAATCTCATTTCCTCATTTGTTGATGAAATCGCCCCTTTTAAAAATTGTAAAAACAGGGGTAGACCTTCTGCTAGGTGGTTCAACGAAAAACTAAAAGCCCTGAAATTAAAATGTAAACAGGCAGAAAGGAAGTGGAGAAAGTACTACGTGAATGAGGATAAGATCGCCTGGAAAGCGGCTATTTCTCTCTATAAGAAAGAAATTTTTGCTGCGAAGCAGGAATATTTTGCAGAGCTTATCTTGAAATCACTGAATAAGTCTAAATGTATCTTTAAAATCATTGATGACTTTACTAATCCTCAGTGCTCACAAAATGAGGTTCAGCCTACTCAAGATCTTTGTGACAGTTTGGCTACTTTTTTTAATGATAAAATTAGAACGATCATCTCAGGTCTCAAAAAGAACCTCTCTGGGGGGACAGAGGCTGTGTCTTCAGGGGCAGCTATTCCGTTTGTAGATACGGGAGGGGTGCCTGGCGTAGGAACACAGATTGGTCAAGGGACCGATAAACAGAGTTTTTTGGACCATTTCGAGTTCCCTTCGGATGAGGAATTTTATAGGCTTGCTATGGGTGTTGTTTCGGGCTCTCCTTTGGATCCCCTTCCTCATAAAATCTGGAAGGAATTTGCTTCAGAACTTTTCCCTAGACTCCGACAGATATGTAATCAATCATTAACTAGTGGAGCTGTACCATCTGGCTGGAAACAGGCTGTAGTTATGCCACTCTTGAAGAAGGCCACTCTTGATCCAACCTGTCCGGGTAACTATCGGCCCATCTCTCTCCTCCCCTATCCAGTGAAGATCCTTGAACGTTTGGTTAGCAAATCTCTGTCAGTTTTTCTAGAACGTAACAACTGTCTGGCAGATGTACAATTCGGCTTCCGTCCAGAACACGGAACAGAGTCAGCCTTGGTGACCGTGTTGGATGATTTGCGTCTGGTGGCAGACAGGGGACAATCAGCAATACTTATTTTGCTTGACCTGTCTGCCGCTTTCGACACGGTCAACCATGACATTTTGCTAACACGTTTAGAGGAGGTGGGAGTAGTGGGCATTGCCCTGGACTGGTTTCGATCCTACTTATCTGGCAGGTGTCAGGCAGTGGCCCTTCCCCCTTTCCAGTCAGCCTTTACTAATATCTGTCATGGAGTTCCACAAGGATCCGCCATCAGCCCAATTTTATTTAACATCTATTTGAGCCCACTGATTAATATCATTCGGGCTCATAATGTAAAATTGGTGAATTATGCTGATGATACTCAGATTATTATATCTCTTGATGAAACGTCACCCAATGCCCTGGAGGATTTTCATGCATGTATGCATGACACTGCGCAGTGGCTACGTAACAACTCTTTGCAATTCAATTCGGATAAAACCGAAATTGTACACTGCGCAGTTGGGAAGGTCCATCGGCCTCTTCCTCACAACTTCTGGCCCCTTGGCTCATCTACTACTTTGGCGCCATCTAAGACGGTGCGAAATTTGGGAGTTATGTTCAATGCCAACCCATCTCTGGAGACGCAAGTGAACAAATTGGTGGGGTGCTGTTTTGGCCTCATTAGGGCTCTGAGAAAGATTCTTCCGTTGCTCCCAATTTCGGCTAGAGCCTTGGTTGTTCAAGGCACCATCCTAAGTAGACTTGACTATTGCAATGCTCTGCTGTTGGAGTCCCCAAAGTATTTGATACAGAGACTGCAGCGTGTCCAGAACACGGCTGCGAAATTGGCCTTGTCTAGACCACGAAGTTCTTCTGCTTCAATGTGCCTATCGGAGCTACATTGGCTCCCTGTGCAACAAAGAATCTATTTTAAATCCCTTTGTATGGGGTTTAGGGCGTTACATGGACTCGGTCCTAGACCGTTGCAGAAGAAATTGGTCTGGTATATTCCTACCCGGACCCTTCGTTCCTCTTCTGCTTACTTGGCAAAGATACCCAGGTTCAACAAGGTCAGATCGGGAGGAAGGTCTTTCAGTGTTGCTGCTGCAAAGCTCTGGAACACACTCCCAATTGAAATCAGACAATGCAGTACCCTGTCTTTGTTCAGGAAAAGGATCAAAACGTGGTTGTTTCCCAGATAGCGTTCCCGTCTTCCTTTTGAGCAATGTTTTCTTTAGGTTCTGTCCTTTCTTGCTTGACGTTGGTCTGTATACATGTACTTTTAGCGCCAGGGTACCCGTAGGGCGTTTGTTGCGCTTTATAAATGTCATATACAATACAGCACACCGCAGAAGCTTCCTGTCCATACAAGACGTGCTGCCAACTCCCCCTGCGCTGCACATTACATAGTTACCATTTTACCCTGACATAGTTAATATTCCATTAACATAGCGAACATCATCATCTCTACACATCTTCCCTTTTTCAAAGAAAAAAAAAACTGAAACAAAAACAAATTAATAGTTTTCCAGCTTATATTCTAATTGTACAAGCTAATCCCATTAGAAACAGGAGTTCAACTATTCATATATGCAATCATTCAACTTGGTGGGTTCCTTCGGAACTCTTCAAAACCTTCCAGTGGTTCCCGCTACTTCATTATTACTAACAGAAGTTACAACCCCACCATTTTGAAAGATCCTAGTACAGCACACACTGCAGAAGCCTCCTGTCCATACAAGATGCACCTCCCCCACCCCTCGGCGCTGCACATTACATAGTTACCATTCTGCCCTGACAAAGTTACTATTCCATTGACATAGCTAACACTAACTTCTCTAAAGTTCTTCAAATGTACAGCCCGCTGATACCGCTTGGTCTACTGCACTAGGTAAGAATGCTAAGCTAAATAAATGAATATTTGTAGTAATCTGGTATAAAATAGCAGTTTTAATGCCATTTATTTCTTGCACATCAAGATACATTATCTATTAACTGACAAAACAATAGCACTGAGATTACTTCTTTTTATACAGTGTTTAAAATTAATAAAGTTTGTACTAGCATAGGCATTGTGGATGTCAGTCAGTCAAGAACAACTTTCTTTCGGTTTGGAAGAACCATAAAAGTTTACAGTAAAATTATCACAATATATAAAACAATTACAATCAATAATTTAAAATAACAATTCATAAGATTCCGGGGAAATAAAATTCTTTACATGCAGGGATTGAATTGGAGCAGCATAGTATTATACAATTCATAAGATTCAGAGAGCATAAAATACTAAATCAATAGTGAGCGGTTTGGGACTACATACAGTAAAACCGTTTGTTATGCAGGATCTCTTACTCATAGCGTTTTCTAATGGACCTAGGAACTTTTATGTAATTGGCTACCGCGATACAAATATCAGGGGCAGCCAATGTGTACAAGAAGTTAAAACCATCAATATATGTGCATGGGCGGATTTTCCTTAATAATGGTACTAAAACTTTGCTCCTCGCCGTTTTATATAAGGTGCAGAATAGAATAAAGTGCATAGTGCTTTGGCTCGTAGAGTTGTCACACGGACAGAGTGTGAGCTTATCCGCCCACCCTCTTTGACGTGGAAATGCCAACAAAAAGTGCACAGTGCGTAAACGAAATCTGGTCAGATAAAATCTAATCTGTAGTAAAAGTTAGATAATATTGCAGTGAGGCAAGAGGCATCTGTGGTTGGCCCATCTCATCTTGTTCTAGATAACGCATGCTAGCCCTAGAGTAAAACGCCTCTTTAATAATCATTTTAGTATTTAGTGGCATACTTTCCGGGATTCAACCCAGATCTGTGACTGGGGGTGAGTGTCTGAAAAGTTTCAGCGCTCCGTCCATTATCTCCTTGTGTTTGCTTTGTTTGCCCTAAGTTGGCAGGGTATGCCCAGACGTGGGTCCCTTGCTCACTTTGCCACTGGATTCAAGCTAGCCTGGCTGATGAGGGTGGTTAGCCCGAAACCGGTCCCAGGATGCTTGCTTCCGGTCCAGGGAAGACATAGCTTGGCAGTTCGGGCTGGACTGTTCCCATGAGGCACAAGGTCAAGACTGATTTGCATTTAGCTGTGTCTGAGCTGGGGTGGCGAAGTGAGATAAAGAACGATTATGGATTCAACTCAGATCTGTGACTGGGGGTGAGTGTCTGAAAAGTTTCAGCGCTCCGTCCATTATCTCCTTGTGTTTGCCCTACTTTCCGGGTTGTCATAAAAGTGCCCCAGTCCTATCTCATGATATTTGTCCCTCACAAAGCAGAGCCATGGTATTTTTAGAGCATTTACCAGGTTTAGGCCTATGATTACTTCACGTGAAAACAAATACTTCAGACTGCCAAATTTTTGCCCATAAAAACAAAGGGGCACTAGCTATACGATCCTCTACAAACTCTAGTCCCAATTCCTTGTGACATAGCAGGTTGGGGGCACTATTCGGAGCCATCAATAACCTTTTGGAGAATTTGTTTTCCAATGTTAGTAGCTGACAGCTTTTATGATGTCCCCACACCCCTGCCCCATATGTTGCGATATAAAGACATTTTGCTTTATATAGGGTAATTCATTCTCTCACAGGCTTATGTCCCAATTTACGTGCAAAACAAAATAGCCCATCTACAACCCTATTTGTATGATGGGCTCTTGCTGTGACAAGAGGTTCCCAAATTAACCGGTTGTTATATAAATTCCCCAGGTACGTAAACTTGTCTACCTTTTGTATTCTCTTATCCAGCACAATAAAATTCTTGGTTTTTCTGGTCTTAGAGCCGCATACCATAATAAATGATTTAGTAAAATTAACTTTTAGGTCGAGTGAAGACATAAAATCGGTAAAAATATCAAGGGATTTCTAAAGGCTATTAGCTGTCGTTACCATTAACACAGTGCCGTATGTGCAAGCTAATAGGGGAACGGGTTTGCTACCAATTTTAGGAAAATCCAAATCCCTACTTAATAAAAAGGGCCTCCAGACCATTTGTGTATAATAAAAACAAGAAGGGGGCTAAAATGCACCCTTGTCGGACACCCTCTGTTGAGGCTATCAGATCGGTTTTTTCCCCCTTGGGTGCCATATCATCTGGCCACTGTGGTATTAAAGTGTAACCTGCGGAGGAGGGATACTAATGCTTCTTCTACGCCCATGCCTTCCATCATAGCCCAGTTTGTCCCGATTAACAGTGTCAAAGGCACTGGACAAATCCATGAAGGCCAGGTGGATAGAGCCCTTCCTGGCCTTCACGTATTTGTTAATAATTAAGGACAAGTTAAGGCATTGCTCGGCGTTCCTAATCCCCTCCACAAAGCCATATTGTGTTTTAGACATGACCCCCTACAGTGGTTGCCCAGGCCTCCAAGTGGGCAAGGAGAACTCTACATAGCACCTTGGCTGTGGCATCAATGAGTGAGATTGGCCTGTTGCATGCCGGATCGCTTGTTACCCTTTTTGAAAACAGGGACCACTAATGCCTCCTTCCAGGATACAGGCATGGGGCCAATGATAACTGCCTTAAAGACGTTCGTCAACAGTGGTGCCCACAAGTTAGGATTGCTTTGGAGCAAAGGGCACCCCCATCTGGGCCCAGCGCTTTCAAGCGGATCCCCTGAGCTAACGCCTCCTCAACCTCAAATACTGTGATGGATAAACTAAGTTGGGTGGCTGCAGATAGATCTACGGGCAGATACCTTATAAACTCCTCTACCCTCTTGTGCTGGGGGTTAAACATACCAGTAAAATGAGCTATCCAGGCATCTCCCAAAATCAGGGAGTCCATCTGTCTCACTTCTTCAGTAAAACAAGTATTGGAAATGCAATAGGTCTCGCATTTGTTTGATTTTGAGCTTTTGGCGTTGTAAATGGCAATGTTTTGTACCCATGTGTTATGGAGTGAGCTGGTTGACGGCGGCGGAGCGCAGAGCGATATGAGTCCGAGGTAAAGTGCCAAGTGTTTGCTGACTGCACGACACGGCGTTGCATGGCTGCGCCTGTCTTTTCTTCTGCCTCCTAATGCCGGTGCAAGGGAAGTTATTTAACTAATCGCAGTGCAGGGAGAAATTCCGTCCTGCTGTCCCTCACCGTTTCTTTTCTGTTATCAGCATTTGTCCTGTATTTTGGAGAGAAAAAATGTGCTCCTTTTATATCATTTTTGGTTCGTTTATTTTTAATTTCTAACAGATTTATAAAGTTTTCCATGAAAATGCACACCTTTCATTAAATAATTTTGAAGCTTTTGTTATTCTTTGGTTTAGTCTCAAGGGAGGGAGTGGGCTCGTTGCCCAGCCGCCCCATGCCGCCGGCCGGCCAGTACCTGGGTCTGGGCGTGAAGGTCACTATAGAAGCGCGGCTCCTCCTGCCCTGGGAATGCGGTGGGAGGCTGCACGGACAATGCCTGCCCTGGTTAGCTGTGTACATCTGGGGTGCGAGCATTCCGCGCGGCACACAGTGAAGCCCGGGCTCAGCCACGCCCTCAGCCTGTAGAAGTGTAGAGTGCAGGGTGGCCTATGAGGAAACCAGAAGAGCCGCCCTCCCAAGGACTATCGGCTTCCGACAGTGGTAGTTCATATTGTGTGAGGTGAAGTGACGCAGGAGCTTGGGGTAAGGTGATAGAAGAGGGGGCGATCTACCCACTGCCGCCTCTCCCTCCGCTCCAGGCTTCCTACCCAGTGTCACAGCAGGGCTGAGAGGAGTGGGACGGGCAGTATACTGCACGGGGTGAGGCTAGGGGAGTGGGGCAGTGTCACAGCAAGGAGAGGAGTGAGACGGGCAGTATACTGCAGGGGATGAGATGAGACTGGGACAGTGTCACGGGGTGAGAGGCGGGAGATGGGGCAGTATACTGCAGGGCGTGACAGATAAGACTGGGGCAGAGTCTTACAGCAGGGCTGAGAGGAGTGAGACGGGCAGTATACTGCAGGGGATGAGATGAGACTGGGGCACTGTCACGGGATGAGAGGAGGGAGATGGGGCAGCATACTGCAGGGCGTGACAGATGAGACTGGGGCAGAGTCTTACAGCAGGGCTGAGAGGAGTGAGACGGGCAGCATACTGCACGGGGTGAGGATAGTGAGTGAGGCAGTGTCCGCATGGATGAGAGGAAGGAGGCGGCAGTATACTGCACGGGCTGAGGATAGGGAGTGGGACAGTGTGACAGCAGCGCTGAGAGGAGTGAAACGGCAGTATACTGCAGGATTTGAGAAGAGACTGGGGCAGTTTCACGGTGTCACGGGATGAGAGGAGGGAGATGGGGCAGTATACTGCAGGAAGTAAGAAGAGACTGGGGTAGTGTCACGGGGTGAGAGGAGAGAGATGGGGCAGTATACTGCAGGATGGGAGAAGAGACTGGGGCGGTGTCACGGGATGAGAGGAGGGAGACGGGGCAGTATACTGCAGGACGGGAGAAGAGACTGGGGAAGTGTCACGGGATGAGAGGAGGGAGACGGGGCAGTATACTGCAGGATGTGAGAAGAGACTGGGGCAGTGTCACGGGGTGAGAGGAGTGAGACGGGGCAGTATACTGTACGGGGTGAGGATAGGGAGTGGGGCAGTGTCAGAAGGGCTGAGAAGAGTGAGACGGCCGTATACTGCAGGATGTGAAATGAGAAACTGGGGCAGTGTTACGGAATGAGAGGAGTGAGACGGGCAGCTTATTCTTCTCTGCCTTTCTTCCCGGGGTCTCGGCTGCACAGAGCGGTTCATCTTCTCTGCGAGTCAATCTGTTCCCTGGGACCGGGGAGATGGGGCCGGCGGTCAACCCCCCGCGGGTGTCAACAAACAGCTCGGCACCGGATGGACACGGCGAGTTACGCGGAACCGGGAGGAGCTCTGCAAACACACGCAGACCCGGCACCGGTGCGGGCAGCGAGTCTGACCCACGGACCGGGGAGAGGTCTGTAAACTCCTCGGAGTCATGGGGCCGGAGACCAACTAACCACGCACGTAAATAAACACACACAGAGCCCGCTCGGCACCGGCTGCACACAGCGAGTCAGTCTGTTCCGCGGACCGGGAAGAAGTCTGTGAGCGCCTCCGAGGGATCGGGACCGGATGACGATCCACCATGCGCGAAACGTAAAAATGAAATAAAGTGAGCGCGGTGTCACTAGCAGGCGCTGTGCTCATTAAAGTAATAAATTTTAAAAAACACAATTTAGAGTGCATAGCGCTGCGCGAAACGTAAAATATAAATAAATAAAGTGAGCGCGGTGTCCCTAGCGGGCGCCGCGCTCTTTAGACCAAGCCGAATGAAGAAAAAGGAGTGCCTACCGAGTAATTGAAGACAGTGTAACGCCGCCAGTAAACGATCCAGTCCGGGTGGGCGTGGCTAAAAGTGGACAGGATGGCAACCAGGAGGGACTAAGAACCCTCCGGTGCAATCAACAAACTAGGTTCAGCATAATTAGTGACGACAAACGACGCTCGCCAATAACAATTACAGGCGGAGCAGAGACACGACTTCAAAAACATTATTGATTCCAAGAGGCCCTCGCATAGCGAGTAGCTCATGCGCGCTGCAACGCCAGGCGAGACCTAAAAAGGGCGGTTAATAATTTCCCACATTTTTTTGTATCTTTTAGGGCTCCTGCTCTCTCCAGGTCTTCCCATGCTGAGCTTCTCAATTCTGCTTTTCTTTCCTCAATCACGAGTTTATATTTGTACCTTGCATCTTTGACTAAATCTCTATTGTGCGGAGTAGCGTGGAGTGCCCTTTTTAATTCCTTATGGGCTCTGGCACACTCAGAGTTAAACCATCAGGCCTCCTGGGGTTCCCTGAGATGGACGCTCCTGGTCAGCCGTTTGGCTACATTAGAGCACAGTAACCCAAACTCCTGAACAACGTCCCTTGGTGAAGAGTCTAACTGCAAACACCCCATTATTGTGTGGTAGTTTCCTCTGATTGTATCTTCCTCAAATTTGGGGGTATTGATCTAGCCCCAATTTAATCTGACTCCCTTATTCGGATGATAATGAATCAGGCGATCATCGCCCTCCCTCACCTGGGTCTTTAAGTTAATGGAGGTAATGAGAGGGTTATGGTCGCTCGCACAATTAGTTTCCACCATAAAATTACGAACAAGCGTGGTAAAGTTCCTCGATATTAACATGAAATCACTGAAGCTGGCCCTGCCACAGCCAGCATATGTGGGACACTGCAATAGGGAGTCGCTAACCAAACCATTCATAAAGTCTAAATCATTCCCTACAAGAATAGAGTGTAAGGCTTTGCCCTGAGGCGAATGAGTAAAGTGGGGCTGGCCCTCAATATCTACCAGCCCACACACACGGTGGGAACTGTATTTGCAGGTTATACAGTTGAAATCCCCTACCCAAAGGATATATAACAGCTGCCACTTCTCGCTAACTTGTGTGATCTCATTTTGTAGGGATTCGATAACCTGACAGTTTTTTTGGACAAAGATGTTGTAGTAACAATTCACCAACAATACTCTGACCTTAATTAAGTTGGAGATCATAATTAACCGATACCAGGCTGATGAGCTTAAACAACTGGCTTTTATGGATCCATATTTTACTGCTATGTACACCGCAATCCCTCCCTTGGCCCTCCCTGCAGCTGAAGGTAATGCAGGAACGCAGAAGGATAGATACCCATCTATGGTAATATCATCTCTGGACCAAGTCTCCTGGAGGCAAATAATATTGAAGCCTCTAACATAGCCTAGCCATTCCTCGTTCGTTATTTAGGAGCAGATTGCTGCAATATTCCAAGAAATAATTTTAAGGGGAGGGGTAGAGTTTCCCTGGCTTGGTGGACCCCCGAATGAGTTAGTGGATACATGAGGTATGGCGCTCACTAGGGGTGCAGACCCTTCAGCCGTGGGTTCTACATCATCTGGGGCGCTCTTAAGTTGTTACGTGTTTGTGCCGCACCACCCCCCTAGCTGCCTCTCTAAAATGGTCTTGCAATCAGTCAATGTCAGTGAGACCTGAGAGAGTTTCAAAGCGATTAGGGTGGGTGAACAACAGTGGCTGTAAGCAAGCATGGGTTCTTAAACCAGTGGGGGGGGGGGGCTCAAGCTATTTCCGCTATGGGGCAGATAGAAAAAAATCAAGCGGGAAGGCCCTTCTCCCCAGGTGAGTCCTTAAGGCGCGTCTGGAGGAAACACACAAACCTAGGGTCCCTGAAATTAAGGAGCACACAGTCACTCTCAACAGATTTTTCCGTGTGACCCAGCCAGCTCACCCGCCTCGCCATGATAATATTATCTAACAGGTTTACCTGGGGCGAAATTTTACTACGGCACCAGTGGGCCGATTTGTTGATGAGGCTTTGACAATTTTCTTGGCGGCCGGGAGGGAGGTGGGCGACTCCGGTTAATACCAGGATATAGGGGGTGCAATCTGGTGGTAAGTTTAATATATCCTTAGCACCCTCCCCGCTAGGTGTTGTGTTTACTACATGATTTAAATTTGAGTTGTGGATGTCATTTTGGTGGCGTCACTGCCCAGGATATCAGGTACTTCGTCAGTGATGTTGCACCAATATTAGTCTGCTCTGCGTGCTTTTTTTTTTTTTTTTTTTTTAAATCAGGACGCATTTTTTCCTGATGCACACATAAATGGCTTGCTGGTACAGAGAAATCACACTCATGTACATGGACAAACCCTTGTAAACGTTATAGTTTTTTAGTAATATATTTGGAAAATCGTGATGTAAAGTGGGCCATTTGGCCCCATATAAAAAGGCTAATTCTGGCTCGCTCGCTATGCTTGCTTCTTCGGTACAATATGTGTCTGATATTTATACAGCATCTGTTTGGAAGTTTACTAATCACCACAACAGGTTCCACAATAAGAGACAGTGTGGACTCCTGGGGACTCACATGGCCAATAATGGAATGTTGGTTGTATATACAAAAGCAAGGTAGATGTAAATAACATCAATGCCATATTTAATAAAAACTCTCTTGTGGGTTGAATTTCAAAACAATAAACAGTCTGATGTATTCTCTTGTTTAGCCCATAAAATTGGCCCTTTATTCAGAATTGGGTTTTTTTGGGTTCCAATCATGTTTGACATTTTTCAAAACTAAAAAAATATAACGTTTCTCGCGGTCCTCCCCACCTTAAAGATAACACACCCTCCTCCTTTCCCCCCTCCCTACCCTGAAGTCCAGAGTTTCTCATCTCTAGTCCCCCTAGCTTTCCCCACAGGCCCATGTTACTTCACTCCATTATAGTTCAAATACAGCCCTCAACTCCGGTGGACACCTTCTTCACCACTTAAGTCCTCATCTTCGAGACTCAACACCTTCCGTCTTTTGGGGCAGGCTAGTCTACTACAATTTGTATTAAGGAAGGTAAGTACAGGAACCCCGATTTTCGAGAATATATGTTGCCGATCCAGGGCACCATATTCCAAATTCTCATGACTCAACAGTTTCCACAGCCTCTGTGTGCACAACTCCACTGTCTGGACCATGATACCCAGAATTGTTTATAGTCATTGTCCGGAATATGGCGCAGCCCCAAGTTGTAACCATATCACTAAGTACCAACAAAGTTTCTACACGTAGTCTCCCATTCACCCAAATGTTCATCTCGTGATGGCTGTAAAGTTGACACAGCGGCAGTCCTCTATATTTAATCGTGATAAGGCATGGAAACGCTTCCCACATAGGAAAATAAAACCGAAGACTACACCTTTAAAAACACTCCCTCAATACAGCGTACCTTGCTGCAATGTAGGGGTATCAAGCGCTATATAAATACTGCAATACAATTGAACGTGCTGCATTTCAAAAGAAGAAAAACAATCCAACGGTAAATCTTCTGGACGTGTCCGAGATCACCAATACTGTTTCCAAGACGTATAGCTCAAAAGAGAGAGCTTACTTTGAAGAGACAGCTCTCAAACAAAACAAACTGCCGTGAAACCGTCACTATACAACAAAACGAACGGGGAACTTACCTTCTGTTTCTTTAAAGAGGCACCTCACAACCCGCTTTGCTTTGCTTTCGACAGTAAATGCTTCAAAAATTGGAGGCAGGAAGTGAGAGCCAATTGAAAAGCTCGTTTGGGCTGAGAGACACTCAGGAGGCGTGGACTAGGTGGAGCTAAGTGGAACTAACGTCCCGCAAATACTTCGATTGGATAGGAAAGAGATGGTTCTGTCCCGGAAAAACTACCCACTCGGCCCGGAAGTGACTAAGTTCTGACCCCGGAAGTGGAAGGTTAGCGATACAGCTGGATCCTAGATTGACTTTCTTTCGTGTAAAAAATTGATAAGCCTCCAGATTTCAATATCGTTCGTCCTCGTAGGAGGCAGGCAGTGGAGAACACTATCTAGAGAGGAGGCATAATAAGGGCGGAAGTCAGTCAAATATCGACCTTCTTGACGTTAACTAGCAACAAGTGGGGTAAATACTGGGACCGTGCACGGGTGTTCTAACTGGCGGCCCTCAACAGTTTGAATCGAGGCTGGGATTGCGCCGGGCCTAACGCCATAACAGTTTGAATCGAGGCTGGGATTGCGCCGGGCCTAACGCCTTAACAGTTTGAATCGAGGCTGGGATTGCGCAGGGCCTGACGCCTACGCATTGAAAACCTTGTCCCCAAAGAGGTTGCCACCTGCGTGCCTGTCTAGACCTTTGTTGCTTAAGCGGTGACGAGTTTACTCCAAATAACTATTATCCGCTAGGTGACTGCGATTTAAATACATGTTTGTTTGTTTATTTAAATAATTGCTAAGTTACTTAAAACCATTACAATAAAAGGTATACATAATATAAATACACGGATACATGATGTGCATAAAATGAGTAACTCTAAAATTAAATCTTTACATTCGAATTTAAAATTATCGAGCGGTAAGAAAGAAGGTGGAACTCAGTGCTTTAGTAAACAGGAGGTGCTATTTTAGCAGATTAGATGTTATCAGGTAGGTCAATGTCACATAAAAAGACGAGCATTGGCATAGCCAATAGGTCTCGCCTTTGGGGCGTTATAATTTTTATTTTATTTATTTTAAAAGTTTTATATAGCGCTAGCTAGACCCGTGGGTATCCGAGCGCTTTACATACACACTGTACAAAACCAAAGGAAATTGCATTACTTAGTAGGAAGGCAGTAGGGAAGCAAAAACAGAGATAAAAATACAACATGAAAAATAGATAAACAGTGCAGCGGAGGGAGAGAAAACAAACGAAGGTGGTTAACACAGACCGGTCACCACTATCCTTGAATGTCAAGAGAGAGAGGAGTTAACTCGGATATTGAAGTCTAGGTTAGTTGATGTTGGTCAGGAAAGTATTTGTGTTTAGACAGAGCTATTGGCTTTGCTAACGTTTTTAATATGTGTTTTAGAGCATTGTGAATGTTGTGCAGCATGTTGAAAATGTATAAGTTATAATAAAAAAAAGTGTTATATCTATTTCTGTCACCTTATATCTAACCGAAAAAACATTATATACAACTGAAGTATTGTACTAAAAACCAAAATTAATACAAAAAATGTGTTCTAGTTTATTTGTTTATGCAATGTTGTCAATTTTTCCTTGCTTGTTGTAATTAATTTTTGTTATAGTTTTTATTGTTAGGTGTGGGATATAAACAACGGGAGGGTGGATGTTGTGAAATAGTATTTTAATTAGATAGGAGTAGTGGAGAGTTATTTGTGGAGAATTAATAGATGTCAAATTTTTATGCCAAACTGGAGTGATGCTGAGGTGGTTGTGAGTAGTGGCGGAGGTGATGCTCAGGTGATCCGGAATGATATTGAGGTGATGCTGAAGTGGTGGTGCGCTTGTTCCGAGGTGATGCTTATGTGATGCTGAATGATACATAGGTGGTACTGAGTGATGCTGAGGTGGTGCTGAGTGATGCTGTGGTGATGAGTTATGCCGATGTTGTGTAGCTGAACTGGTGCTTATGTGGTGCCAAGTGATGTTGTTTTTGTTCTGTGTTGAGGTGTTGCTTTATTGATGCTGAAGTGGTGCTGCGTTGGTTCTGAATTGCTGCTGGTGTGGGGCTGTGCAGGTGCTGAGCTGGTGGTGCACTGGTGGTGGTGCACTGATGTGGAGCTGGTGCTGTGCTAATGCTGAGATGGTGCTGTGTTGATAATGAGGTGTTGCAGTGCATCTGAGGTAGTGCGGTGCTGATGGTGTCTTGTTGCTGCACTGGTGGTGGCGGTGCACTGATGAGGAGGTGTTACTGTGTTGATGCTAATATTATGTGGTGATAAGGTGCTTAGGTGGTGCTGTGCTGGTGCTTAGGTGGTGCTGAGTGATGCAGAGGTGCTGCTGTGGTGGTGCTGAGTGATGCTGTGGTGGTAGTGAATGATACTTAGGTGGTGCTGAGTGATGTTGAGGTGGTACTGAGTGATACTTTGTTGGTGTTGTGTTTGTGTTTAAGTGGTGCTTAGTAATGTAAGTCTGGTGCTGCGGTGATGCTGCACTGGTGTTGATGTGGTGCTGTGTTAATGCTGAAATGGTGCTGCAGTAGGGATTATTTGCTAATGAGGTGGTGCTGCGCTGGTTCTGAGTTGGTGCTGTGCTAATTCCTTGGTGGGGTGAGTTGGTGCTGCATTGCTGCTTTGCTGGGCTGGTGCTGAATTGGTACTGAGGAGGTGGTGGTGTGCTGGTGGAAGGTGGTGCTTGTTGGTGCTGAGTGATACTGATGTGGTGCCGAGTGATATTGAGGTGGTGTTGTGTGATGGTGAGGTGGTGCTGAGTGATGCTGAGGTGGTGTTGAGTGATGCTGAGGTGGTGTTGAGTGATGCTGGGGTGGTGCTGAGTGATGTTTTGGTGATGCTGCACTGGTGATGCGTTTGTGCTGAGTTGCGGCTGAGGTGGTGTGTTGATGCTGTGGTGGGGCTGTGCTGGTGCTGAGTTGGTGCTGCCCTGATGCGGAGGTAGTGCTGTGTTGAGGGGGTGGTGTTGATTGATGCTTAGGTAATGCTGTGCTGGTGGTGAGGTGGTGCTGAGTGATGCTGTGGTAGCACTGAGTGAATCTGTGTACTGTGCAATGGGGGGAAAGGAAGCACGCACAACAGCTGTGCACTGTGCAGAGATGTCAAAGGTAGCACGTACCACAGCTGCGCAGAGGTGTGAAAGGAAGCGCTCACCGCGGTGCTGAAAAAACGTGAATGTTAAAAGGTGGGGTCAATTTTTAAGCTGTGGGGTGAAAGGAAGCACGCACCACAGCTGTGCACTGGGGTGAAAGGAGGCACACACCACATATCTGCACTGTGCAGTGTTGTGAAAGGAAGCACTCGCCACAGCTGTGTACTGTGCAATGGGGGGAAAGTACGCACCACAGCTGTGCACAGATGTCAAAGGTAGCACGCACCACAGCTGCGCAGAGATGTGAAAGGAAGCACGCACCACAGTGATGAAAAAACGCGAATGTTAAAAGGTGCGGTCCATTTTGAAGCTGTGTACTGTGCAATGGGGAGAAAGGAAGCACGCACCACAGGTGTGTACTGTGCAGAGATGTCAAAGGTAGCACGCACCACAGCTGCGCAGAGGTGTGAAAGGAAGCGCGCACCACGGTGCTGAAAAAACGCGAATGTTAAAAGGTGCGGTCAATTTTGAAGCTGTGTACTGTGCAATGGGGGGAAAGGAAGCACGCACCACAGCTGTGCACTGTAGAGAGCCCCTGGATCGAGCGAGCACCAAAAGCAATGTGGGGAAAGGAAACACACACCACAGCTGTGCACTATGCAGAGATGTCAAAGGTAGCACGCACCTCAGCTGCGCAGAGGTGTGAAAGGAAGCGTGCACCACAGTGATGAAAAAACGCTAATGTTAAAAGGTGCGGTCAATTTTTAAGAGGCGACTATAGAGGCCAACTACAGAGTACAGCAAATGTCTTGACAATAACATAATAATACAAAGAAAGAGAGTGCCGACATAGATGAAATGCGAGTGCTGGAAAAAGAAGCGCGCACTCTTGTGGCAGTGGGGTCTGTCCCTTGGCCGGGGTGGAGGGGACACGCCTTGTTAGTATCTTATTGTCATGAATGCGAGTGCTGGAAAAGAAGCGCGCACTCTTGTGGCGGTGGGGTCTGTCCCTTGACCGGGGTGGAGGGGACGCGCCTTGTAAGGAAAGCTGCAAGGTCTTGAAATGAAACATGATCCACAACAGATGGCACGCTGCATGCCGCTGCTCGCTCCCGACAGCTAAACGCTGTGGGAGTAAACATTTTCAGAAAAGGTGGGACATGCACCCGCCTTTGGCCAATTGCGTGCTTTCATTTTTGAAAGCCACACACAAAGGCCAATAGCGTGTGTGGAAAATCGAACACCACATGCACGAGTTAGCAGAAAGTCTGAAGTGATTCCAAGAGGCCTTCTCCTAGAGCAGCGCATGCGCGCTGCGCTAGGCTCGACCTAAAAAACTGTTTATACTTTTAAAAAATATATAATTTAGTTTCAAGCGTGTTTACGGCCCTTGGGTTTTCATTGAGGAAATTTGGTTTAAGAATAAAACAGCTCAGCCCCAGTGTTGCCTTGGTGGGGGGTCATATTGTTCCTTAAAACTGATGTAACCATTTAAACAGCAGTTTATGTCGGCAGCGCTGAACAAATTATGTTTGCTGTAATCTTTGCTAAACCTTTTGCAAAAATTTGACAAAGCAGCAGTTTAGCTGGGGGTCCCCTGGATCGAAACACGCTAGAATTGCCTGCCTTCTTGTTCGAATTCTCCTTTGGTTAAATGCCCTGATTAATAGTTGTTTCCTTTCTGTCTAAACAATGTTGCAGGAACAGACTAAGTGCAACAGATCTTCCTTATTGGTCCCACAGAGTCAGCAGGTAGCAGGGAGATTTCCACGCAGCCAAGGTGCCATATGCTCCTTAACTGGTAATAACCCCAGCCGGTATTTTAAAAACTGCAACTTGATAAAAGCTGGGTAACCAGTGGCAAAGTAATCTTGAATGGCAATAGATTTATAATCAATTATTGTCATCCATTCATGTGTTTTTTTTTGCTAGTGTGGCTTTATTCTCCATAACATTGTTTTAAGTGACTTCTTGACCAGACACTTGAAGGTTTGTAAATTAGTTGGAATTTCACAAAGATGTGCGAGGCCTGAAAGGATGAGAGACTTTTGCAGGTATAGTCTTGCTGGTGACGTTTTGCTGTGCTGTAGCTCGTCCCATTGCATATGATTCAGTGTGTTGGGTTTGGCATTCCTAATCTTGTTCCAGCTTATTTTGTATCCACCGCATCTGGCTAGTGACTGTTGTAGCAACCCAAATTCTATACTTATCTGCGCGGGTGAGGTATAACTTGGTAAGGAGAATATAATTCTGTAAGCACGAGTGATTGCAGAGTCTAGGGTGCTGGCGTCCTGCCCTCCTAATGCTTCACTACCATATGAGATTAGTGGAAGAAGCTTTGCTCTTACAACTTCAAGGAGTGGCTTCAGAGACGGACCAGCAAGCTTTTTCTTAAAGTTTTTAAAAGCTATGGCCAAAACCGGGCCTTTCTTTTGTATCGCAGCCTTCTGTTAAAAAGCTACCTTTGTTATCAATAGTTACCCCAAGATACTTGTATTCATCCACGCTTTCCAGCCGAGTTTCACCCAAAAACTAGGCCTGCGTTTGGGCATTCTTGATGTTATAACTCATTTGCCCATATTGATCGACGGGCCGTTGGCTAGTGAGTACACCATAATTGTGTGGAGCAGTCGTTGAAGTCCCACCTGAGTGCGGCTAACCAGTATCACGTCATCGGCGTATTAAAAACTTGATATTGTTTTTCTCCTAGTTTAGGAGCATGAGGGTTACATGATTGTAGTGGTACTGTCAAATCTGCCAGAAAGAGTTGAAATAAGATTGGTGCCAGAACACATCCTTGTTTTAGGCCTCAAGTGGTTTCGATTTTTTGAGAGAAATGCGTGCCTGCTCCTATTTTGATTTGAACCCGCATATTGCTATGCAACATTATCAACATATTTAAAAGGTATTGCAGTATATTCCAGTTTGCTAACTTCCGCCATAACTTATGTCGATCCACACAGTCGAATGCTGCTTTAAAATCAATATAACAAAAGGATAATGGTATTTTGGAGGCACGAGCAGCATCCATAAGGAAGGAGATTGCTAAGATGTTTGTAATCGTGCCAGGTGACTTTAAAAATGTGGTCCGATTATATGGTATGATGGTGTTGCTAGAGGACCATGATGTTAGCTCATCAAGCACAATTCCGGCAAAGTATTTAGCATCAACCTCCATCAGAGTTATAAAACGATAGTTTGCCTGAAGAGATCTGTCCCCTCCTTTAACAAGCATTGGCATAGCCAATAGGTCTCGCCTTTGGGACCTTATAAGTGTTTAGCCATGCAACAGTTGATGTTGTTGCACCAAGGATATTGTGCTGCATAACTAAATACTTATAAGGTCCCAAAAGCGAGACCTATTGGCTATGCCAATGGTTGTTTTCTATGTCTGCACTACACCGAGGCACTGTCTAGTGGCCCCTGGGCATGTATTAAACATTTAGGCTCAGTTCACGAAAGGGCCTGTAATCCCTTTTGGGTTCAAATGTCTGTGTACATCCAAAACGGGATTACAGGTAATTGTAATCGCATATGTCAAACTCAGGAGCAGCAACATTATTGTGGTGTCACCAGGGCTGTAAGTGTCCATTTAGGGAAAACCTCAATCGGAAATGTTTTCCAGACGTGCTGCTATTAAACGAAGTGAATTTAAAACCAACCCTCTGCCACAGATTAAGCACGAAGCAAGCTATATGTATGATACGTTTCAATGTGTGATCTTTGGCGTGTGCCAGGGGTTATAGGGAGCTCGCCCTTCTCTCCTTAACGGAGGGGCCGTGGTACCCCCCACCGTGTACTTCACGGAGAGGGTGGGCATTCGGTACTGGTGAAGGGTGTGGGGTCGAAATTACCGAGGCCTACAGTACTGTCCCTGCCCGCCAATGGGCATCAAACCTCTTCAGGGGTAAAGGAACAGATGGAGAAGGGGAGAGAGGGAGAGGCCACTGTGTTGGCAAGAGAGACAAGAGAAGGGCGAGTCCCAGGATCACACAAAGCTTGCTATCAACAGGGTGGAGCTGGGATTAGAGCACAGATCTTCTAAATTGTCAACGCAAACATTTAGCAACTAGAAAACACCCCCTTAACCTGAGGACATCACTGCAACAGGTTGCCCCAGGGCGCTTTTATTTCCCCCAGAGCACTTTTATTTCAGGATAACTTTCGCCCCTTCTGTGTGAAGTTGTTTGCACGCTCAGATGACAGCATGTTCCTTATTCTCACAATTACATCCTTGCCATGTCGATAAAAGTCCCATATCTACCCGCATGGCCGATACATTTCGACAGCGGCTCTCGTCTTTTCAGGGTGTTGTGGTGCAGCAGGGAGTGAGTGGGCGGGGGGTGCTGCGTCCAGGTCACGTGGTGAATGTCACAGTTATTGTGCTCTGCTTGTTCTCGGTAGGAGGCAGTAGTGTCACGGCCCGCTTGGTTAGGAAGGGAACCCGTATATTTCATGTAGCTGAGCAGGATAATGCACCGATTACTGAACGATAATCTTCATTGCCATTTCCACGCCCCAGAACTAATGTCACTCGGGTGGGTACGTACACCACGTGACCTAGCCAAACCTAAAATAGCTCCTCAAGCCTCTGACCTCCCTCAAGGCCCCTCTCAACGCGCCCACACCCTGTCCTGACATCAACAAGCACTGGGGTCGAGGGTCAAGCGAAGGTTGGAGGGGGGGGCACCATGTGAGCTGTCAGAAAGGAAAGGTAACTGGAGTAGTGAGGATTACCGCTAAGTAATCAGCGCGTTACCTCCTCACGCCTTTCTCCTCTACTCCTTAGGTAACCGAGAAATTACCGTGGCCTGAAGCCCACCATCCCATCTGCAGCAAAGCGCATGAACCCCCGAAGCAACGCAGGGAGCGCTTAGAAGAAGGCCCTGGGTTAGGAGAAAGAGCGCAGCATCGCAGGTGGGACAGCAAGAAGCACACGGGCCCAAACATTCATGGACGCCCCAACTACCCAGGGTAACCGAGAGGGGGGGGGCAGAGAAGAGGCGCCCGCCCCAGAAACAGGTGGACGACAGGCACCGTGAGTGAGGGGCCAGCCCCGGCAGCGCAAGAGCAGGCCGAACACAAGCTTTGAGACCCGACAAGGAAGAGCCCTGAAGACCGAGGCGAAGAGAACAGGCGCTTGGTCCGCCACACTGACGGCCCACCTCCCTCACCGGAAGGCGCCTGACGTGACAAAAGGCCAAAAACAGAGGCAGGAGCCAGCCGACCAAGACAGACTGACCAGGTATCCACCCCTGCTACAACCCTGGCCCTGGAAAAGGAAGCAGCGCGACCGCCTGGACCAGGCGAAAGGACAGCAGTGGATGCCAAAGCCAGACCCAGAGGGACACGAAACAAGTCTGGACTATCTGCAAATAACGGCCCCAAGATAAACAAGAGAGGAGCGGGGGCGAGCACGGCAGCGTGGGCTTTCGAAAGCTGACCAGACGCTCGTGCGTCATGGCCTTTTCCCCGCACGGCCGGCATGTGTTTCCAATTATCCCGCCCGCGTCTGGGCACGATAATGGGAAACAGATGTCGGCCGCGCGGGTAACCGCCCGAAAAAGGCCATGACGCACGAGCGTCTGGTCAGCTTTGAAAACCCCCTACATAATGCTTCGCCAGAAGCAGCGCTTGCGCGCTACTCTAGGCTCAACCTAAAAATGGGAGATGGGGCGTGTCCAAGATGGTGGACGGCTGAGACGTGCTTCTCGGTCTCTCCGATCCGCCGCTGACATAAGCATTGCAAATTTGCCCACCAGACCCTCGCCCACGACCCAAGAGCGGCCCCACTGGTTGGGAAGGTGGAGGGCTCACTTGCGGGCTGAGAGGGAGACGGGAGTGCCAGTTGCCAAGCGGGATGCCGGTGGAAGACTGCGCAGGAGGTCCCGTGACGCAGCAGAGGCCTACCGCAAAGAGGATGACTGGAGCAGACCCTGCCATATCTAAGGCCGCCATCTCGGGAGGACCAAGGGAGTGTGGCCCAGAAGTGAAGGAGCCCGCTCTGTCCCGGGGGACGTTGGCTGCAACGCGTGAGGCCCCCGGGGAGAGGAGAGGAGCGGAGGCCGGCCGGGGCCTCCTCGGCTGCCGGAGCTCCTCGGGAGGCAGACAAGTAGAGAGCCCCGAAGACTGGGAGACAACGCAGCAGACAGCCCGGCAGTCCCGGGACCCTGAAGGTGAGAGGGCTGGAAGATACACTGAGGCGTGGATCAGCCCGGGGCCAAGCTCATCTTCCACTGAGCCAAGGGAATTCGGAAAGGGCCCCCACAAGCGAGACCTGCATAGGGACCGCACAACCTGCGGCGAGGCCCAACCTCCGCCTAGGGACATGAGCTGGGAGGCACTCTAAAGCCGCGATAGCGCAGCTCAGCCCGAGAGTCCATCAAGCCAACACACCCCGGGCCCGGACAATTAAAACTAAGAGCTCTCCCAGCACCACGAGAAAAGGAGGGCGAGCCTGGAAGTTGCAAGACATTGGACATTCGCGGCACATAGTGACAAAGGGCGAAGAACGGTGGGGGGAGTTCGCACCGGGCCCCCCCAACCCTGGCACTGAAACACCAGTAGCAGCACCAGATGTGTAGTTGCATCTCATTCAGGGGGAGCAGTAGGACAACAAGAAGGCGGAGAGACGAAGCCCTGGACCAAAACCCCCTCAGGGACAAGGGGTAGACCCTGCAGGACCGACCCCCGCCATGGAGAGCAACACAAACTGGCCTGCAAGGCCCTTCCACCCAGCAATTGAGCATTGGCCCAGCCCCCGAGGACTATTGAGGACGACATAGCTGGGAACACCGGGGCACTGTGGCCGGTCCCCACACGGGCGATTATAGGGGTGCAGCGGGGCCAACAAGGGTGGACCCGGAGCTCGAGAGCCCTGCCCGGTTCCAAATTCCGGCTCCCACAAAGAAAGTGGAGAAGAGGAACTGATCATGGCCGCTGATCTAGCTCTCACAGCAAGGGCAGATCCTTAGGCGGAGCATCTCAACTGTCGTGTCGTTCCTATAAAAGTATACAGGATCTGCGCGTTTAGACCACATACACTGGAGGATTGGTGTCGGACAAACTCTGATCACCCCCACCGGGTATGTTGGCCTTTTGTACCAACTAGCTCACAGTGCCACTAGAATCTCCTCTTACCAAGGAGAGAATAGTTCCTGACAACCATCGAACATGACAACCCTGATCCCTCAGGACCGTGGAAACAATATACTACCTTTCGCTCAGTCACTCGTGCTTACTTAGTCTGTCTCAGAGAAATACGCAGAATAAACAGGCTGGGCGTTTTCAATAACAATTTATTGAACAGTTGTTATTCTGGTGTAAAATAGATGAGCTGCAACAACCGCTAGGCGGTATAAGATATAAATGATTAGCAGTACTATAAAGGTAAATGGATGGTATAGCTCTACCATCTTACAATAATCATGAATACATCCGAGTATATAAAACACATGATAAAAAGATGCGTACTCCTACAATGCTTCCCTAACTAGATGTACCTAAGTGTACCTAGCATGTATGTAGGTGTTAAGCCAAGAATCCCTCTAGGATTTAGTCAACACCATTACCTGAAGTGAGAAACTGTGGGACCCCGTCCTGGTCTTGAGTTAGACACCCGCAAGGGATGTGTTAGACCACTGTGAGCTGGAGTGTCTGCATGCAGGAACCTCAGCGTCTCTGGTCAGTGTGTCGGCTGGGAAGTCTCGGTCTCCTCTGTCTATTTTAGCAAGATGTGATGTGTGTATATATACCCATAGGTCTCCCCAGGGGCCCTACCTCGCTGTATTACTGTGTCGGCCTAAGGATGACGTCGGGCATGAACTTTATACATAGATATTATACAGGAGATGGTCTCCCTGCTGTGCTTCCAAGAATCCTCATGCATAATGTATGAGATTTCGAACTAGGGAAAACCCGCGTTCTGAATGCAGTGTCGTATCTAGGTAAAAGGTCAGTCCCTGTAAACCGTGACAAGTGTAATGGGAAGAATATAGGTGAAGGGTAATGAAGTTACGGGGGCCTATATTATGGTACCTATATGGAATATAACACCCACTCCTCTTCCGAATGGACGACATAGTTACATTTCTAAACGTACTACTAGGCTGACTAGATATTGGTACGCAAATCGTTAAAAGCATTAGTTTTTTCCTAAAAAACAATGTTTAAAAGGTTAAAATGTTTTAAAAGAAAAAAATGGAATCGACACTCGAGCTATAGCTCTAATTTGTCCGCAGGTATAGTTCGAACTACTATAAGCATTTGAAAGCCATGCATGCTCAAAAAAAATGTCAATTTTGATATGGAGTTCTAATTTTCCGTTTGTTTTTCCAAGAGTCAAATTTTTTCCCAGCACACTACGGGCCAAAAATGAGTCAAATGTTTGTGTCCTGGCTGGTAGACGCAACATTTGCGTTGCTTGCCTCCGCAGTTGACGGTCCCTGTAACACCTCGCATATTATGTCATTGAGCACAAATTATCTTCCGTACTGTCCACAGCCGGTGCTGGGGCAGCCTGTGCGCCATTCAAGGCCTGGGTGTTAGAGGAGGAGCCGGTGGCCATACCAACAGGAGCAGATACTACCTGTGGTGGCTCTAGGAATGCCGCCATCAACAAGGGAATACGCTGGGGACACTGCAGAACATGGGCCGTTATTGGGTCCAGTAAACCATCAATGTCCGGTTGCACACATGATGGGAGTGTCAGACAGAGATCCAACACGCATTCTTCTCCGCAAAACAGGCATCGGAGGACAGGTAAGATGCAGTCCATCCAGACTGGTCTAAATGACAAGAACCAAGAAGCACTTAGTTCCCTTAGGCGAGGTGTGCCTAGAAGTTGTACCATGCGATCACGGTATTTTCTCTCCAGGAGTACTGTTTCCATTTCCTTGGTGACTGGGCCGTCCATTGCGTAGCAGAAAAATGACAATCAGGATACCTGCTATTAGAAACAGGATCAGCGGCAGTCCTCCAAATATGCTTCCAAATACGGAGTGTATAAAGTTTGGTATAATTCCTAGGACCGTCTGAAAGGTGCTTAATAGTCCAGAACCTATGGTCTTAAATAGGTGGACAATGCCTGTCGTTTCAGACATGTTAAAGATACGACTCACTATTTCTACGAAATGGAAGGGGCAATTTGTACGTATAAGTGCCTGTATCTCTGCCAAAGACCTTGCGACTTGAAGATCAAAAGTCTCACGAGCGGAGGTTAAGGGCACGGGTTTCTGTATAAGCATGACTTTCATTCTTCTCAAAGCATCAAACCGTATTAATGAAACATTTAGTGAAGGCCATAACGGTGCCTACCTGAGTGTATGTGTTGTTGGAAACAATACTTGCATACAGCAAGTAACCCTGGAACTCAGTTACCAGATATGCGATGCCCGGAAGCATCCTTTAAGTGACAAGATAAGTTTGCTACCGAACCGTTACAGGCCCCATGAAGCATTATATCCTGGCATATAAGTGATCCACTTAAAGTATTCTCGCAGTTTGTACCGCTCAGAAACACTTCTTTTTCCCCACTCCAGCATCGAAATCTGTATGGTAATTCCCAAGATTCCTTGATGAATTCCCTACCCATTTCTTCATATCTGCCTGCCTACATTTGTCCAAGGCAATATTGGAATTGAAAAGTTGTGAGCGGAAGAGTTATGTGGCCATGGATTAGCCATTCCGTGGACGGTGACTCTGCCACTGTAAATGCTAATCTATCCATTTTTTCAATACGCAGCATTGTATATTTTGCTCCCCTTAGCGCCATTTCTATCTGTTTTTCTGTCAGATTGTACGAAGAAAACAGAGATGTACTGTTTATGAAACGCCAAGGCACATAGCCTGCGCGCAAAGATTGCAATGTCCAGCTTAATAACATAATAGAACGCAATTGTGATTGCCCTTGTTGTAATATGGACAGATCCTGTTCTAGTACATCAATAGCAGAAGATACAATGTTGCCTAGAGAATATATTCTGGAGGTTAGTGTTGTTAACCCATTATCGACCACTGCTAGAGCTTTCTCTAGGTTTATACGATCTATCTCTCGTAATCTTTCCGCGGCCTCTTGCTGTGATCATTTCCAAATCTCATTGTTGACAGCATAATAGAAACGTTTGTGACGTGGCTTCCTAGGACCTAATAAAAAATCCCGTAGGTCCACATCCTCTGAAAGTAAGGATAAGTGTTTCACATGTGTAAGTGTTGAGGTTTTTAGCCAATCGAGGCATAACTTCCCAACACTGTAAGATGTCACTACCCCTGTGTGTTGTCTCTGTACATAACGTTGATCTGGCCTATTGATACTAAATCCTTTAGTTTTACCCAAGAATCTTTCCTGACAGTTATTGGTGTCTACGGGCCAAACCAACCATCCCTTCCAATCGGGGTCTGATCTGTTGTATTGCATGATGTCATCTAGTGTAACCTCTTCTTGTGATGTTATGTTACCCTCAGTGTGTGATGGTGTGGGCATCCGAGGTGTATTCAAATCTTTATTCTTGGCTAATCCAAGACAGGTCGTTTGTTGCACCGTTTCATTCAAAAACATTATTTGCTGAGGAATAAGGCATGCTCTAAATAGTGCCTCTGTTCCCTGGACCTGCCACTCTCTAGTACCCCAGACCGATTTTAAGTCTATGGTGTCTTTCCATAAATCTAAACCCTGTTCAGACAATTGGGCAATAAAGGTAGCGGAATAAATCTGTTTGGTGTTTGTTAACATATTTTTCCGTGCTGGTGTGGGTGCAACCTTATAATAGTATGAGGCTGGGTCTGATTTGTTAAACCCTAAAAATATACAGAATTTCTGTGCAAATGTTTTTGAACTGCTTTTTGATGGTGTTGGGCAATGTTCCCATTGGTGGTATGTGAAAACATTTCTGGGATTAGCAGACTTATGCAGAAAGTGATGACCATAATGTTGATAGCAATACATTGTTTCAAAGTCTGATGTGCCCTCTAACATTTCATTATTAGAAAAAGCAGACAACATATTATTAACAGTTTCATAATCCCAATCATCGTAAAATGTACTGGAGGTAATGATATCACTTAATGAAATCTTAAATAAATGTGGTATTTTTAAAAGTTCGGTCGGGCCAAATATATCATAATCAACCTTGTCCCATACTATACCGTCAGGTATAGGAACTGCTGTAATGTTCACTGATGAAAAGTCTCTTTTTTCACAATGTGATGATAGATGTGGTTTCAGAATCACATTTACTTCTTGTGCTGCAGAGGTTTCTCGAAGATAAGTTCCATTTAAAGCATACTAAAGACAGTTACTAGGCCTGTCCAGAAAAGAAAGAAAAGTACCCCAGTAGTTACCCAGAGTTCCACCCAAGGTGATACCAGGTAAGTCTTTTTAAGAAAGTTCAGAAAATCTTTGAATCGATGTAGACGAGATTTTTGGACTGGCATTGTTTCAGGTTCACTTGGATCCAATGAAAAAGTATCAAACTCAATGAAATAGCCAGATGCAGTTCGATCAATTTTTGGTAGTTCCGCAGGTTTTGTGGAAACCGTAGCTTGCTTTTGTTGGGGCATGCTGACATAGATAATAGAAATTTGTCTTTCTGTCGAGTTCTCATTTTGAACTTCGTTGTCGAGAGGAACGAGTTCCATTGTATTGTTGCAGAGTCCTTCATTCCGTGTAGGTGACTCTTCAAACGTGATGAGTCTTTCTGTTTGGACTTCTTGTATAGTTGTGAGAGGAGGGTGTCTGTTACTCCGGAGTCCACACGGCCTACTACTCAGTATCGGCCACATAGTGTGGTTTGATCAGATCAATTGAGACAAATCTTTTCTCCTTTTTACCGGCAAGAGGTGACAGAAGTACTGTTCTTGTTCCTTCAACTGCCAGGACAGGTACAGGCTTTCTGTATGATGGCCAAAGTTATTATTTGTCCGCTATTTTCTCTCTGACCAGATCCCCAACTTTAGGGATCCAGACAGGTCTTGCAGTGACACTTTTTGCTTCCCCAGTGGCGGTCCTTTTTACCTGGACATTACTCTGTAGTGCCCTGGATTCATTTAGGTCCTGTAAAACAGCCAAACGTTTATGGATGTCAAAAGGTTTATCATCCGCCACTGTGCCTTCACAATGAAGATCAGGTACCCACATTCTCGTCCCAAGTAGGACCTCATAAGGAGTGACACCCCCTAGAGAGCTTCTTGGCTGATTATTTAATGCCCTTTGAGCTCCATACCCAATTTCCACCCAAGCCTAATACTCTAGCTGTTAAAGACTGCTTTAAGTCCCGGTTTTTCCTCTCCACAACCGAATTTCCCTCTGGATGGTACGGAGAGGAGTAGCGCAATGCTACACCCAAACTTCCCATAGCTTCCTTGTAAGCCCTAGAGCTAAACGAAGGGGCCACGGTCCGAATGTAATGTGCCTATTGCGTATGTCCCTATAATGACTTGCAAATCTTTTATAACAGTTCGAGCGTCAGCCGAGCGCTGGGGCCACCCATAGGAAGCTAGAGCAGGAATCCACTGCAATCATGATATACTTGTAAGCCCCATCAGATTGTAAGGGGCAGCAGTGGTCCAAATAGACACACGCCAGTGGTTTGTCTGATATTAATAATGGTGTCTGCGCTGGACGTGTTATGGTGGAGCCTTTCATCTGCTGGCAGATGTCACATTTCAAGACATAGTCCTTAGTCTGCTTTCTAAGTCCTGGCCACCAATAGCGTTGTTTTAGTAGAGAAATAGTTGCTGTAACTCCTGCATGTGCAGAGCCTATACCCTCGTGTGCTGCTAGAATTAATCCTAACCTACGATCCATATTTGGTATTACTCTATCCCCCACTCCAGGAATTTGAGCAAATGGAACATTGTTTGCATCTAACTTGTAGGAGTATTTGAGTGGAAACCTTTTCGGTAGTGCTGAGTTATTGCGTGTAGCAATAATCGCAACCATTATCTCACCGTCTATTCTCGTTTTTGAACGAGTGATTGCAGCTACGGAAGCCGTACGTACAGACCCCTTTGCAGCTTCATCAGCCAATGAATTCCCTTCAACGTGAACGCCATCACGTTGATGACTCAGTGTGTGTATCATGTGAGCCCTTGGTAGTTCGTTTTTCAACTCCACTACCTGTTCCCATAGCGCTTTGTGCTTTATTGTGCAACCTTTTGCATCCTTAAACCCGTTTTGTCCCCAGTGATGTAAATATTCATTATATGACTGTACACAGTAAAAGGAATCACACAGGATTAGTGTGGGGAATTCTAGATCCGTATTTACCAGTGCCAGTATTAGTGCTTTTAGTTCTGCCAGCTGTGCCGTGCATTCTCCTAGAGACTGTGTCTTTGTACACTTTGGGTAAAACTTTTCATCCTGCATGCATCCTTTTACGATAGCAAACGCGGCGCTGTATTGCTGTTTGCTCCCTATGGCCGGTTGCGCAGAACCGTCAGTGTAAATTATATATTCATACTGATCTAGAGGCATTATTTCGTTTGGTAGAGGATATTCTTGGTCGTATTGCAGAAATGCTTGAGTTTTTAGATTTGGGTCGTACCTGTATTCTACATCTGTTGCAGTGAGAGAATTAGCCCATTGTATCCATCTTGGAAGTAAGGCTTTAGCGATGGGAACGCTTGCCTTTGTCACAGCCTCTAAGGCTGGAACCGGGGTAACGACTATTATACGTTTCCCTTGAGCCAGGGCTCTTTCTCTGACTACAGCAGTCTGTACTGCTGTTAGAATTTTTTCAGTTGATGCAAAACGCATCTCAGCATTTGTGTACAAATGTGATTTGTATGTGTCACGGGGCCACTCGGACATGGGAGGATGACTGGTGGACCGTAACCCCTGTCAATAGCCCTTTTGTATCCCCACAGCAGGACGACTGGTATTGCCCGCCGAGTACCATGTATGAAGACTACACGGACAATCAACGCGGGCCCTTTAAAGAACCCGCCACATCGGAGCACTCCGCCTATATCAACCACGTCAGTCCTTGCTGGCCAATAAGAGACGAGGCACCCGGAACTGGCGGGTGTGTATTCACCGGAGAGAGAGGAACAGGAGTGTCGGAGACGGAGAAGAGCCGAGAAGCGAATTCCCCACCAGACGAAGAAGAGGAGAAGGAGCCTGCCGTGGAGCCAAGCCGATTGCTGGACAAGCCCGGAGGCCAACGACAACACGCTGCGCCCAGCCACGCCCCCGGAGGAGCGTGGCTAAATCAGGTACGCGATCGTTTTGCGGGCTGGGCAGGAAAGAGAGATAGCTCTAAATAGAGGAACAGACGACCTTTCCTATTTCCCCATCTCCTTCCCCTTTCCCGTGCACTTCACATACTTTCTGCTAGACGTGTGACACGAGTGTGTATCCCTCACTCCCTTCCCACACTGTAAACTTATCGTCAGGACATTTATACACTCTCCCCTTTCCGCTTACTTTACATCTGCCGACGAGTTCCAGTCGACTGTGAGCAGACAAGGGGAGGCCGTCCCTGAAGACCAGACCCAAAAGAGCGAGACGCCCGAAGACCCGGAAACCATACCGACACCCTGGACCGTAACTCTGGCTTCACGAAGAAGGACATTCACTTGTAAAATAAAGCCTTCACTAACTAGACCTGGTCCAGTCCTTCATTCCCCTACCCCGCTACAACTGGTGGAGAATGCGGGTATAGCCCCATCCATTGAACATAACGCAATGGAGACCCTAATCCAACACCTCATTAAAGGACAGGAGAAGCTGGAATGGGCCGTGGAACGGCAAATGGCGTCGGCCCAGTCCGACCGGGAGGTCTTCAAGGACACTATCACCGCTCAGATGGACGGGCTACAGAGAATGCAGTCCGAGGCCCCGATGATTCCGAATAGGGATCTGAGATCCCCGACCCCTGCCCCTTCTGGAGTCTCGTTGCAGAAATATACTGCAGGGGATGACCCGGATGCGTTCCTGATGAACTTTGAGAGGGCAGCCAGAGCATGTGGGTGGCCCCCGGAGAAATGGCCCTTCTTTTTGGCCCCTCTCCTCACAGGAGAGGCCCAGGCGGCATACCAAGTGGCCAACGCCGACCGAACGACACCCTACACCGTAATTAAAAACACGATACTGGATCACCTGGGCTTAGATGCGGAGGCGTACCGTATCCGCTTCCGAAGAGAGAGAGGAATGCCGGGTGAAAGCCCCAAGACTCTGTTCCATCGACTGAAGGCCGCTGCCGACAAGTGGTTGACACCCCATCGGAGTACCAAGGAGGAGATAATGGACCGTATCTACCTTGAACAATATCTCGACGCTCTTCCGTTTAATACCCAAAGGTGGCTACGACAACACACCCACCTGACTACGGAACAGGCGGTGGAGATGGCCACGACCTTTGCACGAGCCCAACCCAAGAACACCCTTGGGGAAGCAGATAAGCACCCAAAGGCCGGGGCCCTAAAGCTGGAGAGAAGAAATCGATTTCCCTCCGAGACTATGAGACCCAGACCCCACAAACCTGAGCTACCATCGTTCAAGGGTCCACAGTGTTTCGAGTGCGGTGACTGTGGACACATTGCCCGGGTCTGTCCTACAAAAAAACACACGGACGAACCCATGGAAGTAGGCTACGCCCCTCGTTCTGTCATGTACACCGCTGAAATGGGGAGCGCATTCTACGTAAGTGTACGAGTGAACGGGAGGTCCGTGAAAGCCCTGCTAGATTCAGGATGCAAACAGTCTGTTATCAGGGGGATCCATGTACAGAAGAGCCAGTGCATTCCAGGTACACTAGTACACATAAGATGCGTCCACGGTGACGTGAAGTCTTACCCGCTCGCCACACTCACACTGAAGCCCCACCAAGGGTCCCCGCATCAAGTAAAGGTAGGAGTGCTTGAGGGATTGCCCGAGGATCTGATCATAGGGACAGACAACCCGAGGTTCCTGGATCTATTTTTGGGGAACATACAATCACAGGGAAAACCAGAGAAACGGGCCCTGATAGAGGATCCACCGAAACCCGCCCTCATTACGCCGGAGCCCTGGCTGCTGGACAAAAGCTTCCGGTTTGCTCAGGGTAATGATCCCACCTTAAGTAACGCCTGGGAAAGCGCCAACGACGCTAGGAACAGAGACCCTCCCTCATACCCCCTCTTCCTTGTTAATGAGGGTTTGTTGTATAGAAAGAGCTCCAAGGATGAGCCTTCTCAGCTCCTTGTCCCTTCCTCCTTTAGGGAACAAATATTGTATTTTTCTCATTCACATCTCATAGCGGGGCACACGGGGGCCGAGAAAACCACTCAAAGCGTCCTGAGGCATTTTTATTGGCCAGGGGTCTATCGGGACATCAAGATGTATTGCCAAAGCTGTGATATCTGTCAAAAGAAAAACACACATCGTCCTCCACAGGTACCACTACAGCCCCTTCCTATAATCGGCACCCCATTCGAAAGAGTGGGGATGGACCTGATTGGGCCCCTGCCTAAAACAAAAAAAGGACACCAATACGCCCTAGTGATAGTCGACTATGCCACACGCTATCCTGAGGCGTTTCCCCTGAGAGCCCCAACCACACATAACATAGCGGAGAAGTTGGTGGAGTTGTTTTCAAGGGTGAGGTTCCCCAAAGAAATCCTGACCGACCAAGGAACCCCCTTTGTGTCCCGACTTATGGGGGAGGTCTGTAAAACCCTGAACCTCCGACATCTCTGTACCTCTGTGTATCACCCACAAACCGACGGTTTAGTCGAAAGGTACAACGGCTCCTTGAAGTCGACCCTAAAGAAGATGCTTGCGGTTGAAGGCAAGGAGTGGGACCAGCTCCTTCCTCTTGCCCTGTACGTACTGAGAGGACAGGTGCAGAGCAGTTTGGGGTGCTCATCCTTCGAGATGCTTTATGGACGTCAACCTCGGTCTCTTCTTGAGATAACTAAAGAGGCCTGGGAAAGGGAAGGGGTAGAAGAAACCCGAGAGATGCTAGAATATACCCAACAGCTGAAATCAAAAATTGGGAAGTTAAGAGACCTGGCGTATTCACACCTAGAGCACAGGCAAAACAAGCAAAAGACTTTTTACGATAAAGGGAAGAAATGGAGACACCTAAAAGTTAACGACTGGGCACTGGTGCTCCTTCCCTCCAGCACCAAGAAATTCCATTCGGAATGGTTGGGTCCGTATAAGATTGTAGGAACGGTAGGGAAGACCACATATAAAATGCAGATAACCCCGAGACGGATACAAACGTACCACATCAACATTCTGAAGAAGTGGCTAGGCCCTCTTCCCAAGAAATCCCTCCTCTCCGTTCCTACTAGGTCGTCTAGCCCTTCTACACTGGAACAGCTGGTCATCAATCAGGATCTGACTAAAGAGGAGAAAAACTCCCTACAAGCTAGGCTCATTCCCTTCACCCCCCTCTTCTCAGACAAGCCGGGCAAGACGTCCCTAACCGAGCATACCATCGTGACCCCTCCGAACAAAACCATTAAGCAACGACCCTATCGTATTCCCGCCGCCAAGAGGGCGGCTGTACAAAGGGAAGTCCGGGACATGTTAGAACTAGGGGTCATCCGCCCGTCTCAGAGCGAGTGGTGCTCCCCGATTGTAATGGTCCCTAAACCGGACGGCTCGACCAGATTTTGCATGGACTTCAGGGCTCTTAACGCCATTTCCGCATTTGACGCCTATCCGATTCCTCGGATAGACGAACTCATCGAGAAACTGGGGGATGCCAAGTACATTACCACCCTGGATCTCACCAAGGGATATTGGCAGGTTCCCCTCAGAGAGGAAGATAGGAAGAAGACCGCCTTCTCCACTCCCAGTGGTCTATATGAGTTCACGGTCCTACCTTTCGGTCTTCACGGAGCGCCAGCCACATTCCAACGGCTGATGAACAAGGTGCTCCGTGAACATCACTCCTTCTCTTCCGCGTATCTAGATGATATTGTGGTGTTTAGCACTGATTGGGAGGAACACTTAAGACACCTACAGACCATCCTCCAGGCATTAACTGAAGCAGGACTACATGTCAACGCAAAAAAGTCACGGGTGGGTTATCAAAAAGTCAGATACCTAGGGTACCTTTTAGGGCATGGGCTAATTCAACCACAACAGGAAAAAGTAAGAGCCATCGCCGCGACCCCCTTTCCTTCCAACAAGAAAGAGATGAGGGCGTTTTTAGGGCTCATAGGATACTATCGTCGCTTCATCCCGTCATTTTCTGATATAGCCGCCCCCTTGACTGACACCCTTTGCAAAGAAGCGCGCACCCACAGCATAACCCACCCCACATCGGAGATGCTGGAAGCTTTCCAGTCACTAAAGACAACCATCACCACTAGCCCGGTGTTAGTCTCCCCCGACTTTACCAAACCTTTCCTTCTACACACGGATTCCTCCAATCATGGGATAGGGGCAGTTCTTTCACAGGTGTCGTCTGAGGGGGTGGAACATCCCATTCTCTATATCAGTAGAAAAATGTTTCCCCGGGAGATGAAGTATCCTACCGTAGAAAAGGAATGTCTGGCGGTGAAGTGGGCGGTGGATAAACTAAGATATTATCTAGAGGGCCACCCCTTCACCCTTTACACTGATCATGTACCCCTCCAGTGGATGAGTAGGAACATGACGCAGAACCCCAGAGTCCTACGGTGGTTTTTATCCCTGCAGCCCTTCACTTTTGAAGTGAAGCACCAAAAAGGCACCGATAATGGAAGCGCGGATTACCTCTCCAGGGTGTTCCCTCTCCCCGAACGGGAGAATCCTGGGGGGGAGGTGTGTCACGGGGCCACTCGGACATGGGAGGATGACTGGTGGACCGTAACCCCTGTCAATAGCCCTTTTGTATCCCCACAGCAGGACGACTGGTATTGCCCGCTGAGTACCATGTATGAAGACTACACGGACAATCAACGCGGGCCCTTTAAAGAACCCGCCACATCGGAGCACTCCGCCCATATCGACCACGTCAGTCCTTGCTGGCCAATAAGAGACGAGGCACCCGGAACTGGCGGGTGTGTATTCACCGGAGAGAGAGGAACAGGAGTGTCGGAGACGGAGAAGAGCCGAGAAGCGAATTCCCCACCGGACGAAGAAGAGGAGAAGGAGCCTGCCGTGGAGCCAAGCCGATTGCTGGACAAGCCCGGAGGCCAACGACAACACGCTGCGCCCAGCCACGCCCCCGGAGGAGCGTGGCTAAATCAGGTACGCGATCGTTTTGCGGGCTGGGCAGGAAAGAGAGATAGCTCTAAATAGAGGAACAGACGACCTTTCCTATTTCCCCATCTCCTTCCCCTTTCCCGTGCACTTCACATACTTTCTGCTAGACGTGTGACACGAGTGTGTATCCCTCACTCCCTTCCCACACTGTAAACTTATCGTCAGGACATTTATACACTCTCCCCTTTCCGCTTACTTTACATCTGCCGACGAGTTCCAGTCGACTGTGAGCAGACAAGGGGGAGGCCGTCCCTGAAGACCAGACCCAAAAGAGCGAGACGCCCCGAAGACCCGGAAACCATACCGACACCCTGGACCGTAACTCTGGCTTCACGAAGAAGGACATTCACTTGTAAAATAAAGCCTTCACTAACTAGACCTGGTCCAGTCCTTCATTCCCCTACCCCGCTACAGTATGCTATTGGTACTGTCTCACCTTCATTATATGTTAGATCGGTGTACCCAGATTGACCCGCAACTATGCGGATCACCAGGTTGCGTACATTTACGCTTGTCTGTAAGTGTTTTGAAGCTATCATGTCAGCTTGTAAGGAACGAAGAGTATCTGTGTGTTCCTGTGTCCACTTTCTAACTGAAAAGTCAGGTTTTATCAAATCGTAGAAAGGTTTTACTCTTTCTGCGTAATCTAAAATGTATGTTCTGCCAAAGTTCAGGAATCCCAGGATTGATTGTACATTTTTGAATGATTTTGGAGGTTGGAGCAGCGCCCATTTTTCTAAAAAGTTAGCTGCTAGACTTTTTCCTTCACTTGAAAGCTCATATCCTAGAAAAAGGACATTAAGGTGGGCAATCTTCGATTTTTTGAAGTTGAATTTGTAACCCTCAGAGGCAAATCCCAAAATTAGGGTGTTTACTCTGTTCAAGTGTTCCTCCAGGTCATCATCCGTCAGATAAATATCATCTATGTAGAACAATGCCTCCTCATCCAGATTTTGAAGTAATTCAGTTACCCTAGCCGAAAACAACCCTGAGCTGTTCCTATACCCCTGGGGGAGTCGACAAAATTGATTCTGGGACCCTAGCGCTGAGAATGCTGTCAAATATCTGCTCTCAGGCGCTATATTTTGGCAAAAAAATCCTTTTGAGATATCTAGTGTCGTTTTGTATTTTTTCTGCACAATGTTATTCATTAATGTGGCACTGTGTGCATTCTGTACTGCAAATGTTTTAGTGCAAGTGTTTAAATGTCTGTAATCCAACACTACACGGTATGTGTTGTCCGGTTTTGATACGGGAAACAAAGGGTTATTCATTTGAGAGGTGCATGTTTTAATCACTCTTTGGTATTCAAGTTGATCTAAGATCTCTCTGACCTGTTTTTTAGCTTCTTGCTTTATAGGATACTGCCTTTGTGCAGTAGGAGTATTTTTTAATGGAATTATGCGGTGGGTTGAATCCTCATCCCATCCAACATGGTTTTTGTATAATGCCGGGGCCTGGGCTACCGCCCACTCCCGCGCATATGTATATTTTAAATATTTGGGAACATGGTCGGAGAATGCTGGTAAAATTACCGTTTCTCCCCTAGGGCAATCCATAACGAATGCTGGCGGCCAATCCTGTTCAGCTAACAAAATGTCATAGCCAAACGTCAGGTTCTCCCAAAAGAGACCTCTAACTGTCCTGCATTTGTCCCCCTCCACTTGGAGTGTTATTTCATATAATTTGTGTGGGACACTTACCCTAGTATCAGGAGTTTCCACCGTGATATAATCATTCAAGTCCGCCGTCACCCGAAATTCCATCAGGCTCTGGCGAGCTGTTACTTCTGCCGCACTGTCTAGCATCGTCAGAGCCCATTCCCCGTTCAGTAGTCGAGTCCTCAGAATTCTGGGCATGTCTGATCTTTAGACCTGCAACCTTCTTTTTGAACTGTGGCTTTTGTTTTGGTTTATCTTCTTTTTTGGAAGTATATTCTTGAGCGTGTTGCTTGTCTCTGGACTTTGTACGCTCTTCTTGTCTGTCTGACCGTCCTTCTCTCTTGGAATTTTTCATTAAACCCTGAAAGGAACGAGAGGAACGTATATCAGTATCCTGACACCTGTTGTTGTATTCCTCTTAGGATGTCCGTATATAGGTTTTCCTGTATCATGTCCTTATATAGGCACAATTCGCCCTGCCCTTATATAGGCATAAAATCCCAGTCCTTATTTAGGCATTAAACCGTGCACTCCAAATACAGGCATGGTCTCCAACATCCGTCCACCCTAACGTCACAACGAGTTCTTGAAGAACAGACCCTTAGGCTTCGGGATTTTCCCTAGCACAGGACTATTGATTTCTTCAAGGACTCATCTATTATGCATGAACCGTTATACCTTGGGGGTTCATTCATGATATCTTCCTCTGTCCGATTCACGTCAATGCTAACATTCTGAGGTACTTCTCTAGCCCCTGTAAATCAGAGGAGACCTCGACTTCAGAGGAGCCCGTTTCCCGGCCTGACGCACTGAGAAGACGCTGTCATCCCTGCACGCAGAGAGTCCAGCTTCCAGTGATCTGACTTCCCTTGCGGGGTGTTGGAGTTCGAGTCTGGCAAGAGATTCCTACCTCTCTCATTCTTAAGGTATGGAGCTGACTAGAACCTAGAGGGACTCTTGGCATACTAGGCATACTAGGCTTAACATACTCTTAGTATACCATAGTAAGGAATACTTCACCTACTTCATACCTCTCCCTACACCTAGGTTAGGTTAGGTACATTGGGGTAGAATTAGATTAGAAACGCATCGTATGAGTACTCGCATTTTTAGTCTGTGTCATTTATGTAAATGCATATATGCTAAAAGATAATGCTATCGCAGTATTATTTATTTCTACTGCTTACGCTGTACATTATTTATCTTGCAGACTGTCTTGTGATCGTAACAGCACATTTTACTTACACAAGAAACAAGACTGTTCAATAAATCTTTTATTGAAACGCCCATCTATTCTTTCTGTGTAACATTGAGGAAAACTAAGCATGCACGATTGAGCTGAGTGAAATAGTTATCTATTGTTTCCACGACTCTGGGACACGTTCTGATTCTAAAGGGAAAAAAAGTGGTCATGTTTTGCGGCTGCCAGAAACTACTCCCTTCTTGTCGTCAAGGAGTTTCTAGTGGCCTCTGAGCTAGCTGGCACAAGTAATTAAGTTTAATATACTCGATAGGGACATACTGACCTTAGTCCTATGTCAAACCTATAGGGGATATTATTCCAATGCGCAGAGCCTATTAGGGAAATAGGAGCTACACTACATGGCGCCCAACGTTTGGTAAGGCGGTAATTCAACGTTAGATACTGAGTAACTCAGCCGTGCTTTTTCTCTCAGAGACCCCTACCCATATACTCCAAAAGACGTCTGGAGTGGGCAGGGTTAAGTATCCGCCACGGCTACATAGGGAAGCACCCTATATATTAGCTGTTTGGTGTGCTCAACGTTGAAGGATACAGTGTTCCAAAATATTGTGCACCTTATCTTTGTTTCCTTGAAACTTGTTCTACATTTTTCATAAAATAAAATGCCTGACTCCGACAATGACACTGGTGCTACGGCAAATCCAGCCCAAGCAGCAGTTTTTAACATTACAGGTTTAAATGAAACCGAGGAGGGTGTTATAGACATCCATCCAAACTTAAGAAGAGCCATCACTCTAAAACTTATAAAACATGGCCTGCCACCAAGAGGTGGTAGAGCAGTTTTCGTGATAGAGGCACACGAATCCTTTCAGACAGAGGTATTCTATTCATGGGTAATATTTCCTGAATCCAATCCAGTAACACACATGTTTCACTTCTACAAAGAAGATGATCCACCAGAGGAATACATTCCTTTCGAGGATATAGAAATTCCATTAACTTACCAAGAGCATCAGCTCTGGTTTAAAGGCGCCCTAAAACATCACAGAAACATTACCAGGCTCGGTCCACTAGGTAGACCAGGAGCAACATGGCCGATTCTAGACGGCTACACACCTCATCCTGAACTTGATATAATGTCAGATGAGGAATTACTTACTCAACTTACAGAGTTAATAAAAATCTACAGACAATTGGTCCAATATGTCATGCGGACTTTCACAGTCCAGCAACCACTTACACTTCCTAATCAAACTCCTCAACCGGGGAATACACAAAAAATTACACCACAGACTCTATACGCAGTCATGGGTAAAATGCCCACAAAACGTGAGCAAATTCCATTCTGGATAGCTCAAAAAATTACTCAAATCGAAGCAGTATTTCCAAATACTAGCCCGTATGAGAAACACAGAATCCTAACAATCAGTTTACCGATGGGGATCACACCACAACTGGAAGACTGCACCACTTGGGGATCAGTCTTTGCTGCCATCTATACTAAAACACATGGCATTCCGTCAATTGCGGTAATACCAGATGTCCTGAAACAAATTCAAAATGAATACGGGGCAGAGCCTGCTCTAAATTTAGGTATGAAATTACTGAAAAATTTCGACTAGGTCTCAACAATAATATTATCTAATATTAAAGGGGAGGCAGCAGCAGTGGCGATCCGCCAACAATTAAGGGAATTTGATGTTACAGAACATCAGACAGAGCTACCCAGAATAATAGAACAATCTTATGCAGAATTAGGCAGAGATAGTTTGGGTGGAAGACCAATGAAGCCGAAACTATCTGAAAGTCCTGAGAAGGACTCTATTAAACAAACTCCTTCATCTTCTAAAAAGAAGTGGGAGACTAATAAACAAAATTCAAATAAGAAACGTTCTCAATCCCGAGGTAGGTCTCCTCAAAAAGAGCCCTCTGAAAGGAGGTATAACCTCAGGAATAGGGATAATTTGAGAAAGCCTGACAGGTATCAAGATACTGATACACATTCCTCTCGTCCCTTTCAGATCTCATCACAGACTTCGGAAAGAAGAGGACGATCGGAACATAGAGAAGAACGCGTGAAATCGAAAGACGAAAAACACGCTCCTAAAACTAAAGCAAAACCTCAATTCTCCAAAAAGAAAGTAGCAGGTCTGAAGATCAGACATGCCAAGAATACTGAGAACACAACTCAAGAACGGAGAATGGGCTCAGACAATGCTGGACAGTGCAGCAGAAGTCACAATAGCTCGCCAGAACCTGAAGGAACTTCTGGAGATAGTGGACTTGAATGAGTACATTACAGTAGAGACTGTAGACACCAGGGTTAGTACTCCACAAAAGTTATATGAAATAACACTCCGGATGGAGGGAGACATACCTAGACAGGTGAAAGCACTTTTTTGGGAACGACTATCGAGGGGCTATGACATACTTCTAGCAGAAAAAGACTGGCCACCACAATTTGTCAGGGAGTGCCCACATGGCGAGGACATTATTATGCTTGCCTTCTCCAACAATATTCCAATACACCTAAAATATACATATGCCAGGAAATGGGCAGTGGCCCAGGCCCCAGCATTATATAAAAATCATGTAGGATGGGATGAGGACTCACCTCACCATAAAATACATCTAAAACATGAACCAACTGCACAAAGGCAGTATCCAATAAAGCAAGAAGCTAAAAAACAGGTCAGGGAGATCTTAGATCAACTTGAATACCAAGGGGTGATTGAAACATGCACCTCCTCAATGAACAATCCTTTGTTTCCTGTCTCAAAACCAGACGACACATATCGTCTCGTTTTGGATTACAGACACTTAAACACTTGTTCTAAAACATTTGCAGTGCAAAATGCACATAGCACAGCATTAATGAACAACATTGTGCGTAAAAAATATAAAACAACATTAGACATCTCAAATGGTTTCTTTTGTCAAAACATAGCACCTGAAAGCAGGTACTTAACAGCATTCTCCATAATGGGGACCCAGCGTTACTTTTGTCGACTCCCACAAGGGTTCAAGAACAGCCCAGGTTTATTCTCAGCGAGGGTAACGGAGTTACTACAAATTTATGACAATGAGGTATTGTCCTATGTCGATGACATCTATCTGACAGACGATGACCTGGACAAACACTTGAACAGGGTGAGCACCATTATACTGGGCTTCTCCTCTGAGGGCTACAAGTTCAACTTTAAAAAGTCCCGAATTGCCCATCTCAATGTCCTATTTTTAGGATATGAGCTTTCAAGTGAAGGCAAGAGCTTGGCAGCTAACTTTCTAGAGAAATGTGCGCTGCTCCAACCTCCAAAAACGCAAAAAAACTTACAATCCATCCTGGGTTTCCTAAACTTTGGAAGAACATACATTCTAAATTACGCAGAAAGGGTTAAACCTCTCTACGCATTGATCAAACCTGATTTTTTCAATCAAAAACTGGACACAGGAACACACAGAAATCTTGCGTTCACTCCAGGCTAACTTGTTAGCAACAAATCACTTACAAACACGCGTAAGTCAACGAAATTTGGTGATCCGAATAATTTCGGGTCAATGCGGATTCACCTACTTAACCTTCAATGAGGGTGAGAAAATACCAATCGCATACAAATCACATTTGTACACACAAGCGGAAATGCGCTTCAGTTCCACTGAAAAATTTCTGACAGCAGTTCAAACCGCTGTAGCAAAAGAAAGAGCCTTAGCCCAAGGGAAACGCATTATTGTCCTAACCCCGGTACCAGCTTTAGAAGCGGTCACAAAAGCAAGCATTCCAAATGCTAAAGCATTACATCCAAGATGGATATAATGGGTTCATTCTCTTGCTGCAACAGATGTTGAATATGTTTTTGATCCTGATTTAAAAACACAAGCATTCCTGCAATATGAACAAGAATGTCCTCTGCCTACTGAAATTCTGCCTCTCGATCAGTACGAATTCATAATTTACACTGACGGATCAGCACAGCCCGCAACAGGGAGTAAGCAAGCTTACAGTGCAGCGTGTGCAATCGTTAAAGGTCGCATGCGAAATGGCATCTTCAGACCTATGGTCACAAAAACTCAATCTCTAGGAGATTGTACAGCTCAGCGAGCTGAACTACAAGCATTCAAACTGGCACTTGAAAGTACAGATCGAGAATTCCCCACACTGATAGTGTGCGATTCCTTTTACTGTGTTCAGTCGTATAATGAATATGTACAAAACTGGCTTGAAAATGGTTTCAAAGATACGAAAGGTGGCACAATAAAGCACAAAATGCTTTGGGAACAAGTAGTTCAGTTGAAAAACGAACTACCAAAGGCTCACGTGATCCACACACTGAGTCATCAACGTGATGGCGTTCACGTTGCAGGGAATTCATTGGCTGACGAAGCCGCAAAGGGGGCTGTTCGGACGGCTTCCGTAGCTGCGATCACTCGTTCAAAAACGAAAATAGACGGTGAGATAATGTTGGCTGTCAATGCGTCAAGCAAGGGCAGCAGTGCAGCGTTACCAAAAAGTTTCCACTCAAGTACTCTTATGTAATTGATGCGAACAACGTTCCTTTTGCTCGAATCCCTGGAGTGGGGGATAGGGTAATTCCAAACATGGAACGTAGAGCAGCCTTGATTTATGAAACACATTTGGGGGAGGGTCTGTCACATCAAGGGATCTCTAAAACAATTTTGACGTTAAAAGAGATGTACTGGTGGCCTGGAATGAATACAGAAATACACATATTCATCAATAACCGCTTAGCCTGTAAATTACAGCGAGAAAGCCACCAGATACCATGCTACAAATGTAGCCGCCCATTACAGACACCATTGTTAGACAGCATTAGACTATCTACGCGCATGCGTCCTCCTGGACAAATGCAATCCCACAAATACTGAATCTAGGTTCCTATGGATATGGCCTCAGCGCTCGGCTGACGCTCGAACTGTTATAAAAGATTTGCGAGTCTTTATTGGCACATACGCAATAGGCACGCTACATTCTGACCAGGGCCCTGCGTTTAGCTCTCGGGCTTACAAAGAAGCCATGGCCAGTCTGGGCGTTGCATTGCGGTACTCCTCTCCATTCCATCCTGAGGGAAATTCGGTTGTGGACAGGAAAAACCGGGACATAAAGCAGTCTATAACAGCTAGGGTATTAGGTTCGGGTGACGGGTGGGTAAAACATCTTAATGGGGTCCAACGCTCATTGAATAATCTGCCAAGAAGTTCTCTAGGGGGGGTCACTCCATATGAGGTCCTATTTGGGACAAGAATGTGGGTACCAGATCTCGATCAAGTAGGCACAGTGGTGGAAAATAAAACATTTGATATCAAAGATCGTTTGGCTGTTTTACAGGAACTGAATGAGTTAAGAACTAAACAAAGCAACGTATTCCTGCAGCCAACCACCACTGGGGAAAAATCGGCGGTCCCAGCAAGGCCTGTCTGGATTCCAAAAGTTGGGGATCTAGTCAGAGAAAAAATTGCGGACAAGAAGGAATTTGGACCTTCTTACAGACAACCAGTACCTGTCCTAGCAGTTCAAGGAACAAGAACAGTACTTCTGCCGCCCCTTGCTGGAAGAAAGGAGAAAAGATTTGTGTCCATCGACCTCATCAAACCACAGTATGTGGCCAATACTAAATAGTAGGCCTCGTGGACTCCGACCTAGTAGCAGACGCACTCCTCTCGCTACTATCCAAGAGGTTCAGACTGAAAGACTGATAACTATCGAGAATTCAGCTGTAACAGATGAAGGACTGAGCAACAATGCAATGGAACTCATCCCTCTTGAAAACCAAGTAACAGTTCGTCCAAATACACCTGTCTACACCAATGTAGCAAGTGGTCAACTGGTTCTAGTGATTTCTACAAATCCTGATGCAATTCCAACAATTGACAGAACTGCTTCTGGCTATTTCATTAACTTTGATACGTTCTCAGAAGATCCGAGTGAACCTGAAACGACGCCAGCATCATTCAAACTCAAGCAGCAAATACAAGACTTTCTTCACTTTCTGAAAAAGACTTATTTGGTTTCTCCATGGATTGAACTCTGGATTACATCTGGACTATTTGTTTTCCTGCTCTGGCTAGCTTTGGTTACAACTGTGAGCGTGCTTATAAGTGGCAGATACATCCATGTGAACACTGAAGGAAAAGATGTGAACGTACTTTTGAAACCTCCTAAATCTTCCCATCGTGAAGCAAGAGACTTGTCATCAGTGAACATCACAGCCGTTCCTATACAGGATGGTATAGTGTGGGACAAAACAGATTTTGATATCTTCGGCCTGACAGAACAATTGAACATTCCACATTTGTTTAAAATTTCACTAAGTGATCTAATTACGTCCAGTACCTATTCTGATGATTGGGACTTTGAGACTGTTAATGACTTAATGTTTGACCTAGAAAAATCTGCTGCATTTTCTAAAAATGAATATTTAGAGGGTTCATCAGACTATGAACAGCTGTATTGCTATAACCACTATGGTCATCATTATTTGCATAAATCTGCATACCCTAGAAATGTGTTTATGTTTAACCAATGGGAGCATTGTCCTACACCACCACAAGGTAGTTCAAAAACATTTGCTAACAAGTTTCCATATTTTTCAGGTTACAATACATCTGATCCAGAAACGTTTTACTACAAAAATGTAAACAAAACAGGACTGCAAATGATGTTAACGAATACAAAACAGATTTACTCTGCAGCATTTATTGCCCAACTGTCTAGACAGGGTTTCGACTTATGGAAAGACACAATAGACACAAAAACTGTCTGGGGTACTAAAGATTGGCAAGTGCAGGGAATAGAAGCTTTATTTAGAGCCTGTATTATCCCTGAACAAATAATGTTTTTGAATGAAACCGTCCAACAAACATCTTGTCTTGGATTAGCCAAGATCAAAGAGATGAAAACATCTTCTGTACCAACACCTGCAAGTGATCACAATATACAGGCAGTGGTGACAGTTGACAATATATTACAACTCAACAGATCTAATCCTGAATGGAAAAAATGGTTGATCTGGCCCACAGACACGAACAACTGTCAGAAAAGATTCCTGAATAAAACTCAGGGCTTTACTATTCATAGGCCAGACCCAAGATACGTCCAAAGACAGCATCCGGGGTAGTAACAACATACAGTGTAGGTAAATTATGCCTCGATTGGCTTCAGAAATCTACACTACAGGATGTGAAACAACACTTATCCTTACTTGCAGAAGACGCAGACCTTAGGGAATTCTTGCTTGGACCAAGAAAACCGCATCAAAAACGTTTCATATATGCTGGCATTTATGTTGCCTATAATGAAGCATGGAAAGTGTCACAGATGGAGGACGCAGAACGAATACGTGAACTTGATCGTATTAATTTAGAGAAAACCCTCTCTGTGGTCGACAATGGGTTAACAACTTTGTCCTCCAGAATATATTCATTGGATGGCATTGTATCCTCTGCTATCGACATACTAGAACAAGATTTGGCGATGTTACAACAAGGCCAGTCTCAATTACGTTCTATTGTGTTATTAAGCTGGATGCTGCAATCTTTGCGAGCGGGCTATGTGCCTTGGCGTTTTATCAACACGTCAGCTCTGTTTGCAGAATACAATCTAACTGATAAACAGATCGAATTGGCACAAAGAGGAGCAAGGTATACAGTGCTGAGCATTGAAAAACTGGAAAAGTTACCATTCACAGTGGCAGAAAAACCAGCTACAGAATGGCTCATACATGGCAAAATAACATTACCTGTGACTACTTTTCAGTTTCAATATTGCCTCAGACAAATGCAAGCAGGCAAATATGAAAGGTTGGGTAAGGAATACATTGACATCTTAGGATTTACCGTATACATATAGATGTTGGAGTGGGGATCGTGAAGTGTTTTTGAGCGGTACACACTGTAAACGTGCACTGAGCGGTTCACTTATATGTCAGGACATTTCTTTACACAGGGCTTGTAATGGTTCTGTGGCAAATTTGTCTTGCCATCAGCAGGGTACACCAGCTGCTGTGATTAATCCAACGTTTGGACAACTTTCTAATGGGAGTTACCTCATGTTGAATGATCAGAGTTGCTGCGGCATGTTGCCAGGCATCCCATATCTAGTAACGGTCAACTCCAGGGTCACTTGCTGTATGCAAGTATTGTTTGCCCCAATAGACACAGTCAGGGAGTCGCCTCTATGGCCTTCGCTGAACGTCTCTTTTATAAGATTTGATACTTTGAGCAGAATGAAAGCCATGCTTTTACAGCAAACAGTGCCTTTAACCTCGGCCAAAGAAACCTATGATCTACAAGTAGCAAGGACTTCGGCTGAGATACAGACTTTAATACGTACAAACTGCCCTATACATTTCGTGGAAATGATAGGACGTATCTTCAACATGTCTGATACAACAGGGATTGTACATGTATTTAAGAGCATCTGCTCCGGTCTGTTAGCACCTTTCCAGGCAATACTCGGTATCATCCCGAACTTTGCACATTCGGTGTTTGGTGGCATACCATTAATTCTAGCACTTGTTGCCGGAATTCTATTTCTCTTCCTGCTATTGCGCTATGGCCAGCCTATTCGCAGACATCACTCCGAGCGAAATGGAGAAAGCTCTCCTTGAACGAAAGTGCCGTGAGCGAATAGTACAGCTATTGGGCATGACTCGTCTACGGGACCTGAATACCACGTGGTTCCTGTCATTCAGACCAATCTGGCAAGATTGCATCTTACCTGTTCTACGATGCCTGCTTTGCGGTGAAGAATGCGTGTTGGACACCTGTCTAACATTTCCATCAGCAACGCCAACGGACGTCGATACTCTGCTGGTCCCAATAACGGCCCATGCTCTGTGTTGTCCCCAGAGGCTACCAATTCTGATGTCAGCATTCATTGAGATCTCACAGACGCTTCCGGCTGCTGCTGAGGTACGAGAAAGATCTACAGGCACACAGGTAACAACGGACGCGAACATTGCTGCGGCAACCTATGCTGGAAGCGATGCTTCACATCTCTGTGCAATTAATCTACTACACGAGGTGTTCCAACTGACACCAACTTCAGTGGATGATGTTTTGTCTATGGAAATAGATGATCTCATGTTTACACCAGACCCGTAACCTGACTCTGATTCAGCATACAGTGTTCCAGAGATGCAGTAACAATTTGGCCTTCATATTTCAAAAACTTGGAACCCTTCCAAAATTGAACTTTTTCCCATTTTTTCGAACTAAAATGGCACTTCAATCTGCTTAAAGTAGAACTAGCCTTATAGTACAGACTTCGCGGTACTTCCACGGACACTTAGTAATCTTGTGTGTCTAAAACAGTTCATTAATTTTCATGACATGAAATGACTTTGATTTTGAACAAGCTTATCGATCATTTTTGTCACATGTAAATATTACTGCTTATTTCATTCAAATTGCATTTAATTTCATTTCGATCTTTATGCCTGAAATGAAAAGCATTGCTTAATATGTACAGTACCTTTTTGCATTTTATTATGTTTTTTAATGCTTTTAAGAAATATTTTTTAATATGCGGCACTCCATTTTATGTTTAGCACTTTAAATGTCTAGCATTTTAGTATTATCATACACACGAACGTGGAGTGGGTGTTGTATTCCTCTTAGGATGTCCGTATATAGGTTTTCCTGTATCATGTCCTTATATAGGCACAATTCGCTCTGCCCTTATATAGGCATAAAATCCCAGTCCTTATTTAGGCATTAAACCGTGCACTCCAAATACAGGCATGGTCTCTGACATCCGTCCACCCTAACGTCACAACGAGTTCTTGAAGAACAGACCCTTAGGCTTCGGGATTTTCCCTAGTACAGGACTATTGATTTCTTCAAGGACTCATCTATTATGCATGAACCGTTATACCTTAGGGGTTCATTCATGACGTCTTCCTCTGTCCGATTCACGTCAATGCTAACATTCTGAGGTACTTCTCAGGTATAAATATACCTTCCCTAGCCTCTGTAAATCAGAGGAGACCTCGACTTCAGAGGAGCCCGTTTCCCGGCCTGACGCACTGAGAAGACGCTGTCCTCCCTGCACGCAGAGAGTCCAGCTTCCAGTGATCTGACTTCCCTTGCGGGGTGTTGGAGTTCGAGTCTGGCAAGAGATTCCTACCTCTCTCATTCTTAAGGTATGGAGCTGACTAGAACCTAGAGGGACTCTTGGCATACTAGGCATACTAGGCTTAACATACTCTTAGTATACCATAGTAAGGAATACTTCACCTACTTCATACCTCTCCCTACACCTAGGTTAGGTTAGGTACATTGGGGTAGAACTAGATTAGAAACGCATCGTATGAGTACTCGCATTTTTAATCTGTGTCATTTATGTAAATGCATATATGCTAAAAGATAATGCTATCGCAGTATTATTTATTTCTACTGCTTACGCTGTACATTATTTATCTTGCATACTGTCTTGTGATCGTAACAGCACATTTTACTTACACAAGAAACAAGACTGTTCAATAAATCTTTTATTGAAACGCCCGTCTATTCTTTCTGTGTAACATTGAGGAAAACTAAGCATGCACGATTGAGTTGAGTGAAATAGTTATCTATTGTTTCCACGACTCTGGGACACGTTCTGATTCTAAAGGGAAACAAAGTGGTCATGTTTTGCGGCTGCCAGAAACTACTCCCTTCTTGTCGTCAAGGAGTTTCTAGTGCCCTCTGAGCTAGCTGGCACAAGTAATTAAGTTTAATATACTCGTTAGGGACATACTGACCTTAGTCCTATGTCAAACCTATAGGGGATATTATTCCAATGCGCAGAGCCTATTAGGGAAATAGGAGCTACACTACACTGTGAGGTTTCTTAATATTATCCCTATTCCTAAGGTTGTACCTCCTTTCGGAGGGCTCCTGTGGAGGAGATCTACCTCTGGATTGAGATCTGTTTTCTTTAACTTTTTGTTTGTTTTTTGTTATTGTCCCACTTCTTTTTAGATGAAGCAGGTGTCAGCTTGAAGGTCTCCTTCTCGGTACTACCCATCAGTTGTGTTTTTAATGCTTTTCCACCCAAACTGTCCCTGCCTAATTCTGCATATGCGGTTTCAATTATTTTGGGTAGTTCTTGTTCCTGTTGTAAAGGACTGAACTCCCTTAGTCATTGGCGGATAGCCACTGATGCTGCCTCCCCTTTAATATTTGCTAATATTATGGCTGATACCTGGGCGTAGTTACCTAGTAACTTCATCCCTAAGTTCAGAGCAGCCTCTGCTCCGTACTCATTTTGTATTTGTCTTAATACATCTGGTATTACTGCTAATGACGAGATACCATGAGTTCTGGTATATATGGCAGCGAAAACTGTACCCCCAGAGGTACAATCCTCTATCTGTGGTGTTATCCCCATGGGCAAGCAGATTGTCAACAATCTGTGATTTTCATAAGCGCTGGTATTTGGGAATACTACTTCTAGCTGCGTTATTTTCTGAGCTATCCAGAATGGCATTTGTTCTCGTTTTGTGGGCATTTTACCCATTACTGCATGTAACGTTTGTGGTGTAATCTTAGTTGTTGTGTTTTGAACGTTAGTTGTATTTGTTGTTACCATTGCTGGCTGGGCTGTGAGTGTCCACATGACGAATTGCGTCATGTTTCTGTAAAGTTTTATTAATTCTTTGTGAAGTATGAGTAAGTCTGGTCCTGGCATTGTTTCGATGTCAGGAGGTGGTGTGTAGGCTGCTAATATTGGCCATGTTGCCCCTTCTCTTCCGAGCGGGCAGAGTCTCACTCTTCTTCTTGTATGGGGTAGGGCGCCTTTAAACCAGTATAAATGTTCCTGGAACGTGAGCGGAACCTCAATGTCCTCATACGGACAATATTCCGCTGGTTGTTCATCTTCTGTGTAAAAATGAAAAGTTTTTGTTCTTGCATTTGCTGCTGGGAATGTAACCCACGAATAAAATACCTCTGTCCTGTATGATTCGTGTGCCTCAATCACGAAAGCTACTATGCCACCCCTAGGTGTTAAACCATGCGCAAGCAGCTTCAGGGTGACTGCATTTCTAAAATTTTCTGCAATCTGAATTGCATCTGCATTTTCCTCATCCGCTGAGAGATTTAGTTCTTGCACAACTCTATCCCCTTCCTCAGTCTTTTTTTTTTTTTTTTTTTTTTAAAGAAGGAAGAGCTTTTCAATGAAACTAAGATAAGATGTTTTTGCACAATTTTAGGAACACTGTGTCCTTCAAGCTTGATTAACCAACAGCCAATAAATAGGCTATTTCGCCTACTCAGCTGTGGCAGAGTTTTGCCCACTCACTCCAGACGTCGCTGGTGTTTTGTGAATAGGGATTTCTGAGAATAGCACGACTGAACTACTCAGATTCTATTGTTAAATAAGTACCCAACCAACGTTGGCGGCACCATGTCGTGTAGTTCCTATAAAAGTATACTGGATCTGCTCGTTTAGACAACATACACTGTAGGATTGGTGTCAGACAAACTCTGATCACCCCCACCGGGTATGTTGCCCTTTTGTACCAACTAGCTCACAGTGCCACTAGAATCTCCTCTTACCAAAGAGAGAATAGTTCCTGGCAACCATCGAACATGACAACCCTGATCCCTTAGGACCATGGAAACAATATACTACCTTTCGCTCTGTCACTCGTGCTTACTTAGTCTGTCTCAGAGAAATACGCAGAATAAACAGGCTGGGCATTTTCAATAAGAATTTATTGAACAGTTGTTATTCTGGTGTAAAATAGATGAGCTGCAACAACCGCTAGGCAGTATAAGATATAAATGATTAGCAGTACAATAAAGGTAAATGGATAGTATAGCTCTACCATCTTACAATAATCATGAATACATCCGAGTATATAAAACACATGATAAAAAGATGCATACTCCTACAATGCTTCCCTAACTAGATGTACCTAAGTGTACCTAGCATTTATGTAGGTGTTAACCTCTTCCATGCGTCGGACGGCCCCCGGCCGTCCGACGTCACGGTGCTCGTGTGCGTCGGACGGCCGGGGGCTGTCCGAAATGCGCACGCGGTGCGGCGGAATTTGTGCCGCGTCGAAGAGGCTAAGCCAAGAATCCCTTTAGTATTTAGTCAACCCCATTACCTGAAGTGAGAGACTGTGGGACCCCGTCCTGGTCTCGAGTTGGACACCCCGCAAGGGATGTTTTAGACCACTGCGAGTTGGAGTGTCTGCATGCAGGAACCTCAGCGTCTCTGGTCAGTGTGTCGGCCGGGAAGTCTCGGTCTCCTCTGTCAATTTTAGCAAGATGGGATGTATATATACCCATAGGTCTTCCAGGGGTCCTACCTCATTGTATTACTGTGTCGGCCTAAGGATGACGTCGGGCATGAACTTTATACATAGATATTATACAGGAGATGGTCTCCCTGCTCTGCTTCTAAGAATCCTCATGCATAATTATGAGATTTCGAACGAGGGAAAACCCGCGCTCTGAATGCAGTATCGTATCTAGGTAAAAGGTCAGTCCCTGCAAACCGTGACAAGTGTAATGTTGGGAAGAATATAGGTGAAGGGTAATGAAGTTACCGGGCCTATATTATGGTACCTATTTGGAATATAACACAACGGAGCAGTGCCATGTCAGTGAACAGAGCAAAAAAAGACCGCTCCCTTAAGGACATGTTTGGGAAACAAGGGGGCGCAGCACCAGATGATAAACAGGTTGCGACTGGAGGCGACCACAGGGCGGACCTGGACGATGGGGATGGCCCCGTCACTAAGTCCTTTTTGGAATCCCTTTTTGCTTCCCTAAGAGGAGACCCCCAGGCCATGAAGTCAGAATTAACAGCGAACCTGCGAGAGGTCCGGCGTGATAAGGAGGAAGTAGGCGACAGAGTAGCCGCACTCGAGGACCGAGAAATGAGCCGAGGAGAAGAGTTGGAATGGCTGCAGCAAGAGGTACTGCGACTCAAGGAGCAACATCTAGATTTCCAGGCACACAACGAAGATCTGGAGAATCGTTCCGTAGGAACAATATTTGCGTCAGGGGCATACCGTCAAAAGCAGAGGGAACTAACCTCTCAGACTATGTTACAGAACTCCTCCGCCACATACTAGGCCAATCAAGTGCATAGGGTCGGATCCCCCAGATCGGAAAAGAACTCCTCCCCCCCGCCGATATCTTGGTATGTGTATATGACTTTCAAACAAAGGAAGACATCCTAAAGAGAGCCAGGGAGGCGCACCAACTCCAATTTTGAGGGCACTCCCCAGTGCTGTATCAGGACCTCTCCCGGATCACTCTGCAGAAACGTAGAGACTTTCGCCCAGTAAGAGACCACCAGCGAAAAGCAAACATCCTGTACTAATGGGTCACCCCTTCTGTAAAAAAAATTCCCCGAGGGAACTTTACACCAACTGAGGTCCCTCAGGGAAGCCTGTGCCCTGCTCCAAATTGAAACTCCAGGCGAAACTCAGGGACCGGCACCTTCCCCTTAGAGTAGAAGACAGAAGCAGCAAGGTTGGAGGCAAAGTCAAGAATGCCCCTGTCTGATCAAAGCGGGTTCTGGACACCATGAGTAAAGAGAGACAAGCGGTGCTCCAGGCGCTTTCAGGAGAGTCCACCCTCTCGGAGGCATCATGAAACTTGGAGAGAACAGTTACAGCGAGTCGCGGGGGAGTAACTGACAGAGGATGGAACGGAGGCCGCATGAAAGCTACGATCTAGTGGGAGGTATCCCCTAATGCCCCGCTTGCTGGAGGGCCTTCCCGCAGCGGATGGAGGCCGCGACTGGATGCTGCTCCGTACCAACCATGTTGATATGACGAACTGTATTCGTACGTTGTTACTTCATATGTTACATACATGTTATATTGAGGGTTCTTTCTGTCTTTTTTCATTTCCTTCTCCGCAGCACCAGCATTATCGCCCAATACAAGGCTATTGCGCTTCGAAGCGGCCGAATACTCATGCATCTGCCGCCCTACCTAGGAGACCCAGGAAAGGTGAACCTAAAAGTGCTATGTAAACCCCAGCCCCATGACTTAGGTTCTACGCATCATTTGTCTAAATGTCCGAGGCCTAAATAGCCCAGTGAAGCGCTCGGCGGTGCTGTCTCTCGTGGAGCGGTCTGGTAACAATATCTGCTTGCTCTAGGAGACGCACTTACTGGCCAAAGACACCCCTGCATGTGCCTGTTCACCCAGCAATTCTGGTTCTCTGGACCGACGAAAAAAGAATGGGGTAGCTATTCTTCTTGCCCAGAAGTTTCATGGTAAGGTCATCTCCACATTCATGGAGGTAAAGGGGAGAGCCCTAGGGATTAGAATACAGAGGGTGGAGGCTGGCAATTTTATGATAGCTAATATATATGCTCCAAACGACAGGCAAGAAGCTTTCATAATCAACACGCTGGCAGCGGTCCTCACCTCCCCTGATCCGGCCTTACTAATAGGGAGGACTTTAACTTAGTGATGGACTCCGACATGGATCGTTTCAGCCAGCACTCTTCCCAGACCGGGGCTTTCTCATCTGCCGGGCTCCAGTGGTTGGCAGATGGCACGCTCTGTGACATCTGGAGGCATCTCCATCCCTCTGCCAGGGACTACATATTCTACTCGGCAGCCCACAAATCTTATGCCCGAATTGACCACTTTCTTACGACCACAGCCATAACAGCATGTGCCGGAGAGGCAGGCATAGACCCCTGATCTCTGTCTGATCACGCCCGATCACATTGACGCTGAATCCGCGTACCACGCATATCCGCCCTATGCGGTGGCGATTGCGAGATGCCATATTACAATCCGAGCAGACGGTGAAGGCAATTTGCTCGGCTATAGGGGACTACATCGGCAACAATGACTGTGAGGGGACTCATCTCTCCTCAGTATGGGAGGCGCTGAAACTCGTCCTTTAAGGCGAATTCATCGCAATTGCCGCAGCGGAGAATACGTTGCTAAAGAAAAGCAACAACAAATCGAATAAACAGTCTCCGAGCTTGAATCGTACCACACACAGAAGCCCTCGAGTGTGGAGGGAACTTGAGAAACCGCATCTCCTCCTGCGACGCCTGGATCTTGACCGGGCAGAATACGCCCTTCTGCGACTTAAGCATAAATTCTTCATCTGTGGAGATCCCTCTGGCCGCATAATTGCGCATAGGCTGCGCGGCAAGGCGGTGTCGGGGTCAGTTGACTCGATTTGCACTCCCAAAGGAGTGGAGGTTTACTTATATCGCGGAGGCCTTCCAGACCTTCTACAGCAATTTATATCAGGTGAATACGCCCCGTCTGGAGATTTTGAGGCCTACCTGCGTGGCGTCCCACTGACTCGCCTCCCTCCAGATCTTGCTTCTCAGCTAAATTAGCACATTCGAAAAGACGAGGTGGTGGAAGCAATTGCACGCCTTAAACCCTCCAAGGCGCCAGGTCCAGATGGCTTTACCTCTCTTTTCTATAAGAATTTCTGCCAAGAGCTAGCTCCCCTGCTGACCCAGCTGTACAACTAGTTCCTGGACGCCGGGTCCCTGTCCGACACGATGCTGGAGGCATCCATCTCTGTGATCCTTAAACCCCATAAAGACCCTAAGGAATGTGGGGCATATCGGCCCATCTGCCTGCTCAACACAGATGCTAAACTGTTCACGGGCATCTTGGCGACGCGTCTCAATCCAATCATGCCAGGCCTAGTGGACCCTGAGTAGCCAGGATTTGTCTCGACGAGAGAATGTGGGGACAATACGAAGCGCCTTCTCCATCACATGGACCATGTCCAGCGTTCATGGAGAGAGGCTTTCCTCCTCTCCGTCAACGCTGAAAAGGCATTTGACCGGGTCCACTGTTTGCTACGCTCTGCCGGTTCGGATTCGGGGACAGGTTCCTAGCATGGGCATGCTGTATTTACAGTGCCTCCAGGGCAACAGTCGGGGTCAATGGGATCTCATCCGCATCATTTCCCATAGCACAGGGAACTCGCCAGGGCTGTCCCCTCTCCCCGCTCCTCTTCGCGCTCTCTGTGGAGCCCATGGAGCAAAGGGTGCGGGACAACCCGCGGGTCACGGGATACGTCTCGGAGCGGACACACATACGATCAGCCTCTATGCTGACGACATTATCTTGTCCTTGACAAGGCCATTAACTTCACTTCCGTCTCTCGTGGAGGAATTCAGGGAGTTTAGTGACGTCTCCGGGTTCAAGGTTAACCTTACAAAATCACAGATCTTGAACCTCTTAGTCGCCCCGGCCCAAGTAGCTGCACTGCAAACAAGATTTCTCTTTGAGTAGGCAGCAGACTCTATCTCATACCTGGGTATCCTTTTAGCTTCCACGCCGGCGAAGACGCTGGTCTACTAACTATGGTCCCCTATTAGATCAGACTACTAACACGCTATCCACCTGGAATCTCACCAGCTTATTGTGGTCTGGCCGCATTGTGGCCATTAATATGACAATTCTTTCGCGTATCCGTTACATCTTTCAGACCATACCTCTAACCCCACCCCCATCGATCCTCCGTAACATACAACTTGCAATCAACCGGTTCGTCTGGAACTGCACTAATCCGAGCCTTAGTCAACGGCTCATCTCTCGACCCAAAACGGAGGGAGGCATGGGGCTGCCCTAGATCTCACGGTACTTCCAAGTCAAGCAATTACGCTTCATAGTGGAATGGAATAGTCCATTATCAGAAAAGCACTGGTCCTTTATGGATCAAATGATTGCAGGAGCCAATATCTGGCAGTAGATCTGGCTGCCTCGCAAGTATAGGGCATGGGGGCTCTACTCTTCGCTGGTAATGGCCACGACCATGAAAATTTGGGACGCAGTAGCCCTTAGACACAAGCTAACAACGTTTCCCTCGCCAATGACGCTGATAGTAGACAACCCGGACTTCCTCCCGGGGCTGGGATCCGAGGTCTTCCAGCGCTGTCGCGAACAGAGCTGCAAAAGGGTAGGCTGGCTTTTCGATCTCAACGGGATCATTCCCTTCGATCAGCTGCAACAAGATTACTCGCTACTGGCGATGGACTCGTTCCCATAAGTGCAGGTGAGACACTGGGTGACCTCCCCAGACTTTGAACCCGGTGCATTTCACCCTCTGATCCGTTGTGAAAAGTGGCTAATCTCCAAAGAGGAAGACAAATGTATTATCTCTGAGCTCTATGCCTTCCTCTCTGCTGAAATCAATGCCGCCAAGACCAAGGGACAGCTTAGGTGGGAGGAGGTACTGGGGCGTCCACTTTCCAGCAAGGAATGGCAGGATATTTATTACAGGATACATCACACAGCACACAATATGTCTGGCACGGAGTCCACTTATAAAGTTGCCTCGATTGGTACTTAACTCCTGCTCGAGTCCATAGTTGGAACGGGAGATGCACTGCGCAATGCTGGCAGGGCTGTGGTCAAATGGGCTCCGTTCTTCATCTTCTGTGGAACTGTCCCAAGATGGTCAGATACTAGGAGCAGATCTTGAATTATATTGACCAAGCTTTCAACACGACCATTCCCCGCATACAGAATCTTGGGACTCCCCAATGCCCTGACCTTTCCTTTGTGATCGATTAGAGGCAGACAAATAGCACTTGCATTGAATGCCGCGAGACCGGTCCTACGGACACGTTGGGGCACAGAGGAGATCCACGACCATATGGCATGGTAAACTGTGGGTGGCGCTGGCTATGGAACGCAAGTCACTGATGGTAGATAGTAGAGCGGATGAATATCCAGAACTATGGGCCCCGTTCATCACAATCCTGTTGAAGGAGTTCAGAGAAGTGACCTGCCCAAAATACCTGCAAATTCTGCGCTTGTTGCCTCAAAAGGACAGTGAAACCACATAGACTGCTGCCTTAGAGAGTACTCACCTCATCCATCACACAGAGCCTATAGGACACGTTAGAAATTAGGACAAAGGAACTATGGTGCGGAGGAAATGGGGGAGGGAGGAGGGAAGGGCGGGGGGTTGATTAATCCTATGTTGCTTCTTACTATTTACTTTTTTTCTGCATCACGTTGTCATGCTTTCATCTCCAAGTTGTTATCTCATATGTAAAACTCATAACTTCAAGATATGCCGCCGGCCTCTGAGTTGTAGGCATTGGGCTGTGTAATACTCTATATATTTCATTCACTGCAGGCCAATGTTTGTAGGCGAGAGCTGTGTTAAAACACAACAGACATCAATAAAAAGAATTGCCCCATAAAAATGGGAGATATAATCGAACCTTTCCAAGACGCTGGGACAAATCGTGTGCTTCTGACCTCCGAAAATACTGGAACTAAGATTCCTACCCAGAGATCTGGGTCATGTTTAAATACTGCTGGAGGTATGCTGTTTGGGCCCGGGGCTCCTTCTTTTCGCCCTTTCATTATTTGTTTTTTAATGCTATCTGCATTCACCTCGGGCAGTCCCTCATGTTGTATGTTTGTTAGAGTATCCCGAATTCCCGTCTGGAGTTTATCTGTAGATTCGTCGTGGTAGTGATTTTTTAGGTAGTGAACACATGAAACCTCAGTAATACATGGAAAACTAAAGACTCAACACAAACAGCAGATCTCTGAGTGACAGCAGCAGGATTTTCAGGGTGCTGGCATGGTATATCATTTACGTGAGAATAGTGTCGCAAATCACATATTCACTCACTTATCCTCCTAAACATTTTTCTCAGTGAATTATACACCTGCTCTGGAGCTCTATTACTAAGTCTCCCTGTTTTCCGTTTTTTATGGATATTTACAGATAAATACAGACCGAAAACCGTGTGTTTTCTATCTGGATTTATTTTTTAAAGTGGATAAATACAGAAAATTGTGCTTCTTTTAAGTGACTCTCCGTGCTGTCTTTCATGAATTGTAGCCCAACAGCTGAGCAGATGGACAGAATGGGAAATTAAAAAAACAGGATGAAATTTCTTTAAATATTGGCATATGTCAACATACATTTGTAGTATAATGCTAATATTTAGTGGATGTATTGTTACGTAATACTTGGCAGCTTAAATAGCTAAATCACGTGAGACATCAAAGTATGAGTGTGTCTATCACTTAAATAAATATGGAAGTGTACAGTTTTACAATTTTTTATTTTTATTTTTAATTTTCAAAAACCTTTATTGACAAATTCAGCATTACCAAAATACAATTCTGCATCAAAACAGAGCATCGTACACATCAGACCATTTACGGAGTACATCAAAAATAGGGAAAAGCAAACAGACAGAAGCATTATCTTGTATAACACGGCTATATCACCATTAAACAATGCATAGCTGTAGGATGTGATGACAGCACAGTAGGGGAAGGAGCAGGCCCGGCAGGGAAAGGGTGACAGGGAAGGAGGCAACTACTGACCAGCACCGGCGACCGCCGCGGGCGGAGTGCCGGCGGGGAGCGCGGGAGAGTCAGTCTGGCTCGGATGTGATCGGGTATGAAGGTATGTCACTAGGGGGCCCCATATGTCAGGTGGGCGAGATCTCGCAGGCATAAGATCCCAGAATTCAGATAGCAGAGTCTGGCATCTCGAAGCATCTTCAAGCCATTGGGCAAACTTAGGCGCCGGTCTACGACCCCAACACATGGCCATCCTACGTCGCGCAAGGACGAGCAGCATTGCGACCAGTCGGCGAGAAGCATCCAGGCAAAACTTAACGAAGCCCAGCAGACATAACGGAGGGTCGGGCTGAACCGATGCGGAGGTAATCTCAGAAATGGCGGCACAGACCTCCCGCCAGAAATCCGACACCCTTGGGCATAACCAAGCTTGATGAGAAAAATCCGCGGCAGGGGCAGAGCAACGCAAGCACCTATCGTTAGGGATGAGTCCCAGTTTATGAAGCTGAACGGGGGTGCGGTATAGCCTGTGTAGATATTTGAAATGTATAAGACGGAAGCGATAGTTGGGAGATAGTTTCTTCGTCTGATTGCAGCAATAGAGCCAGTCGGCTTGGGAAATGTCCACACCAAGATCTTCGCCGCACGGGCGCGATCAGTGGAGATGGAGGTGGTCGACAGCATAAGGGAGTATAATTTGGTCACCAGCTTGCGGGGAGTGGGGGATGTATATATGAAGTCAAGGGCGGGCATCGAAGGTGGGGGTTGGGGGAACGGGGGATGTAACTCCCTGCAAATAGCCCGCAGCTGATAAAAGAGAAATGTGTCCATAGGACCAGAGGTAGCAGGAAGCGAATAGAACGTGTTACCGGGGTAGAGATCCGCCAGAGTCGCCAGCCCCAGGCGGGCGGCGTGTTTAGACATGCCTGTAGGTTGGAGAGGAGGGAAAGCAGGATGACGCACAATCGGCATAGTATTAGCCGATAACGACGGGGCGTTGGAAAGACGACACAGTCCTAACCAAGCCCAGCGCAAGGTCTCAGTTTTACAACTTTATTTATACACAAAACACCCTCCTGTAAATCCCTGCAAAACTCCCTGTGCAGGAAAATAGTGTAACATAGTCTATGTCTGTTGTGAAGAGCTTATATGCCGTTGGGTAAGGTTTGCGTTATGTAAAACTGCCAAAAATAAAATGTGGAGTCTGCCTGTCTCTTACACTCTAATCTCGTCCTCCAAGCTTTAAGGACAAAGCATTAATCTTTGATGGCAGATTGCAATACTCATCTTAGGCAAATATTTTATTTCACAGAATCTAGGCCACACATAGTGTAAATATGACACCTGACTTGTCTCTAGTTCACTAACAGCACTGTCATCAGGGAAGGGACAGGAATGTTTCTCAGTTCATGTTTAAAAGCTCTCACTTTTAATAAATACTTCTCTAACAATCTATTATACTATGGTGACACACTTCAGTATGTTAAACAAAGTCTCTTTGTTGAATTTTTAATTCACCTTATCATATTCAACAATGAGCATTACTGTCCATAGTCTCTATTCTGTGAGGCAGTGACGCTTATACTGCTGCTGCTCAATTTGTTCCTGTCCTGGGATGGGAAAAGTTTGTGCAGGTGTTACCCTACCGGTACCTGTCTTCTGACGGAGGGAAGCATACACTATTTCTGCCCAAGGTGTAGCTGTTCTATGAAGAGGGGTCTTTCCTCTGCTCTTGCCCAATCATATTAAAAAAGAAAAGGATATTTTGAATGCAGGTGCATAACATGCACAAGCCAGTCAGACTTTTATTGGACCCAGGGTAAAACTATTTGTGAATTGAAAGGGGGAATTCAACCATGACTTTACTCAATATGTATGCTGCGAACCACGCACAAGACACGTTCCAATGCGGGACAATAAAGAGCCAATTGGGCGCCGCTGGGATGGACTTAGATAGAACCAGGACACACTTTCAGGGCACCGGGGACATGTTCGGCGGGAACTCGCGGAGGCCGGTTTGGTCGACCCATGGCGCTATTTACACCCAGACACAAAGGATTACTCCTATTCTTAAGTACAGTGGTCTTATTCACGCATCGACTATATATTCCTCACACACTCCCTTCAGCGGGGCCTCAAATCATCCCAGATCTCCAATATTTCGATATCCGATCATGCTCATGTTGAACTCGGATGGACTCCACGAGAGACCTAAGACTGAGGCCCCCTAAATGGCACCCTCAACTCCATCCCACCGCTACGTGTCCCACGCTTAGCAGACCATGTTCCCTTCCAGTGGGCCTCGAAATCCATACAATACCTTGGTCTCACCATCACTCCCTCATTGCAGACCTGGACCCGAGCTAATTGGAGCCATACTGGAGGATTTGCGCAGATGGAAACTCCTCTACATTTCCTGGTTGGGATGTATAAACGCGATAAAGATGAATGTCCTCTCACATTTGCTATATCTCTTTCAATCCGTCCCCACATCCATCCCCATTGATGATATCAGATCCATACAGAAGGACATTCTTTTCTTCATCTGGAAGAGAAAGCAATCCCGCATCCCGAGCAGTCTCCTAATGCTGCCCTGGCACCACAGGGGTTTTGCGTTCCCCAATCTCTTAGAATATTTTGGGCGCCGCATCCTCACTTTATCTCCGAGTGGGTGGTCCGGGAAAGCAAAATCACTGGCTCCATATGGATCGGGGGTAGCCTGCAGGCCGCTATGGGATCTGGCCTGGCTCCCACAGCAACACTGCCCCCGGAGCACGTATCTGGCAACCCCGACCCACAGTCCTGGAGATCTGGGATAGATTGGCAGTCAGGAGAGGCCTCACTACCTTTCCCTCCCCGAACACTACTCCAATAGCTCGTAATCCAGACTTTTCACCAGCTCTCGCCCCTGGCTCTTTCCCAGACTGGGGAAAAAAGGGGAATGTAGATCTCTTCCAAGGATCAACCATCAAGCCCTTTGAGCAATGTAAAATTTACTATGCTCTCCCTGATACATCCTGTCATTAATATTTGCCGCGACGTCAGTAGACCATATTTCCCTCTAATGCAGCAGGCGCCACCCGCTCGCTCATCCCATTCGAACCCTAGTGCGCAGCTTTGAGGGATCTAGAGACATACTTCCAAAACTTACAGCGTTCTACAACAGTCCCGCCTCCTCACACAACACCCCTACCAAACTAAATGAGAGCTGGAGAGTACCTCATGCATCTCCCAGAAATAGTGGGAGCTCCTCTGGCGTGAGATTCCTAAGACCCACAGGAGCATCTCGCAACAGGAGTCGGCATATAAACTAATGCTGCAATGGTACTACTCCCCCTGAACAATTGAACCTCATGTTCCCCGCCACCTCCGCTATCTGTTGGAGATGTGGTGCCTCGGTTGGGAGCATCCAGCACATCTGGTGGTCATGTCCTTCTCTCACTATATCTTGGAAAGAAATCTTGGGACACATCAAAAACACACTGGGCTTCCTCATACCAGCGGACTACTGCACAATTATCCTGGGGGTTAGACCGTTTACACTTGAGGTGGTATCCCACGTTGACTGGTACCTCACCCGCCACATGACTAGGGCAGTGAAGCAACGCATAGCCTTGACATGGAAAACAACGGCTGCTCCTTCAGCAGCAGTCTGGTTTACTCACCTTTGGCATATCATGGCTATGGAGCAGATGTCGCACAAACTCTCGCTTACTGAAAAGAAATTCACTCGCCTCTGGCAGCCCTTAATAGACTATATGACACAAAAGAAATTTTTATGCTTTTGGCCCCCTACATTCTGAGCCTTCCATTCATTCGATTGATGACACCAAGGCAACCCCCTTGATTTTGCCAGACTGATCCCCACCCCTACACAAACGGTGCCCCCTCCCTGCTGGCGCCCCCAGACTTTCTTGCATGCTCCTACTGAAGCATCACAGCTAGAGGACTTCTCCATCCCCCTTGTTCTGGGTTGTCCCCCTTCCCCCTTTATTTTTTTATTTTTCCTCTTTGGAGTAGGGCTGTTGGCCCCCTAGATCCCCTGTCGGCTTACTATTCGATAGGACCCAATCAATCCTTTGGTGGCACTACCTCACAAACGCCAAGGACTGATTCCCAAGGGGAACTGGCATACTTCAACAACCCGACCCACATATTAACACCCTATTTTGAGGAAATATGGAGCCTCCCCATAGTTCTTTAACTAATGACTACCTGTAGATACATAACCCCTCCTTCCCCCCCTCCATTCCCCCCCCCCATACCCCCACCCCATTCCCACCCCCCCCCGGCCGAATCTCAACTACACTTGGCCTGTTCGGCTGGTAACCGATTATCATGTCCTATCTGCACCCTAGGGAGAGACTGATGCCATTCATGCTATTGTAATGCAATTGTATGTCCTCAGCTTGCAAATGTCCTGCCACTGAGATTGTATCTTTTATTGCCATGTTCCTGTATCGTTCTGTACTGTTTGTTGAAAATCTAATAAACAGATTCTGAGTAAAAAATACGATTTGCGGGGCCCTGCCCCAGAGATCTTGGTTTCAATCGCAGAATCCCAGCTTGCCAACTGTGTGGCCAGGGCAATTACCTTTCTTCCCTTTGCCTCCTTTTCATTGATCATCACATTTGAGAGCATCTTGAAATTATTCAGTTAAAAAAAAAACATCACATTTGAGAGCATCTTGAAATTATTCAGTTAAAAAAAAACATCACATTTGAGAGCATCTTGAAATTATTCAGTTCAAGATGTGTAGTATACACAAACCTCTTGTATATAGTTTAATAAACATAACATTGCGCCATCTTTAAAACCAATTAAAGCCTTATGTGGGAGGTACAAAACTATGTGATATCCATCCAAAATCTGAATTGCAAAATGTCTAATCAGGAAACCTGGTTTCATTTCCATCTCCCAAGCTTGACCAATCAGTGTGATGCTAGGCAATTACTTTCCTTCACTGTGCATGACCACTTCATTTGAAAGCACCTTGAAATAGTTGAGGATACACTCCGTACAACAACTTCTTTTGTGTATGGCTAAATAGACCATCATGTTGCCATCTATAAAAATAAAGGCTTATGTAGAAGAAACAAGACAACTCACGTGCTTCTTGAGTCATTAATACAATTGTCACAGCAGAAGAAGTGTCATGCACTAATCTTTATCAAAGGGCACTCCATGCAGTGATATAATCTAAGGTGCGTAAGTGAAACAATCTTAAATACTCTTTTTTTTAACCTAGAAGTCATACAGTGTCAGTAAGTGTTACTTGCAGCAGGTCAGGAGGTCCAGACTGAGTAAAGAACTGTTCTCAGCCTGCATGGTGCTTCTTTTCTATACAGGATGCAACATAAATGGGGCAGAGGAGAATTAAGGCACCTACCCATCACCACCTCACTTCCACTGCCCTTTTGGCACTTGGAGGGAGGGAAGAGATGCTTTGGTGTTGGGCGCGTAGTTCGAGCTTCAAGGTTTATGCAAACCCATTTCCCAAACCCAGACAGCTGCAAGTGTGGCTTGGTAGCACAGGCTTCAATTACAGTGACTCGTCCTGTGAAACATGCTGCATGTGCTGACAGCCTCGCCAGTAGTAATTTGCAAGACCTCTTCCAGCGATGGGACCTAAGGAAATTTGCCCCATCGCTTACGTCCTCCCCCTTCTGAGGCAGGTGAACATGCCCTATAAACCAGGGATTGTTTCACAAAACTTGGTGTGAGATGCCTGTATTCCTAAGGAAGACGCTTGAGACCATAGGGGCAACATTCCAGCATGAAATGTTGATGGAAAAGATAAGTAGGGTCTGATGCTCAGCCCTCCAGTTTTTGTAATCTTGTGTTAAGGAGACACTACTAAAAATAATTTAGCTCACCCACATAATATTTTAATGTAGGTATGAACCTTTAACAAAGGGAAAACATAAATGACATCTTCACCAAATCTAGAGAAACCATAACTGGGAAACTGTGCAAGCAGTGAACAGTAGTGTTTTTGAATGCTTCCTAGTGCGAGATATGAAACCCCCTTGAAGCATACCAAATTAGAGTTTGTCATCCTATATGAATACATGAATGAATGAACCTTCGATAAGAGGTTTGGTAAGAATTTTGTACTTCTTGTATGCTTGTCTGTTTATTGAAGTCATACAGCACTCCTTTAACACCTCGCTCACCCTTTTTAGCAAATTAGTTACCTGTGCTGTACCTGTCCTGTATGTGTGAGAAAATTGTCTGATGTTCCTTCTGCAACTGACACCCATCCTTTACTTATACTTTGTGTTGTTTAAGGTTGTACTGCTGCTCTCCATGTGTGCCCATATTGTGAAGATTAGTATAAAACTTTCCACTACACATCAGAAAAATCGATCCACATTGCCAAAGCTTGTTTTAGTGAACAATGTGAGTGAAATAGTGAAGCCTCACAAAATATGTGAACAGCTTTTACTTTTGGTTTTTACCTGCTAAACAAGCAGTTTTTGAAATGGAGTAGGTGAGTTTGTGAAATTTTAATTCATAGCTGACAAGTGGCTCAAATTCATGTATTTGACCGGCAGCCAATTCTGGTATTTTAGCTAACAGAACTTTGCATGTTATGGTTTTGAGTCTATAATGAAAATGGCAAAAGCAAAACTATAAGCTCCACAATGCAACATGCTGTTGGCTGGGGGAAAAAATCATTGGTATCCTATGCCATAGTGCCAAAGAGCAGACTTGTGAAATGCAAATTAAAATTTAGTTTCTGGCTTTCTGCCTTTTTTCTTGTAGGCAATCACGGGTTAAACAACCCAGTAAGTGAGAGGGCAGAGATAGCCTATTCAGATGCAAATACATATCTCTGCTAATGCGCTGACATTAACACTCCTTGGAAAACCTGCATGCTAAAAGGTCGTTATTTACCAGAACAGTGAGAGCAGCAGCAGTTAGACGTTGTAATGAATGTGCTTTTCACTAAAAGGACGCACCCAAACCCTGCACTCCCACCTGGGAGGCAAACTTACCACGGCACCTCTAAATAATGCACTTTGAGCAGCACCCCCTAAGGCGGGGAAAAGTCGCAGCACCCCCTTAGGCAAGGCAAGAAAACAAATTCAGGTGCACTTAGAACATATACTTTGAGCAGCACCCCCTAAGGTGAAGAAAAGTCACAGCACCCCTTAGGTGAGGCAAGAAACCAAATTCAAGTGTATTTAAAATAACACACACAAGTTTATTAATGAAACAATTTGAAACGGTAGGCCAAATATATCAGTAAATGCAGATTCTCAAATACCAACTAAGTAAAATAAACAATTAAAATAAAATGCAGTATATACAAAAAGCAAAGAGTAGAAAATATATACAAGAGAGAGAGTGGTTGGGAACATCTTACCGACTGATTCTGCAACATCCTTGCCCGCTCTTGAGCTGGGGAAGCCCTTTCATCAGCCCAGGTAGGAGTGTCAGTCAAGGCTCAAGTTCCGTCACCATTCCACAGCAATACGTCTATTCTGTGGTGAACTTCCATCTGGCCCACGAAAGCTTCCAGCTTAAATATCATTATTCAACGTGAGGCGAAGCTTCTAGAAAACCTCGCCCCCTTCTCATGAGAAAGAACCGAGCTGGCTGTACCAGTCTGCGTCAAGGCCAAGACAGTGGCTGGCCAAGCCTCTGTATTTTGACTCTGAGACAGAGTTGTACATTCCACAGATAATATCCAGTTCACTCTGGTCAGTGAGGTGCGAAAAACAAGTGAGGAGCAGAAAGACCTTGAATATGAATCGCAAGCACTGCTGTGTAGGCAGGAGCAAGGCAAAGTCAGACATGAGGCCATGTCAAAGCCAATAGTAAGAACTCATAATTCTGTGCACGCAGAAGCAAGGCGCAGTCGGAAAGCAAGATGACATGAGGCCATGTCAAAGCCAATAGTCAGAACTCATCAGCAAAGCAAAGCCAGAAAACAAGATGACATGAAGCCATGTCAAAGCCAATAGTAAGCACTTATAATATAAATGTACTGTTCTACTCTGTGACAGCTCTCACTAAAATACAGCAAGATTACAAGACAGAAGAGAAGCAGGCATATGCAGAACCGTCTCATATATCCAGGCTAAGGTAAAATAACACACTAAAGTCAGTTAAAATGGTGGTAGTTGAGGGTCATCATAGGGTGCCAAATCACAAGAGCGCCTCTTTTATTACATTCCACCCCATGACCCTCGACTATCATCATTCACATATATCAAAAACGGAACCTCTCAACTAGAGACACCACTACTAGTGAAAAACTGCAACTCTCAACTGAAAGCACAAAAACTGCATTTCTTAATTGAAAGACACAAAAACTGTTGAAAAACTACACTTCTTAACTGAAAGAACAAACACTATTCAAAAACTACATTTCTTAATTGAAAACACAACTACAAGTGAAAAACCTCATTTCATAACTGAAAGACACAAATATAAAACTATGAAATCATAACATGTTTCAAAGCACGTAGAAATAACTCAAGCATATCTATATATTCAGCAAGAATAACACAAGATAAATGATGCAAGCATATGAACTTAGTAATGCTATCTAGATATTCAGCAAGAATAACACAAGATAAATGATGCAAGCATATGAACTCAGTAACGCTCCTAATGTCTCAAATGGCTAATACTGGAACTTCTACTGCTGAAGCAGCCAAACCTATATATTTTGTGCCAAAAAATAAAAGCAACTCTTTAACTCAAAAGACATTTTTCTCCAATTTAAATCTCCCAACATCTTTGTAGTTCTTTTTCTTTTAAGCAAACAGTCCTTCTGTGTGAAAGACACACAGCCTTCTCACATCTAACTCCATCTCCACTAAACAGTTCATTGGTCTTGGCAAAGCAGGTCCCCATCTGGTTCGTTCAGCCACAGGACGTCAGCTTCCACCGTCCGGTGATCACTCAGGCTTGAGGGGAGGGGGGGGATCCCACCCATACGGGGCTCTCACACTCACGGGCAGAGACATCAGGCACATCAACGCGTTGCAGTATGATGACCTGGAAAAGAAACAAGCATCACTCTTCTTGCAAGAAACATTTTTCAAAAAGCGCAAGTTTTTCCTGTCCCTGATTTGCATTTCTGAAGGTACAATATTATCATTCCTGTCTGCACGGTTCACTGCTGGCTTTTGGGAATTGTCTGAGAATTCTACCCACGCTTTAACCTCTGAATCCTTGGTATTGGAGTGAAACTCTCTTTTTCCCTGCACAGTAAGAAGGGCTGGGGCAGTCTCATTCCTGACTATTTCTCCACTCACTGCTGGATACGTGCTCCCTTTATCAATTGGCAGAAGCCCAAGGCACTCCATCTGCTCTGTCTGCTCTGGTAATTTTCCTTTTTTCAACTCGCCCCTCACCTTCTGTGGGACTGGTCTGGCTTGTGCATTCTGACAAACAGGACCCTGCAAAATCATAGTTTTAATCAAATCTTGGGGAATGTGTATCCCTCTCTTCTCTGTCCACCTGCTAGTAATCTGTTCTCCAAAGTGTCCGCACTTCTGATGTGCCCACTTCGCAATCCCAACCAGGTCAGAATCCTGCGTTGCCACTTTAGCCTCTGAAATCTTAGCTTTTTCATCTGTGAGAGAATTAAACCAGCGGTCAAGGGAGTCAGTGGAGCAATGAGCATCTACATGATACACAGTAACTGTACTTTGTGTCAACATGGTCCAGATCTCTTTCCACAATTCCTTGCCCACACTTCCTTTGCATTTATCATCCAATTATGAGCATGCTACGTGGGAAGCCAAGTTGCTAACCCATTGGCAGTGGACCATGAATCAGTGTAAATATGACACTTTCCTGGCAGTTCTTGTTTCAAAGCTTGATACACAGCATATAGTTCTGCGAACTGACTACTCTTTCCTTCTCCAGTAGTGGTCAACAATTTCTGGGTCACAGGATTGTATGACACCGCCTTCCAGTGCCTCTTAGCCCCTACATACCTGGCTGCACCATCAGTAAACCACACATGCTTCTTGTCCTCCACGGACAATTCGCTAAATGGCTTACCCCACTTTACAGGAGACTCCTGCATTTCAGGTACATCATGCAACACCTCTGTCTCTCCCATTGGCACCTGCGCCACCTCCTCATGCAACACCAAGGTGCCTTTGGGACCTACTCGGGCCCTATCCTGTATATATCACTTCCATTTGATTATGCTGGCTTCCTGCGCATGTCCAATTCTGTGAGTGTTGGGGGAACTCGTCTCCCACTGCATTATTGGAATTTCAGGTCTCAAAATTACATCGTGCCCTAGGGTCAATTGCTCAGTATCCACCAGAGCCCAATAGCATGCAAGCAACTGTTTTTCAAAGGGGGTGTACCTCTCTCCAGCGTCTGGCAATCTCTTTGTCCAAAACCCTAAAGGTACTTTCATTCTTCCCTGCTTCTGCCACAAACTCCAATTGGCATATGGTCCTTGTACTGTCACATTCAGCTCAACATCCCCCTCCTGCACTCCAAAGCGTGCTGAATAGCCTCTTTTGCCAATTCAAATGCAATCTGCTGTTGCTCTCCCCATTCAAATGCATTTTTCTTTCGCGTAACTTTGTACAAAGGAGCCAAAATCTGACTCAAGTGAGGAATGTGCTGTCTCCAAAAACCAAACAAACTAATGAACCTCTGGGCTTCCTTTCTGTTTCGGGGCACTGCAAATTCTCTGATCTTTTGTTTCACTTGAGGCACCACCTCTCTATGTCCCTGATGCCACTGAATACCCAAAAACTTCACACTTTGAGAGGGTCCTTGTAATTTGGTGGGATTTACCTCCCATCCCTTGCTCTGCAAATGCTCCACAATCCTGTCTAACTGAGTCTGCACTTGTGCATCCTGACACATAGAAATCATAGTTCTGAGTAAATCTAGGGGGATATGGATCCCTTCATTTTCTGCCCACCTGTTTGTATGGTCTTTATCTCCAAGGTGCTCGAATTTAATCATGTACACCAAATCTGAATCGGGTGTCACCACCTCTGTCTCCAAGATTTTAGCCTTTTCATCTGTAAGGAAATTAAATGTTCTGTCATGTACAGTAGCTGCGCTTTGCAGTACACTTTGCCACTTCACTGGGGAGTCTGTTGAGACTTGCACAAACTGTTTATGCAAAACTGCAGTCTCTGTCTGTATACACCATTTAATAACATTTGCTTTATCCCATTGACAAATCACATTGTGTTCTATTGTCCTCTGTCCAGTATCTTTCAAGGAGCAAAAACACAAAAGCATCTGTATTTGTTCAGCGTCTGAATTTAAAAGTATACTCTTCTTTTTTCCCTGTTCTTCAGAGTAACTATAAAGAGCACACTGCTCTTGGACTGGCACACAAGATACACTGTCACATTTCTGAATTGACCATGCTTTTAAAACCATTTCTTTTTCCAAAATAGCTTTTTACCATGTAGAGCAAAATTCATTGTTCACTGTCATGTCTGAATTATACCTGGAACCAGCGATCGTTAAGTCTAAAAAACTGGTCTGTTTATCTCCCTGTACATTCCTTTCTGGCTGAACAACGTCCTCGAAAGATTTAATTAAGACCGTCTGTGAAGCCTTGCAGATTAACTGGCACGTTCTCTAAATTCACATTTTTTACATATGACTCATCGCTGGTCAAAGCAAACGGCTTCAGAGCCTGGCACATGCTTAATTCTGTTTTCAAAAATGTATTTTCAAATTGCACCTCAACCAACTCTCTTTTCAACTCACTACATTCCTGTTCTAAATGTTCAAATTTTTGATACATGCTAAACAAAGCATTCAAAATGACACTGCTGTCTCTGTCTGAAATGTCATTAATCTCCTGCTGAGTAAGATCCTTCATACTGTTCTGCCTGCCGGCTTGAACACACTTTTCTCTGGAGTCTGAAAACTCAGAGGAATCCCAAATATTTCCATCCCACGTTTCAGGGTCCCAGTCAATTCCTACCTTTGCAATAGCTAAACGCACTTTTCTCACAATACGAACTGCAGCCTTTTCTGCCACAGTCTGGTAGGTTTCCAGCTTTTCTTGCAATAACTTATTCTGACAAGTTAACATTGTAGAGGTATTTTTGGCTTCAATAAACTGTTTCTCTAATTTTTCACATCCACGCTGCAGCTGAACATATTTTGTATGCATTTCTAAATAAACACTTAAGGGGATCCAGCCCCTTCTGCCTAATGTAGCAAGCTCCTTTCCTTTATTCACAAGCACTTATTGCAAACACGCAACCAATTATGCTGGCTCAGCGTCAGCTAAACACACACTCCAATTCTCACACAATCCAGCACAATTAGCCCACTCATGGGCTAGCGCACCATATGGGACTACCTCCCACCCAAATATATCAATTGGTATCTGAGAATCCGCTCTCAATTTCTAGAAAACATGTTTCTTCCCCTTTTTAAATCAACGTTCGAATCCCGTGAGAATGACGCCAAGATGTAATGAATGTGCTTTTCACTGAAAGGACACACCCAAACCCTGCACTCCCACCTGGGAGGCAAACTTACCACTGCACCTCTAAATAATGCACTTTGAGCAGCACCCCCTAAGGCGGGGAAAAGTCGCAGCACCCCCTTAGGTGAGGCAAGAAAACAAATTCAGGTGCACTTAGAACATATACTTTGAGCAGCACCCCCTAAGGTGAGGAAAAGTCACAGCACCCCCATAGGCGAGGCAAGAAACCAAATTCAAGTGTATTTAAAATAACACACACAAGTTTATTAATGAAACAATTTGAAACTGTAGGCCAAATATATCAGTAAATGCAGATTCTCAAATACCAACTAAGTAAAATAAACAATTAAAATAAAATGCAGTATATACAAAAAGCAAAGAGTAGAAAATATATACAAGAGAGAGAGAGAGAGTGGTTAGGAACACCTCACCGACTGATTCTGCAACATCCATGCCCGCTCTTTAGCTGGGGAAGCCCTTTCAACAGCCCAGGTAGGAGTGTCAGTCAGGACTCAAGTTCCGTCACCATTCCACAGCAATACGTCTATTCTGTGGTGAACTTCCACCTGGCCCACGAAAGCTTCCAGCTTAAATATCATTATTCAACGTGAGGCGAAGCTTCTAGAAAACCTCGCCCCCTTCTCATGAGAAAGAACCGAGCTGGCTGTACCAGTCTGCGTCAAGGCCAAGACAGTGGCTGGCCAAGCCTCTGTATTTTGACTCTGAGACAGAGTTGTACATTCCACAGATAATATCCAGTTCACTCTGGTCAGTGAGGAGCGAAAAACAAGTGAGGAGCAGAAAGACCTTGAATATGAATCGCAAGCACTGCTGTGTAGGCAGGAGCAAGGCAAAGTCAGACATGAGGCCATGTCAAAGCCAATAGTAAGAACTCATAATTCTGTGCACGCAGAAGCAAGGCGCAGTCAGAAAGCAAGATGACATGAGGCCATGTCAAAGCCAATAGTCAGAACTCATCAGCAAAGCAAAGCCAGAAAACAAGATGACATGAAGCCATGTAAAAGCCAATAGTAAGCACTTATAATATAAATGTACTGTTCTACTCCGTGACAGCTCTCACTAAAAGACAGCAAGATTACAAGCCAGAAGAGAAGCAGGCATATGCAGAACCGTCTCATATATCCAGGCTAAGGTAAAATAACACACTAAAGTCAGTTAAAATGGTGGTAGTTGAGGGTCATCATAGGGTGCCAAATCACAAGAGCGCCTCTTTTATTACAGACGTGTCTAGAGACATAGAGAAAATAAAAATAACAAGCATTTGCAATGCAGTAGGTCTCGCATTACTGATAGTTTGAGGTATTAGCGTTGCAAATAATAATGCAACACCAATAGCTCATACTTTCAGTAATGCGAGACCTAGTGCATTGCAAATGCTTCCGTAATGAGCCAGGAACCAGCCTAGTATGTCTCAGTGCAGTACCGCTAGCTGCTGCTAGAGGTCCCTAGTGAGCAATGCACCAGCATTGTATGTCTCGGTGCAGTACCGCAAGCTGCTCCTAAAGGTCCCTAGTGAGCAAGGCACCAGCACTGCATGTCTCGGTGCAGTACCACAAACAGCTTCTAGCGGTCCCTAGTGAGCAAGGCACCAGCACTGCATGTCTAGGTGCAGTACGGCAAGCTGCTCCTAGAGGCCCCTAGTGGGCAAGGCACCAGCACTGCATGTCTAGGTGCAGTATCGCAAACTGCTCCTAGATGTCCCTAGTGAGCAAGGCACCAGCACTGCATGTCTCGGTGCAGTACCTCAAGCTGCTCCTAAAGGTCCCTAGTGTGCAAGGCACCAGCACTGCATGTCTCGGTGCAGTACCGCAAGCTGCTCCTAGAGGTCCCTAGTGAGCAAGGCACCAGCACTGCATGTCTAGGTGCAGTACCGCAAACTGCTCCTAGAGGGGCCTAGTGAGCAAGGCACTAGCACTGCGGACCTCTTTTGGTCACATATGGTACTGCACCCTGCAGAAGATATGGTAAATCCACCCTACCCATAATGCATTGCATGTAAGACAGTACTACGAGTACATTCAAATAGCTATGTCCATGTATACAATTAGTAGCTTTGAAATGTGACAAATGAATTATTACATTAATTTCGGATTAGGTTGTACTCTGTGTGGAGCTGATGAAGGGAAATTTATAGGCAGTCTTATATAAATGTGAGATGCTCTAGTGAGCGAATTAACCACTGCCAGCCTAGCTTAGGAACAAGTGTGTGTGTCTTGCCTGAAGCCTTTTAAGAAAATAGTGCCTTGAGGCTGTAATTAAAACCTAGGGAGTAACAACACATGTAACAGAGGGTGTCCTCATGGGAGGTTACAAGAAGAGACAAGGCGGTACTAAGGAGGGACCACTAAGCCTATTGACCAATGAAAAGCCACCATGTACAAAGGACAGGGACAGGAGCCAATTAAAAAGATGGGCGAAAAGTGGGCGGAGCTTTATGCACATATCCTGAATACAGCATGTCTCGAAGAGACAGCGCAAGCGCTGCCTAGACGAGACCTAAAAACCTGTCACCCTCTCTTCTCAAGCCCATGTTTGGGGTGTTTGTGATTTAGATTAATAACACCACCGTGATGTACCCTGTGTTGAACAAGTGAAGCACATTTTGCAGGTGCTGACCAGCGAGGGCCTCTTGTAGTTATTTCAGAAGAGGCAGTACAATATTCTCACACACATACAGACATGGGGGCAATATAGCTATTAATAGCCATGATTGCAAGTGCAGTTACGAGTCCGATACCGAAAAGCCAAAATGCACTCCTAATACTTCATTGGCACACAGGAATGCTTCCTTCTAGTTTTTTTTTCCCTCAAATAGCATGGGCTTGAAGGCCATTGCCCCTATTTTGATGGATGGAGAAATCCCACCATAAGATTGTGACCGTGGTCAATAGTCTTTGCTCTAGATCAGCGGCCTTCAATCTTTTTAATGCCACGCTCCCCCAGTTAAAAAAAAAATCATCAGGGCCCTCAGAATTTTTCACAATTATTCTATTAAATTGGCAATGTTTAAATATGTCTAGACTTATTTAACCACTGCAGTTAAGTTCTGTTACCGTTTTAAAAATGCAGTCAAATACATGATTGCCAAACATACTATTCTGGTCAAGCAGGCCTTACTAATGCATATAGGTATACACAGTGTGATTATTAGAAGTGGGGGTTTTGAAGAATATTTGGAGTCCCTTCCCCTTTTGACACATACTCCCAGCTAGGGTATAAATGACAAAATATGTTAGTGATAGTCCATTACAGAGCGGCTCTCTGCCGCTCATTTTTTGTAGCTTAAAACAAAGCACTGTTACATTGTTATCAGCATAATGCTTCTTTTGGCATAATGCTTCTTTTGTAATCACTTGACGCCCCCTAGGGGTGCTCGCCCCCAAATTTGAAGTCCTACTCTAGATTAATGCTAATTGGTGGATGTTTTGGAATTAGAGGTGAATAGCATGGTTTGGAATGTTGTGAATTATAGCACAACAGACTTTGCTGTTTTGTTGTGGAATACGTATCCTGGTGGGTGCCGGTACTTCCGTGTTTTGTGACACACTGATTTCTGTTCAGTGTCAGTTGGTGCCAGTGTTTGGTGGTGAATCAGCTTGTTTCTTTAATAAATACTTCTTCTTTTTGCGTCACCCTGGAGTGTCTGTCCATCGTTCCGCAAGCAAGGTAATAGAGTGAGAGCCACACTAAGGGTCTCATTTACCTCTACAAGCCAGAGCGCAAGCTGAGCCATTAAAATATTTGGTGTGTAAATTGTGCAACATGTAAAACTGATATATTCTTCAAAATTTGAAAGTGTTGTTTTTTAATGTGTAGAAGCATTTCTATGTAGTGGAATAGATTATATCCCTGGCTTGAGTGGCATCTATTATAAGTGTTAATTTTTAAACCCCTCCCCCACCAGCACCACCCTCTGCTAGTTCAGGGGGTTGTGGGGGTGGCTGCTTGGATAATGGCCTGATTACTTACCAGTAGTATTCATTACTCTTAGTGTAGCTCATCCTTGTCCCAGTCATTACTAATATGAGTATTGAGAAACTGTACCCTTATCAAGGGCACGAAACAAATCAGGAAATGCTCACCTTAATCCCACCCTCTGCTGGTACTATTAATAACACTGCCATGCATCAGCAGTACCTGTAATTTCAAGCTCTGTCAAAGTCCTGGACAAGTGAGAGTGGGCGGGTCATAATAACGGAGACAAGGACGAGTTGGACTAAGAGTAATGAAGTTTACTGGTAAGTAATCAGGCCCTTACTTCTATGTTCCTAGTTCCAAACATTACTAAAATGAGCTATACCAAAGCTACCAAGGCCTTTCACTTAAGTGACATTAGCAGTAATCAAGTGCATTTTTATGTGTTGACCAATGGCAAAGAAATAATAACACCGAAGATAGTGAAACAATCATCACCCTATTGATGATTGTAATACTCCCACACCAAACACCTTCTGTACAGTCTGTACATTCTGAAAGCTATAATGTTTGAAGATGGTTTAATCTGAATCCCAAGTGTCAGCTATGCAGATTTCCTCCAATGAAACTCGGTGGTGGTGGTTTGTATATTTAACATGTCTTCTACGACTGAACTAGCGGGGTGGTGGTGGTTCCTTTATAACACGTAAATCTGTACTAATGCAAAGACATACAGTAATTTAGAAAAACATTTTTTCCTAGTTACATCTTTTTGTGCACTTTTTATTTCGAAAGCAAAGAATCAATCTTGCTTTCAAGCTTCTGCAAATCTTTGCATCTAATCAGAGCGCATTCTGGGAGCATTATATGAAGCCTCATATTGTTAACATTTAAAAACGCGTGTACACATTTTTTTACTCAAACCACCGTCAGTAGTGCAGTCCGAGCTTACAACAGTTATTTACAGCTTTCAACCTAATAATAAAGGCGTTGCATTAATAAACTATAAATATACGTTCAAAAAACATTAATTTATAGACACAAATATTACCTCAACTGCAGACATTTGCCTTCCCTGTTCCATAATGTCTTACTCTAAACTAGCAGCCAAAGGGTTTGTGCTGCAGGGGTGTTGAGCCTACTTATTCCAAAGACAAAATAAACATGAAAACTTGTTATCCTTGAACCCCAAACAATATATCCTATGTCCTGGGTGTTTTTTTGTTTTGTTTCATCTGTTTATTAAGATTTTTCGTATATGAACGTTACAATATCAGGACACAATAAATCACAGTATTAGCCTAATCCAATTGGGAAATGGGAGTTGGGCATTGCGATAATACAGTGTGACAGAATCATTAGAGCATGTCTCTCAGGGACCTAAAGCTATTCTAGACAGGGGTTTCTACGGTTAAATTCCAATAATGCATCCTATTTGCTTGTGTAATACACTGCAATCCTGACCTTAACATTGTATGGAAATGACATGAAACTTACTCATCACATATCAACTTTCAGTAACCATCAACAACAGGATATAGAAAAAGAAAGGAATGTGCCACCACACCTCCAAACTGTTCCGGTCTGCTCCCAACAATCCTCAATCACTACAGAAATGGCAATCAACTCAGTATACAGCTTGCAGTGCATAAAATGACAGTGCTGATCGCAGCTTCACGTGGCGTGTGGGTACAACTCTGCAGGTATAAGCAGTGGGTCAGCAGTCTGTCTCCACATCAGCCTGTAGGGAGGCCTGGAGATCGGCTGGAATGGCGTTCCAATCTTTCAAGGTCAGGTGTACGCACCGTCTCAACTGTGGTGTGTGGGTCTCCAATCTAGGAGGTCCATTTCTATCTGAGACAGTTCACCCTCTATCTGCTTCCGCATGCCACACCCGAGGCCCGGACAGCATCCCCTAAGTGTCATCTTCAGTGCATCCCATCCTAATAAATGTGAAGAGGCCGTGTCTGTGTGCATATCAAAGTATTCTTCTATAGCAGTACCTAGGGAGGCTTGAAAGGGCGGGTCTTCTAACGTAGTGGGTTGTAGGTGCCACGTGGGGATTGGGGAAGGTCCGGTGTCCCACGTGAGGTGCAAGTATTGTGGATTTTGATCAGAATGGGTGCGTCCCACGTAATCTGTGTGTGTGATAGAGGGTGATAAATTAAACGTGCATAACAACCGATCTATCCTGACGTGTAGTCTGGGTGGGAGTAGAAGAAATATACATGGGTAAAGGGGTTACGCGTCCTCCATACATCAGCGAGTCGCCAGTGGCTTAGCCAATCCTGTAGTGCTAATGCTTTTGTGGAGGCCAGTGTGCCTGGAAGGGAAGGGGCGGTCCAAACTAGTGTCTAAGATGCTATTGAAGTCTCCTCCTAATATCCACGGGAGACCACACCATCTGGAAAGTGTTTGCGAGATCGACCGTAAGAAGCAACCCTGATCGGTGTTGGGTGCATAAATGTTTCCTAACAGGGGAAAGGCGCCCATTTAGCTTGTCCTTGTTAAAGATGTAACGACCCTCGTCATCTATCTACCTCCTCTGCCTGAGAAGGAGTTCCAGGCATAACCCAGATTAATACCCCACAGGCATAGGAAGAGAAATTCGTTGTGAAAACCCACCCCCTCCACCTGCGTTGCAGCCTAGTCGCCTCAGGCAATGTTAAATGCGACTCCTGCAGTAACGTTATAATGGCAGCGCAATGTATGAGGTAATATACTGCATAGCGGCCAGATGGAGTGTGTATACCTCGCACATTCCACGTTATAATGTTAACATGAGTCATGGTGCTTTTGGGTGAGAGTGTAATCAGTGATTTGGTCTACGAGAGCATGTGATCCCACGTGGGGACAGGGCCAGGATCCACCAACAGGCAAGTGCAGCAAAACCAAAGCAACAAAAAGTTTGAACAAAAAACCAACATAGCTTTTCTACAATACCAAAGGAGCAAATCCCTGGATAAGGCTGCCCAAACTCAGACATGAACTTTGTCAAAGGTAATAAACCCAAAAGGTATAGGAGGGGAAGTGTGAAGTTTCGCAAGCCAAGAAGAAAACATACCCCAACAGCACTAAGGTGATTAGAGCCCCATAAGTGCTTTCCATTAGTTGGCCTCCAACACATCCGAAGGCACACATTCACAAAGCGAGGAAGCGCACATCTCTCAGTGCTGCCGAAATTGGCTCTGATGGCTCAAGTAGCTGCCAATAATATAGGGTTTCACATACGAGCAAACATTAGCGTAGATTCACAATAAAAATAACAGTGAACAATTCGGCACACATTTGCAATATTGAAAGTCATAACTAAGACATAAATGGTGGGAAGGTCATATGATGTCATATGACATCTGCGGGGTAATAGAAGGCGGAGTCCTTGAGTTAGTTTCTGAAGGTCATGTTGCAGAGGATTTTTCGTCACCCGAGGACCTCGCAGACACCTGATCAAATCTCATTGTTGAGTCACTAATTTGCGCTGCCTCCTGGACAGTCCGTCGTCATTCTGAAATAATATGCTCTAGGTTGGGGGACAGCCGCAGGGCTAGGGATGGAGCGTTTTCTATGCCAATGGCAAAGTCTCCCCAAATTCTCAGTGACGCGGCGCCCTCACCCCCTCCCTCGGCTGGAGACCAGAGGACAGGCCAGAAGCCTCGAGCCAGTCCCAGGCATCCTGTGGCGTGTCAAAGAATCTCATCTTGTCTGCAATCACCACGCGCAGCCTGGCGGGGAACAGCAGGGAGTATTTCATGTCCAGTTCCTGGAGATGCTACTTCACAGCCAGGAAAGAACTTGCGCTGTCGCTGCACTCCTACAGTGTAGTCTGGGAAGAACATTACTCATGCGTTTTCCACCATAATATCCTACAATTTCCGGGTATCGCACAATATTGAGTCCCTGTCGTGGTAGTGTAACAATTTGAATATGAATGGTCAGGGGCCTGCACCAGGGGCCGGCTTCCGAGCCGGGATACGGTGCGCTCTCTCAATAGTGAAATAGCATGAGAGGGATGATTCCGGCAATAATTCCTTGAGTCATCACTTGATTAATGAAACAGCATCCTTTCCTTCCACTCCCTCGGGAAGGCCGATGAGGCGAACATTATTTCACCTCGAGTGGCCTTCTGCATCTTCCACCCATAACTCCAGGGTCTGGATCCTAGCACCGTATTCACGTAATTGCTGCTCCATTTGACGAGTGGCTGGTTGGATCTCCATGAGGTACTGCTCCATAGCCTCCCCGCGTCGACTAGTTTAGGATGATCGGCGTGCAGCAGTGTGAGGTCCGGAACTACATTGTCCATTTTAGACTCCAGTGATATGCGCGATTTCTCAATAGCAGCCAACACCACGTCAAACTTGTCTCCAGGAGCGGGAGGATGCTCGGTAAGGTCTGCTGGGTTGGTGCCCGTGGCCGGGAGGAGCGCGAGGAGGATCTGGAGTTGGCGTTTCGTAGGTGACCCATCTCAGCTGCCATCGATATCAGATATAGCGTGGGCAGTCAAGGTCAGGCTAGGGCCCACTTGCTGGTGTGGCAGTCTGTGGCTCAACACCGCAGTACGAGCAGCCCAAGAGTCGAACCCGGATGTCCCTTCACTCAACATAAATATAGGTCCATGGGAGCAATCCCTTCCTTGCTCCTCTCCACAATCTTCCCAAGCGCTTCACAGAGAGAGCGGTAATGAAGGGTGATGAACGAGAAATCAATAACTGTATGTGCAGTTGTGGTGTGATTAGATATGGTCCGCTCTCTGGGAGTATTCAGGGCTTTGCAGCCAGAGCAAGTTTCCTCCCCCGAGTTCACCAACAGGGCGTCCACCAAGTATCTATAGTGTTATATGGAGCTCAAGCCACGGCCAGGGCCAGTGAGGGAATCTCTGGTGTCATAGGCTGTCTGTCTGAGGCATAAACGGCCGACACCCGCCTGATGGAGCTGCTAGCCAGTGGTGTCAGGCAGGTTGAACGATATAATCTCAGCCAGAAGAGCAGATAGTCAGCAAGATTCCAGGGCATTGGCTAGGTTCGTAGGTCTCCACTGCTCGCTTGCAGATGCCTGCTCGTGGATCAAGGGTAACGCAGCTCTTGCAGCCCAGAGCGTGCCAGCCCCCAGCGGAGGAGAAGCTCAAATACCTGGAATAAGGAAATTTGTAGATGTGGGGTGAAATAGCACATCTCAACTGCGCCACCAGTAGTAAGGGTCAGGTCTCTCCACTATTGTATGTGTTGGTAGTCCATTCCAAGGAGATGGTCCCCACAGGCCCGCCTGGGCTACAGACAATATGATTCTCTGTTTTCTAATGATTCAGCAGGGGCTGGAGGATGAGCAGTCTCTGCTGTGACCCCAAACCACTATGGGAGGCCTCACAGTGTGTTACCAGTGGAGGGAAGCAGTTTGCAGGGCCCCAACCTCTGTGGCAGTTGGCAGGGTGGGGCCCCCGGCGGTGTCGGGAAAGTTATTCGCCCGCTGCAGGGGTAGAGTATGGTGCCTCAAAGGGACCACTGGTCTGTCCGGCCCTGTGCACACGTCCCCCGCCAAGAATGTGCAGCACTCAGTAGGCGGTCCCCAGTCAGCAGTGTCCTGACACAATGTTTGGTGGCCCTGCAGAGGGAACCTGTGGAGGCTAGGATTCAGTGCACTAACAGTCCGCCTGTGCGAGTCTGGTGTGGAGGGGAACTTAAAATGCTTGTGCAGGAGGAGGGGCCTCCCAGGCCAGAGAGCGAGATCAGTCCGCGCAGTCCCCGGGCTACGCGGTAGGCCCCACAATTGCGTCCCCAAGCCCCTGTCATCAGCCTCCGGGTGCCGGCAGTGATCGGAGCAGTTGTGGCAGCCCAGTAAGATGCAGGCGGGAACGGAAGTCATCCGGCAGGTGAAGGGCGCTCGGGGTGCACCGTAGTGAGTGGAGAAATAGCGGGGAATGGGGGGCGGCTGCTCAGCTGTAACAGGCCCCACAAGTCTCAACTCCGAAAGCGTAGGAGGCAGCTGCCATGCTCAGGATCAGTCTCGCGGCCCTACCTCTGGGGCCTGCGGCCACAGCCTCACACCGGGCCACCTCCAGTATCGCCCAGCTCCCTCCGAATCCGCAGGTGCCAGGCAGCCTCCCAGGCCGGCGCAAGCCACCCCTGGCCCTGGGGTACGGTAACCACTGTTACCTCTCCCGCTCCCCGCCAGGCCGCAAGCCTGTCACAGCATTCCGCAGGTCACTCCGGCTTCAGGGCAGCACGGCATGGGGAGACCAGCAGGGCAGCACAGCAGGACCCCTCAGATTTGTAGATGCAGCACCTGGGACCTGATAAATGCTGGATAAAGGGGATGGTAGCAGAGCAACGTTAGGGTGCGTCCTCCATCTTGGCTTTGCAAGCCACGCCCCCTGTCCTATGTCCCGGGTGTTGGGCTATAGAAATTCCACACCTCTGGGTTTAGTCATGCTGGGATGACGGCTCTCTTGAGTGAATAATAATAAATAACTTTATTTCGGCAAATTAATGCTATAAAAGCTTTGAACAAAGCTTAGCATATTGATAAAAATGATTAAAACATACACCAATATCATAAAAATCATTGTACAGTTTGTCCAATTATCAAACTTCTGAACTGATCATTAAATGTCATAGGAATGTTCTCTACAGGGCTATCACAGCGAATCTCTAGATTCCTCAATTACGCAGTTTGGAATGGACGTAAAGTAATATACCATCCACAATTCAACATATAAAAGGATCCTTATTGCATACAATTTAAAGTTAAAAACCAATTGATTAATACTTTAAAAACATCCTCCTAATGCCACACCTATGCCCCAAAAATTTGGCAACAGCAAAAGAAAGCATAGAATGGATCTGATCTTAATATCCACAGGGCAGTAGCATGGTTACGAGTCCCCAACAGTCTGCAAATAGATTTTATCCATTTAATACGAAAAACCACATATGCTGGACATGCAAATAACACATGGGCAACTGTCTCTTTCTCAACTTTGCAGCTTAGATATAACACAGAAACAGAAGTATTTTTTTGCCAGCTACTAGTAAATACATTGAGTGGGAGAGTGCCCAACCTAAACTGAATATACAATTTCCTATCAGTTGGGACCAAAATAATGTCTAAGCAGTCTTCAGATGCGCTATCAGGTTTGAAATCCATAAACTCTCTGGTTAGCCGGCCACTGGTTTGAGCCAGGAACCCGGACTGCCTTATCCATGCCCAATAACCAGCGGCGGCCAGCACGGATAGGGGGGCGGGGGCAGGGCAGGAGGGGGGAGGATGCTAAAAAATGTACCTTCTCGCAGCTTCCTCACCGCGTCTCTCCTCCATAGTCCTCCCTCGCTGACCTGAACAACAGGAAGCACACCCAGGCTCCCAGTCAGCCAATCACAACGCTTCCTTAGCAGATTGTGATTGGTCTGAGCGCCGTGTTTCGGCTCAGACGCTGACTGGGAGCCTGGGCATGTTCTCCATGCAGGCTGTAATGCAGCCTGCATGATGAACATGCGAAGTGTGCAAGACTTTTGGGTGGCCCGAGAGGGCCGGCCAAGCAGTCATTGCACCCTTAGGAGGGTGCTACCACTCCTACCCTGCCCCCTCACACAAAGCTGCAGAAGTAGGAGAAAATAAAATGATAATAACACAAGTTATCATTTTATTTTCTCTTTGTTTCACTGCCAATAACGAGCTTTCACAGATTCCTTTGATGGGAATGTTTGAGATGACGTATAATCCAAAATCTCATGCATATCAATCACAGCCAACAACCTATTCACATTGCATATCCAGCCTATCTTTTTAGACCAATCCAAAGTGCAGACTTCCTGAAGCGCATTGGCATATGATGATAGTTCGGGAGTAGACTTAATTCGCCTCCAGAATAACAAGGGTCGCAATTTGGCCTCGTCAGCGATATATCTTCTGCCCATGTCTAGCATGAGTGGATAGAGCAGGTTACTCGGGGTACAAGCACCAGGTTCAATCTTGGTCAGCTCGTCACATTTTATACAACCCCAAAGTTCGCCCCATAAAGAGCTCCGCCAAGGGCTTTTAGATCATAAATCTGCAGCAATAGGCTTACTTGATGATATATGCTGTTCTATCAAAAGAGCACCTGTTGTCTAAGCTTCAAGCACATCTTATTGATGTGCAATTTCCATGTCATGCTTCCTGTCAGTTTAATGCCCAAATACTCGAATGTATCAACCCTTTCCAGAGCAATCCCACCCAAGTTAGGCCTCCCTCTGTAAGCTTTATGTGGCTTTATTGCCATGAATTTGGCCTTTGTTGTATTAATTTCAAGACCTCTCAAGGAACATAACTCAGCAAACCGGTTTAAAAGAACTTGTAGACCCCCAGGGGTTTTAAACACCAGTAGGGTGTCATCTGCAAATAAAAGGGTTGAAATTTTGACATTATCTAACATCGGGGTATCTGCGGGATGGGAGGAAAGGAACTGGACTACACCAATCAAGTACAGAGAAAAAAGGGTTGGGGCCAACACGCATCGTTGACGGACACCCCTACTCACTTTTATTGGCTCTGAGTTGACCTTGCTCGCCCTATCACACTCTAGCATTATTAACCTCAAAAAGGTGGACAATTAAATTTAAAAGCTCCATTGGCCAACCCAAATAACTCAGCTCACACCCCAGTTTACATCTGGGGACTAAGTCGAATGGCGATTTCAAATGAATGAAAGCGACATAAAGGCTTCCATTCCTATTACCACAACTTTCCAGTATAGGACGAAAAGACGAAACACTTCGGCAACAGTGCTGTTTTTTTTTCTGAAACCAGCTTGGAAGGGTGATATAATATCGTTATCACTGAACCAATCCTGAATCTTGGCCAATAAGGCTGTAGAAACGACCTTCTGAATTGAGTCAATGAGACTAATGGGCCTGTAGTTTAAGGGTGAATTCCTATTGTCCTTCCTATATATAGGTATCAACTCTGCTTCTTTTCAAGACCCTGGGATTGGAGCACCACCTGCTATGGGATTTGAAAATATAGGTATATATTGAGACCAATTGGCCTTCTCTTGAAGAAAATGATCACCAGGGATACCATCCAGGCCTGTGGCCTATGCATGGACTATTGAATTAATTGAAACTTGTATGTCCCCTAAATCAAATAGATTGGCATTATATTCCAATGAGAAAGGCACTGGGTGGTTGATCTGGCCATCATTTGAGTATGATGACTTGAAGTGGGCATACCAATCCGATACTGTAATGTGATTCTCTATCGGGGGGCATCCCTGGATCCACCCTTGGAAACCAAAGACCAAAACTTTCTGGAATCTTTGCCTTCACAGGCTTCTCGAATGAGACACCACCTCTTTTCACCCCATTCCCTTTTGGCCTTGATCTGAGCCTGCTTAAAGGCCTTTCTTTGTATTTTGACAATGGTTTAATCTTTAGGTTTTATAGCCAGGGTTAGTTGGGTTCTTGCATGCCTACACTCCTTAGTGAACCATGGGTTGCAGACCCTTTGTTTCTTTCTAGGGTTGGGCTGTGGTGCAGGGATGAAATAAATGCTGCACAGACTGACCAAAGAACCTAGAATGAGTGGCTGTAACTACACCTACCCACCCTACCTCCTCAGCCTGGACAGCAATCTCAGACATGCGTTCTATTAATTCCTGATTTATTGCAATTTTCCTTCTTGGGGGGTTAAATAACACCACTTAAGGCGGTGTTTATCATTGGACAGAATCAGCTCACGTGTTGAAAAGGTCTGCTTGGCCTTTTTGTACTTACAACACCATGGTGACAGCAGACTAAGACAGGTGGGTTATGGTCGCTTTCCACTCTGGTCCAGATCTCCATGTCTTTCACCAAGTACCACAGCCTCAAATCCATCAAAATATAATCTATTCTGCTGTTAGTTCTATTGTAGGTACAGGCCCCAGACCTATCTGACTTTGTTCTGCCATTGAGAGTCCTAACCCCAAACTCAAGTGACAGGGTCTTCAGCTGAATTGCAGCTTCTGTCCATTTTTTCATGGGTGCTAACTCCAAACTAGGGATTGACCAGAAGTCATCTTCCTCTGACACTCCACACACACATCAACCCTGTCCAGCAGTTCGAAAGTAACATTAATGACCCCTGCTAGAATCAGAAAGTGCTTAGTGTCTCTATTATCCTAAAGCTCCTCGAGCTTGTGTAGAGTATCGGATTGTCTACCCCTCTTAATGCCTCTCGCATAAATGTTATAAATATCAATATTGATGTTAGCGTGGCCCTTAATTTGGGTTCCCAAAATATCTATACTGTCAGAGTGTAATTGGGTGACACTGCACCTTAGTGCAATGTTCAACCAAATTAGCAGTCCCCCAACAGGGCGCCCATACCTATTTGGTGTTGCAGGGAGATAAAAGTTAAGATGCCCCATGGACGGGCTCAATGCTTTAAGTTTTGTGAAGAATGTAAACATCTACGGTTTTCAAAAACGTATTCCAATGTGGGAGCGACAATTTGGACTTTACCCCAGCAACAGTCCAAGAGACCAAAGCAATCTCACGAATTTCCACCTTCTTAGGTAGCCGTAAATGGGAGCAGGAAGCTGTATAAGCCTGGACTCTCAGAATAGCTGTACCATACTAATCCTTTGAGGGGACCAAAGAGGTCGTACCTCGCTCTTTTACTTCAGGCATGGTGGCAGATGGAACGGAAGTGTGTAAGGGTTCACCACCGATCATGGTTTTATTCTGCAGTCAATCAATCATGCCTGTAACCGAGACATCCCCAAATTGGGTTGATGGAATCTGGGAGGGAGATACTGACCCACTTAGTATTGGCTGATACTTATATTGAATGTTTGACCCCAAAGGAGGGCTAGTCCTTGCATCCAGTGCCACCAGGTTTTCAGCCAGGCTCCTTTTCACCAAAAGCAATTTGATGCAGTCAGTGGAACAATTTGGAGCCTCATATCCTTTAGCCCTGACTATATTGTCCCAATTTATGGATCTGCATCCTCTAATGTGGCGGATCCACTGGATAACTTTATTCTTAAGTGAGCCCTCTCCCTCCCAGCCCGAGTTTGGGGGTATCTTTGGGACATTAACCATATAAAACTTACAAGGGGCAAAATTAGCCATCCTCCCCAAGGACGTTTGTTGGTGCTTAGTCATGCTCCCTGTCCCTACTATATTCAAATTTCCAGGCATTTTCAGAAAAATATGGCCAGTACCGCTCTTCTTTAGATCCCCATTCATGCCGGGATTCAGCGCTTTTGATGCTCCTTCCTCTCTGCGAGTTTTCTCAAGGCTCACACTAGTACTAGTTGCCATTGCTTTGTTTGGACACACTTCTGGGGTTTTAGTAGGTACATTTTTAGACTGTGTGTTCCTCATGCAGCTTCTGAGGCAAAGAACCTCCCTCCCGTCTAAGAGCAGTAACGCCTTAGCCGTTAAATCACGTACCATGGCCGTAAGGGCATCAATTTCCACCCTAAGTTCTCTAGTGTGTTCACAGAAAACTTGTTTTGTGGTAGATGGAATTGGCTGCACGGGGGAACTCCCCTCACCCTCAATAACCTCAATCCCCTCACAAATCGAAGATCTATCAAGTAGTGATTGGAGAGAAGAGAACTGGTTACTACAAAGAACAATCTGGACAGAGGGGTCGTTGGCCAGTGGAGCACCACTCCCAACTTTACAATTATCTACTTCAGTGGTAGCTTTTCCCTGAGGCCGTTTACTGGGTCTCTAAAACATTTTAGGGATACATTTCTGCTTATTTACACCTGAACTTGCAGTTGGGCTCATATTGCTAGGGGGCAGCTCAGCAGCACCAGGGGCTAAGATATCTTCACATTCTATTAAGAGATTGTCTATTCTGTCTAACACACAGTTGCTCCATGCATGTTTCAGAGTCTTTTTTACTTTCTTTTTGGCCCCCCACTCGATTGCCTTCCTCTTCCTCATACAGCAACCACAAGTGGAGAAAATAGTTCTGGAGTAGGAGGTAGGGAAAAAAGGGCCTAGAGAAAACACAATAACAATTGATGTATCCAACATCTAATTGCCCTACAGGCAGTCCCACTCGATAGGGATGAAGGGGAGGATTCAAGGGAAGATCACAGAACCTTCTTAGTCTTTAAACATGGGACGTTAGAGAGGTGGCCCAGCGTAGGCTCATCTGGGCTCCAACAGGCGTGGACAGGCCAGCCCTTGGCCCAGGCTTTGCCGAGCGCGGCCCGTGCGCATACCGCGCAGCAGGACTCTGAAGCCCTTAAGTAGGGCTGATTGCAGTCAGCTGTAATCCCTGTAGGGGATTATGGGCTTTGTATTGCCCCAGTGGCTGCACTTCGCAGCATCTCTCCCCCTGCAGTGTCCGCGAATCGTGTGCTGAAGATCTCTCTCCTCGGGCCACCAAAAGTAGCAAACAACAAGTCCCAGAAGCAATGGACGAAGCCCCCCCATAAGTGATCAAGTGCCTTGGTGTTCTTTAAAAGCCTATTTGGAACACAGAGACAGTCTGTAAAACCCAGGCATTGCCCGTCACCTCCTTCCAGTTGCGCAGGAACTGCCCCAATCACCTCCAACACTTTTTTGGTGGAAAATGTGTAGTCCTTCCCTGAGCTGCGTCCGACGGCATTGGTGGCTACTCAGAACATTCCCCTGCCTCTGCGTCCTTGACCTCTGGTTGGGAAGAAACCTCAAAGCGTTTCTGATGCTGGTACTGCCTGTTTACCTGGCTCTACTGGCCCCTGTCAAAAAAAACTTTTGCCAAACACCCTCTTCATGGATTTCTGGGTTTTGTTCAGCGAGGAGAAGGTGGTGATGACCTTCTCTGACTCCTTTATGAAATTGTCCCCAAAGAGATCACCGCCCACCACCGCACCTGATTCAAATGTGTGGCTAGTTTGCACAATTTAAGGTCTATCTTTATGAGCAGTGATCGCCGTCTCTCTGTTGAACAAACTGCTTACTACCACCTACAAATGGACCTTCCAGCTCCCCAAAAGAGCATCACCAGCACAGGTGCGGCTTGAATTTGGACTAATTAGATACATTAGGAAGGATGTACTCCACCATAAAAATCTGGTACAAAATAAAACTCAATCTTGAACACTCACAAATCACTAAAGCATTATGGACAGAAGTGGAAAAAGAAAAAAAATCCTCATGCCATAAATACCTACATAAAGCTCTCCAAACCACCAAGACGGGAGATCTGTGGAGCAAGAACTTGTCTTTCCCAGCTTTTAGACGAATCACCAACAAAATGGCAAGACTTCAATTGTTGGTTGAAGACAAAAACACTTTTAGGCAGTGAACACATGCATGGATGGTTATTAACAACTAAGACTCTCTAAAACAAGCACCGTATCTAGGCCTCACATTCTCAGTATTCTTAAAGAAACGATTGATGGCACTTCGGTTTGGCCAACAATAGCGGACCAGCCCAGCTGGAAACACAACGGACCCATAACATGCAGATTCTGTGGACAAAAAACAGAGGACTTTATCCATCTGATCAGTAACTGCCCGTTTTTTATCAAGCACGCGTCACTTTATTAAGGCCGGTCTTTAAATTAAGAAAGATCAGGACATGCAGGGTCGCCATCATTCAGTGCCTCTATCCATCAGATCCCCAACTGAACTGCAAGCCGCTAAAGTTCTTTAAGTTCCAAGAACTTGCCCTAAAAAACACGGCCTAGCCCCCTTAAGCACAAACAATATCACAAATGGAACATTTGCACTATATTTTATCACAGTTTTTAACTTCTTAATGATGCTTTTTAACCGTATATCATCAAGGATACACGTACTGTATGGTTTTAGATTTAAACATTTCAAATGTTTATATGTAACATTGTTATGGTTTTTATTAGCCAAACGATAAAGTAAAGTTAACATACTTACTTACTCCCCATGGAGGTTAATCAAACCTGGTGTTGAGCAATAGAGTCTAGAAACATTTTGTAGTAAAATTGGCAAATGTATCATTAAAAGTAAAGTGTACTACAGTTCTAAAAATGGTATAAGACCGGTTAACATCCAAATTGGGAAGTGGGTCCATGTAAAAAAAAAAAAAAAGCCTTAAGAGGTGAAAATAAATCTTATGATCCTGCAAAGGTTGTGGGAGTTTTATAAAATGCTGTCAGGTTGGGTGACAGTAAAGTTTGGAACCAAAATCATGTGGGGCCAAGTGAAATTTGAAAGGATTTTCACAGTGAGAACTGGTGTTGTGATTATGGTTCTGGATTGTTGATGAGGTGGAGGATACACCCACTGAGAAGTATGTTTCAGATACAAGGAATGGTGAGGAACGAACAAATTGGTGGGAGTAATGAATGTAGTGATATGGAATTGGCACACACAACCAGAAATGTTTTAGAAGATGTTTGTTGTGATGAAAGCCATTTGATGATGTGCCAAGGGAGGAAGGTTCGGGTTAAGCACCTTACAGAAAATCAACAGTGAATGATTGTGACCTTCTCAGTCCAGGTGAATCAGGTGAACACCCTTTCTATAAAAGGAACAGGAAGCCACCTAGATAGTTAAGCGACTATGTTCATGGGGATGATTTTGTTGCATAATTACTGGTTGCTCTGAGCAGTGTTTCTTGACTTTCTTGAATTTCTCATTTTTATTATTTTTTCATGTTTCTTTTTCTTTTGTATGCTGTTGCAAGATATATGTAAATTGCATTTGTTCCCTTCCTAGTTTTCTCGTGTACTGAGAGGGGAATGTGTTGTTGGCTTGGGGTTATGGAATCCTGTGCTTGATGTGTTATGATTCTACTCCATGACACAGAGAGAATTCTAAGCATATTGGTGGGGAAGATTTCCTTGGAACTAGTTGCTATGACATATGCTCCTCTGGAATTGGAATAAACTCTTATTCAAGTTGGTAGAAGGGTGTGTTATTAAGCCACTATAGGTGGTTCTACAGGTAGTCCATTGTGGAGAGGTTTGCTGTGCTAAACTCCCCAGCAATCCCGACAGCCATCCGGGGACACTCCATGACTGTATGGGGTGGTACCCAATGAGCCTACTAAGGTAACCCAGATGATCTCATACCTGTGAGGGCCACAGATTTCTTCCCATTTTGATAGGCCAAATAGGAGAGACAGTGTGATCCCACACCTAAGGGTAGGCATGCTCACTTATAAATATCTCTCCCTGGCCAGTTTGACAGGCCAGAGAAATACCAAATAACAAGAAGGCATTTGCCTCTGACCACCTGGTCATGCCAGGCCCTGGGACATCATTCTTTCTACCCCGCCTCGACTATGGGTTCATTTACTCCCCTTGCAGTTTTATTTAAGGGTGGCGAGGAAAGGATGGAAGCCATGCCCTTCCACCTTGTCTTAAGGAGGAAAGGCAATGAAAACTATATCAAGGTAGCTTATTGTAGCTGGGTGTTTGTCTCTACCCACACTGCCAAAGTGCAGTGGAAATACATGTTCAACCCCCCTCACCAAGCCTAAGGATAAGGGGGTGCATTAAAAAAATCTTGAGGTGGGGGTGTAAGTTGTGTACGTGTTAATTTTTTAACCCCTTTACTTTTCCCCAAGACTGAGGGGGGAATTATGCAGGTTATCCCGCTCCTCTGCAAGTCACAGACTATGGCAATGCTACGCTCTGTGGCCTCCCCAACTATACCTTGGCCCCACTAAGGGCTTCACTGAATGCTGCAGCCAGATTGGTTACGGGTACCAAAAGAAATGCACACATTTCCCCAGTCTTAAAATCCCTAAATTGGTTGCCCTACGAAGCAAGAATACAGCTAAAGATTGCCTGCCTGTCTCACAAAGCCCTCCATTTCAAATCCCCAGTTATCTAGCGCAAAAGCTAGAATTATCCGGAGGGGGTAGACCTTCTAGGAGTGCTAACTCTCTCCTCCTGAAACCACAGATCTTTCGCAAAAAGAGAACGTGTCACCGAGCTTTCTCCGGCTCTGCTCCGAAGATCTGGAACTCTCTCCCACCGGAAATACGCAGAATCTCCTCCAAGGTTGCCTTCAAACTGGAAGTAAAAAGATTCCTCATGAACAAGTTCTTACCTTAAAACGGTTTTGGACCGCCTGCTCTATTGCATCGGACTTACACCTTAAGCCCTGCGCTGGGTGTGATTTTTCTTTACTAAGCATTTGCTCCCCTCCCAGTTCGCTATGTACCAGTTATTATTTTATTCTTTGTTAACCCCTTTCGATTGTAACCTTTTTGATTTGGTATGCCTATTTGATATGTGTCTTGGTTGGTATTCCTATTTGATGCCTGTACTGCAATTGTTACCTTCCTTCCCTCCAATTATAAAGCGCTCTGATATCCTTCGGGATCTTGTTCGTGCTATATAAAACTTTATAAATAAATGCCTCATTTGCTTTCTAGAGTTACCTCGCTTTTAGAGGCCTGTCTATGAGAGTACAGTTAGTCTGGCGGGCCTACGTATCTCTTAGAAACGTGAACGAACGATTAAAGGGGATAAAAAGGTGATTATCATCTTAAAAGGTCTGTTTTGGGAGGCCCTCTTTGTTACGGATCAGATAACAGAACAAGATACAAACCTCGTCTAAGTGTCTTCACAAAGTTAGGAGTGGCTTTAATGTCTATATCACATGGTTGAATTGTATAAGCAAGTTAGTTGATATGTTTATGAAATAATGGTGTTTTAACTGTCTTGTTTTATTATATTTTTAAATGTAATCTTATTGCTATGTTTTTGTTAAAACGGGTTTTCACCTTAAAGTAATAAATAGTTTAATTTAATTCACCTAAAAATGTCGGAACAGTGGCACTTTGTAAGGAGGATTGCTCACAGGCGCAAAATATAGCGCTGCATGTTGTTTTATCTATGTTTAAGTGCAATGTTGTATTATGCACGTGTGAACATGAAGTGAAAGACAGTGATAATAAAATAGAAACACAATTGCCCTCATTACGAGTTTCACAGAATGACCAAGATCGAGCATAGAGTTGGGAGTCTTTAACACCCTCCCAACGGTTTAGTCTGCACAAATTTCTCAAGGGAATTCTTGGAAAAAAATTCCCATATGAGCGGTACGTGGGCCGAGGCCCTATTTACTGTATTACAGAGGTCTCATTTGATCAGTTACCTCACAAGCACCTTACTTAACCCCAGTTGCCATTACCAATATCCAGAATTCTTCAGGAGGCAAATATTGTTAGTTATTGCACAATAAAGCTGTAACCTCCCGGTGGGCGAAGATCTAGGCCCCTGGTGGTCACTAGAACCTTAAGGTGTGTCCGAGGAGCCTTCCAAGGCCAAAGCCAAGTGAGCATCATCCCCTCCCACCAACGCCTTCGAATGGCTATGGAAGGCGTTCTTGAAACGCTGCATTGGTCATACATCTAACCCTATTATGCCTGAGCTGACCCCAATCGACGAGAGAGACTCCCACCCCTCAGATGATATGGATGAAGGGGAAGATTTTGGTGACCCTGATCAAGACTCAGATGAGCCAGGGCCCAGTAGACCATGAAGGCCCCAAACGTCCCAGGCTGGACTCTACTTCCACCTTGGGTTATACTGAGTTAGTAGAACCTGAAGGCATGCTATACCCGGAGAATATCTTTCACGCTAGATATGCAGATTGGGCTCCGGCAGCCAAAGTGACACTGTACTTGGATAGTAGAATTCGCAAACCCATGGATAAGGAGATTAGGGGCCTTGGAGTGCCCAAGGCCCTTGCTAGAAGGTAAAGTGGCTTTGACACTGGAAATGGACGGCATGATGGCCACCTTCATGGCTAAGTTTATCAAAAACCCCCAAAAAAGGGAACAACTAGTCGTGGAAAGCTTGCCAAGACAAGCTTTGGGACATACAGAGTCCACTTGCAAAAATTCTTGATATGGCCAAAGAGGCTAAGGAATCTGGCAACCTAATTTCACCCAAGATCCTCTCGGGATGAGCCCAGAGGGCCATCTGTTTCTTGGGCAATGGCAATTGTACCCTTTCATTTATTTATTTATAAAGTTTTATATAGCGCGAACAAGATCCCGAAGGATATCAGAGCGCTTTACAATTGGAGCGAAGGAAGGTAACAATTGCAGTACAGGCATCAAATAGGAATACCAACCAAGACACATATCAAATAGGCATACCAAATCAAAAAGGTTACAATCGAAAGGGGTCAACAAAGAATAAAATAATAACTGGTACATAGCGAACTGGGAGGGGAGCAAATGCTTGGTAAAGAAAAATCACACCCAGCGCAGGGCTTAAGGTGTAAATCTGATGCAATAGAGCAGGAGGTCCAAAACCGTTTTAAGGTAAGAACTTGTTCATGAGGAATCTTTTTACTTCCAGTTTGAAGGCAACCTTGGAGGAGATCCTGCGTATTTCCGGTGGGAGAGAGTTCCAGATCTTCAGAGCAGAGCCGGAGAAAGCTCGGTGACACGTTCTCTTTTTGCGAAAGATCTGTGGTTTCAGGAGTAGAGAGTTAGCACTCCTAGAAGGTCTACCCCCTCCGGATAATTCTAGCTTTTGCGCTAGATAACTGGGGGTTTTGAAATGGAGGGCTTTGTGAGACAGGCAGGCAGGCAATCTTTAGCTGTATTCTTGCTTCGTAGGGCAAACAATTTAGGGATTTTAAGACTGGGGAAATGTGTGCATTTCTTTTGGTACCCGTAACCAATCTGGCTGCAACATTCAGTGAAGCCCTTAGTGGGGCCAAGGTATAGTTGGGGAGGCCACAGAGCGTAGCATCGCCATAGTCTGTGACTTGCAGAGGAGCGGGATAACCTGCATAATTCCCCCCTCAGTCTTGGGGAAAAGTAAAGGGGTTAAAAAATTAACACGTACACAACTTACACCCCCAACTCAAGATTTTTTTAATGCACACCCTTATCCTTAGGCTTGGTGAGGGGGGTTGAACATGTATTTCCACTGCACTTTGGCAGTGTGGGTAGAGACAAACACCCAGCTACAATAAGCTACCTTGATATAGTTTTCATTGCCTTTCCTCCTTAAGACAAGGTGGAAGGGCATGGCTTCCATCCTTTCCTCGCCACCCTTAAATAAAACTGCAAGGGGAGTAAATGAACCCATAGTCGAGGCGGGGTAGAAAGAATGATGTCCCAGGGCCTGGCATGACCAGGTGGTCAGAGGCAAATGCCTTCTTGTTATTTGGTATTTCTCTGGCCTGTCAAACTGGCCAGGGAGAGATATTTATAAGTGAGCAGGCCTACCCTTAGGTGTGGGATCACACTGTCTCTCCTATTTGGCCTATCAAAATGGGAAAACATCTGTGGCCCTCACAGGTATGAGATCATCTGGGTTACCTTAGTAGGCACATTGGGTATCACCCCATACAGTCAAGGAGTGTCCCCGGATGTCTGTCGGGATTGCTGGTGAGTTTAGCACAGCAAACCTCTCCACCATGGACTACCTGTAGAACCACCTATAGTGGCTTAATAACACACCCTTCTACCAACTTGAATAAGAGTTTATTCCAATTCCAGAGGAACATATGTCACAGCAACTAGTTCCAAGGAAATCTTCCCCACCAATATGCTTAGAATTCTCTCTGTGTCATGGAGTAGAATCATAACACATCAAGCACAGGATTCCATAACCCCAAGCCAACAACACATTCCCCTCTCAGTACACGAGAAAACTAGGAAGGGAACAAATGCAATTTACATATATCTTGCAACAGCATACAAAAGAAAAAGAAACGAAAAAATAATAAAAATGAGAAATTCAAGAAAGTCAAGAAACACTGCTCAGAGCAACCAGTAATTATGCAACAAAATCATCCCCATGAACATAGTCGCTTAACTATCTAGGTGGCTTCCTGTTCCTTTTATAGAAAGGGTGTTCACCTGATTCACCTGGACTGAGAAGGTCACAATCATTCACTGTTGATTTTCTGTAAGGTGCTTAACCCGAACCTTCCTCCCTTGGCACATCATCAAATGGCTTTCATCACAACAAACATCTTCTAAAACATTTCTGGTTGTGTGTGCCAATTCTATATCACTACATTCATAACTCCCACCAATTTGTGCGCTCCTCACCATTCCTTGTAAAAAAAATGTAAATTTAAGTCCTTTTTTATATAGCGCAGCTACTCACCCTTACGGGTCTCAAGGCGCTGGGGGCCGGAGTGGAAATTAAGTGAGCTATTGCCCAGAGTCACATGGTGCTGAGCTGAGCTGCTGCCGGAGCCGGGGATCGAACCGTGGACCCTGTGCTCCTAAGTCAGCTGCCCTGGCCGCTGCACCACACCTCTCCATCCTTGTATCTGAAACATACTTCTCAGTGTGTGTATCCTCCACCTCATCAACAATCCAGAACCATAATCACGACACCAGTTCTCACTGTGAAAATCCTTTCAAATTTCACTTGGCCCCACATGATTTAGGTTCCAAACTTTACTGTCACCCAACCTGACAGCATTTTATAAAACTCCCACAACCTTTGCAGGATCTTAAGATTTATTTTCACCTCTTAAGGCTTTTTTTTCTTTTTACATGAACCCACTTCCCAATTTGGATGTTAACCGGTCTTATACCATTTTTAGAACTGTAGTACACTTTACTTTTAATGATACATTTGCCAATTTTACTACAAAATGTTTCTAGACTCTATTGCTCAACACCAGGTTTGATTAACCTCCATGGGGAATAAGTAAGTAAGTTAACTTTACTTTATCGTTTGGCTAATAAAAACCATAACAATGTTACATATAAACATTTGAAATGTATAAATCTAAAACCATACAGTACGTGTATCCTTGATGATATACGGTTAAAAATGATCATTAAGAAGTTAAAAACTGCAATAAAATATAGTGCAAATGTTCCATTTGTGATATTGATTGTGCTTAAGGGGGCTAGGCCGTGTTTTTTAGGGCAAGTTCTTGGAACTTAAAGAACTTTTTTTTTTTTTTTTTTTAACTTTATTTATTTATAATTTTTTAAGAGACAGTCAATATAACATAGTTAGGACAATCAGAAGTGCCACTTGCAATGGACCTGTATGTCAAATAACAGAACGCATATTGATTACAATACAGTTTTACAATCAAGACATACACTTCGGCATCATTAGGTATCAAAGGTCGAAGGTCAGCGAAGCATATGAGCGAACAATGTTTAGTAACATTATTGGGATAATGCGGTAGTGCGGTCTAATGCTGATATACATATCGTGGGTCCATGTCGGTGCAGTGCGGATGTTCCATTACCCCTGTTAAGTAGGAGCAGGGGGACTGACCGCTGTATGGATGGAATCGCCTCCGCCAGGGGAGCCGTCTCTGAGGCGAAGCCAATTTGTAAAGGGTTCCCAGATGTTCTTGGGGCGGGATGCTGTGGGCATGAGGTCCCAGTAGCTGGTAAGCTGCTCCTGACAATACGCCACATCCTGTATCCAAGTTTTCACTCGCGGTCCTCCCGGGGACCCCCAGTGAATAGCCAGACGGCACCGGGCAAGTACCAGCAGCATTGCAGTTAAGCGGCGGGTTTCTGGTCTAGTCTGCTCCACATAGCCCAATAACATAACCACTGGAGAGCATTCAAGTGGCTGGCCAGTATCAGCCTGAATCGTGTCTGACACCTCCCCCCAATACTGAGAGATAACAGGGCATTCCCATGCTACATGCAGAAAGGCAGCTCCCTCCCGCCTGCACTTCCCGCAATTTGAGGTGGCTCTGAGTCTCAATTTAAATAGTTGTAGGGGAGAACGGTAGTACCGGTGGAGAAACTTAAAGTGGATTAGCCTCAATTTATAATTTGGGGAAAGGTGTCTCATCTGCGCGCAACAGAAAGCCCACTGATCGTCTGATAGTTGATCTGGGAGGTCCAAACGCCACTGTCTGAGCGCCCCCGGATCTGCCCACGGCGTGTATGATTGCGTGTAAGTATATAGTCTGGTGACCAGTTTTTTCAGGGATGGTGAAGTAAGCAGATTCTCTAATGAATGCAATGTAGGGGGGGGCTGGAAAAGTAGGATGCAATGACTTTGAGCTGATGGAACAACAACTGCTCCAAAAATGGTGCAGTCCCCTCCATGTGTTCGGTTGTCTTATCCAGGAAAGTATCATTTGGATAAAGGTCCCCCATTGTTTTGAGTCCCATATCTTGTGCCCTAGCTATGGCGCCCTTATCCTGCAGGAAAGGAAAATGTGGGTGCTGTGCAATCGGTATGGTGGGTGCATGGAGCAGGGGCACCTGGGCCCGTTTTCTTAAGCCCTCCCAGGCCCATCTCACTGTTTCAACAGTATTAATTTCGCTAGGAGTCCTCCGATAGGGGTGATATCGGGCCATATGTAATGGAATCGGATTCGCGATATCTCTCTCGGTCGCAACATGGGGTTGAAAAGGAACAGGGTAGACCCAGTGGTGCAGGAATTGGGCCTGTGCGCTTAGGGCGTACAATTCAAAATCTGGGGCACCCAACCCGCCCCTGCTCAGTGGTCGCGTCAGCATGTCCCAGCTCACCCTGGGTTGGCCACCAGCCCAAACCATAGAGATCGCCGCAGAGCGTAGCTGTTTGAAGAAGGCCTGTGTAAGGGGAAGTGGAATATTCACAAATAAATATAAAAAGTTTGGGAGGACAATCATCTTTAGGATGGCTATTCTGCCAGCCAGCGACAGGGGCAGGGCAGACCAGAACCTGATTCTATCTGTGAACCAGTTGTGCAGTTTCCCAAAATGTAGGTTCCAGAGAAGTTGCATATCTCTACAGAGCCATATTCCCAAATACTTAACTGATTCTTCCGCCCACATCAGTGGGAAGTCTAGGGTCTGATCTAATGGAGCATCCGTTAATGGTAGGATGGAAGATTTCCTCCAGTTAATTGTGATTCCAGATAGGCCTCCAAAGCGGAGCAACTCCCTCAACAGCGGATTAAGGTTGTCATCAGGTCGTCTAACGTATAAGGTGATGTCGTCAGCATACATAGAGATGGTTAGGTTACGGTCGGTGAAGACCAATCCCCGTGCTTGATGATGCTGACGAATCCTGGCTGCCAGTGGCTCCATTGCAATAGCAAATAGGAGGGGAGAAAGAAGGCAGCCCTGTCGCGTACCGCAGGATATTGGGAAAGCATCTGAGATGAGCCCATTAACCAGAAGGCGAGCCGTGGGCCTCATGTAAAGCAGCTTGATTAGTTTAATAAAATTGGGACTAAATCCTAGTCTGGGCAGTATGGTAAAGAGGTACGGCCATTCCAAAGAATCAAATGCCTTAGTTGCGTCTAAAAAGACAGCAACAGTTGGGAGCTTGGGATCGATTTGATGGAGAACTGAAAAGAATGTTCTCAGATTGTGTGCAGTTGACCGTCCTGGAATAAATCCAGATTGGTCTGGTCTGGCGATAAGGGACATTAGGGGTTGTAGTCTGTTGGCAATGAGTTTCGCTAGTATTTTAGTGTCCACATTTATCAGTGATAAGGGCCTGTAGGAGTCACATCGCGTTGGTGATTTGTCTGGCTTCAATAAGTTTATAATAACGGCCTCTCTCATGGATGGGGGGAGAACTTCTGCTTCCAACGATTCCTGATAGACATCAAGGAGTTGGGGGGCAAGTGCATCTGCATAAGTTTTGTAGAATAGCATGGTTAGTCCGTCTAGCCCCGGAGCTTTCCCTGAGGTGAGACTTTGAATAACTTGTGTTATATCCTCTACGGTAAAGGGAACGTCTAGATATTCCCTATGAACGGGACTTAACCATAATAGCTCCAGGGAGTCCAGATATTCAATTAGATCGGGAGGGACTGATCTCTGCGTAGCTGTGTATAAGGTTGAGTAAAAATTAGTGAAGTGGGAATGTGTATCAGTTTGTCCGCGGATAGGAGGGGCATCTGCATCCGCTAATTCGGAAATGTAAGTAGGCACAGTGGATTGTTCAATAGATTTGCAAGGGTTCTGCCTGGCCTGTCGCCCTCCCCGTACCCTCTGGCTCTCGCTTCCTTGCCCAAAAATCTGGTTTCTCTTTCAGCCTCCTCCTCAAATTCGGATATGGCGCTGCGTATTGAAGCCAAGTCATGTCGTTAGTGGCATAAAATTGGGTTTCGGGGTCCTTAATGTTTTGCTCAAGTTTTGTCAAAGTGGTGCGTATGGAACCAAGGACGCCCGCTCCCTTGGATATGCAAGCGCCTCGTATAACGACCTTAAAGGCCTCCCATAAGGTTGAGGCAGAGTCTACAGAGCCTTCGTTAGTGCTGAAGTAGTGTTGAATTTCTAGAGCAATTTCTTCCTTAAACGCAGAATCTAAGAGAGCGTATGGAGGAAGTCGCCAGTTGAAGGCACGAGGTAGTGTGCTGGGAATGCGCCACCGCAACATTACGGGCGCGTGGTCAGAGAGAGTACGTGGCATATGTTGGACCTCCAGTGTCCACAACATCACATTTGCTGTGATTAACCAATAGTCCAAACGAGACCAGGTGTGGTGGTAGGAGGTTATGCAAGTACCTTCCCTTAGGAGCGGATTAAGTGTACGCCAAGCATCTAGCAGCCCGTGTTCCTGAATTATAGTGTTCAGTAGTTGCATGGCCTTAAGATGTGGGTTGCGGGCGACACCTTCCCTATCCAAGGTGTTATCAAGGACCGCATTGTAGTCTCCTCCCCAGATCACCGTATCACATCCCATGGTCACAATTTTCGCCCAGATGTCTAAAAAAAAAACTGCGGGTCGTCTGTGTTAGGCCCATAAATGGCCGCCAGAGTAATCCGTGTGGATAATAAACTGCCAGTAACAAGAACATAACGCCCCTCTGTATCTATGGTGGTGTCGAAGGTGGTCCAGCCCAGTCCTCGTCGGATTAAAATAGAGACCCCCCTGGCGTAGTTGGAAAAGGTAGCGGAATAGATTTCCCCCCAGAATTTGTGTTGCAGTTTGGGGTCGCTGCTGCAGCGTAAGTGCGTCTCTTGCAAAAAACAGTTGTCGACATGGTGTCTACGTAAGTATGTGTGTACTAGTCTTGCCTTTTTGAAGTCGTTGAGCCCACGTATGTTCCAAGTTAAGAATTTAGTAACCGACATAGGGAGTGAAATACATTGATGATGAAGAAATATACGATAGATAACATGCTAGGAACGACAAATTGCTACTCTTAGAAGTATTGTTACCGTGCCAACTCCAAGTGCCCTTCATGTCCTGTAAGAATAACATAAACCAATGAATGCCATCTCTTAGTATGTGAACCCATGATCCCCCACCCCCACCCACTACAACCTCCCAATCAGGTCAAGAATGTGTGACCCCCCCCCCACCCTTGAAGCCCCTCAAAAACCCATTTTAAATGCAAACTCATGGGAGATCTCCCTGTGGGGACTAGGAACAACGGCAAACCCCCGCCATATGGCAGGGTGGCCAGGCTAAGAGTGTCGTAAATCAAGAAGAACAAACCTACTCATCTTGGGTGTAGGAAGAATGTTAGTTTGATCGGTGTTAAGATCATGGACAAATTGCTAAGCACGTTACAACAAGTGACTGCTAATGCATATAAGTATAGATAATAAACATATTCAGATTAGCCAACAGAAAGTATCAGAGTAGCGGTATTAGTGGCAGTGAGTTCAGCATAGTGGGAACATGCAAGTTTAATCGTTATCACTGAGAGTCGGCGACGTGTCTTTGTTCCGTGGAGAATTGTGCTGAGATTTACGGGAACAGATGTGTTTTGCGAACTTTAGTGCTGATTTAGCATCTGTGAAAAAGTGTGCTTGTCCATCATGCGTAATCTTCAATTTAGCTGGATACAGCATTGCATATGGGATCGACGAGGACTGCAGGATACGTTTAGTCGGAAGAAATTCTCTGCGTGCGGCTTGCACAGTGGGGGTGTAGTCTGGGAAAAAGGATAAGGTATTGCCATGATAAGTGATGGGACTCTTCGCTCTGGCCTCCTTTAGTATCGCGTCTCTGTCCGCATAGTTGATTAAGCGCGTTAATATCAGTCGTGGTGGGGCACCAGGCACCGGTCTTGGGCCCAGCGATCGATGAGCGCGCTCGACGGTCATAATTGGTGAGAGGACCGAGCCAAATAGTTCTTTCAGGAGATTGGCAATATAAGGTTCCATTTTCGAGATGGCCGTCGACTCCGGCAAGCCAAGAAGTCTAAGGTTATTTCGGCGGGAGCGAGCCTCCAAATCCTCATTCTTGGCTCTGATTACTTCCAGGACTCTCTCCATATTTAAGATCTGCGTTTTAGACTCAGAGTGTGACACTTGGGTGTCCGATAGCTTGTTTTCAAAGAGGTCTAGGCGGGTTTCATGAGTTTCAACTGTTTTCTTGACTGCATCCAGACTGGATGTCAGAAAGTCAATCTTCCCGTCTATAGTTTTTAAACTTGATCGCATTTCAAGCAGTATAGAACGTAAGTCTTCCTCCGGGGAATCTGCGTCATCCTGCAGGCCCGGGGCTGCACCATGCTCTGGCAGAGGGTCCGCAGCGCGCGTCTGGCACTTAGTTTCAAAGGGAACTTTTGGTTGTTTGGGATCTGTCTTGCCCATATTGGCGTGCAATCGGTATACTAAGGTTCGTTGAGCAGGCTGAGACCCTTACGCAAGAATGAGATATGCAGTGGCACATGAGGAGCGTTCGATGGGCGCTGCGGAGCCGGAACAGAGCGCTAGATGAACGGCAGGTAAGTGTGGTCGGTCGCCAACGTATAGTTCCTGTACTCCTGTAAGATAGCAGGAGTTATATTAAGAAGAACTCACACAGGAAAGGCGGCAGTCAGTATACAACAGCGCCCCGATGGCAGATTGGGCATCAGCCAGGGTGCGCAATCACCTGGTCTCCACAGCGCGTCGACCCCCCCCTCAAGCCACCAGGGAGCACACAAGACGGCTAGAAGTCAGCCTACAGCGACCAGCTCATCGACCAATGGCCGGGCAGGGCCCCGGTATGCATGCGATGTCCAGAGGAGGTGCCAAGGATGTAGCCGGTAGCTCCCAGGGGTCATCCACGATCAGGTCCCGTCTTTTAGAGGTTCTGCAGGTAGGGTGCGGAAATGAGCTATTTCAGTAGCTGGGTTGAGTGGGGACTAATTAAGGCTCACAGTCATCAAGGCGCCCCCGCTTGCCAGCTCACACGGGCCTCAGGTAGGAGGGTGCGGGTCGGGTAGACCGTGGTACAATCCAACTATGGCAGGCAGCGCCGCGCCAAATGGGCCTCTGACAGCACAGCCTTTCACCAGGCACAAGAAAGTAAAGCTGTTTAGGGTGAAGCGATCTTTGCATGACCCCCTCAAGTCCGGGCCTCCTGCACGGCACAGTCGACCAGTGCCCCGGCACCACTAGCAGCCTCCGGGAGAGTAGCGGCAGGCCCAGCAGGCCGCGGAGTGAGGCAGGGAGGATCCCCGCCGAGCCACGCAGCGCCCGATCCTTCCCAGATGCCAGAGACACGGGAGGTCCGGCGCCACTTACGGCCCGCCGCCGCCTCACCAAAACCCCCGCCGCAGACCCGCCTGTACACTGCCCAAAGTAGGAGGCCGGCAGGGACCCCAGCCCCCGCCAGTGTCTGCCGGTCTGCGCCGAAGCCCTGCTGCCCGGAAGGTAAACGGTACCAGCCGGGGGGCAGGCCCGATAGCACAGGCCCGGTCTGCAACTAATCAAGGGACGCAGGTCTCCTCACCTACCTCATGAACGTGGTAACCTGCTTCCTCGCCTTTCGCCCAACGGGGCTTCCGGGCAAATCAGGTCAGCTCCAGGCTCCAGTAGGCCCCAAGTGACAAGCCCGGCCTCGACCTCACCGCACACGGACGGTAGCAAGCTCGGTCCGCCGTCTCACCCTCAGCCTCCGGGTGTTTCGGCGAGTCTTTTGCAGGCAGCTCCGATAGGCAGCAGTAAGGATCGCCGGTAGCACCACTTAGGCAGTTCCCAACAGCGGGGCTCACCACAGGGCCTCGGTCGTCCGAGCTATGCAGCAGCCGCAGGGCAGATGGCGGCCATTTTCAGCATTGACCCGGTCTCAGCACCGCACCGGCTGTCAGATGATTTCCCAGCGCCAGAAAGAGTTAAAACTTCTTCCACACCATCTCGATCCGTTGCGCCAGCTATGCCAGCGATTTGAGTAGTTTGGAGTAGGTTTAAACAATGGTATTTTTAGGATGTACGAGCCTGGCCTGCAGAGCCCCTTCAACAGGCGGCCATCTTGCAGTGCGTCGTAGCCACGCCCCCCAACTTAAAGAACTTTAGCGGCTTGCAGTTCAGTTGGGGATCCGATGGATAGAGGCACTGAATGATGGCGACCCTGCATGTCCTGATCTTTCTTAATTTAAAGACCGGCCTTAATAAAGTGACACGTGATTGATAAAAAACGGTTAGTTACTGATCAGATGGATAAAGTCCTCTGTTTTTTGTCCACAGAATCTGCATGCTATGGGTCCGTTGTGTTTCCAGCTGGGCTGGTCCGCTATTGTTGGTAGCGCGCCAAACCGAAGTGCCATCAATCGTTTCTTTAAGAATACTGAGAATGTGAGGCCTAGATACGGTGCTTGTTTTAGAGAGTCTTAGTTGTTAATAACCATCCATGCATGTGTTCGCCGCCTAAAAGTGTTTTTGTCTTCAACCAACAATTGAAGTCTTGCCATTTTGTTGGTGATTCGTCTAAAAGCTGGGAAAGACAAGTTCTTGCTCCACAGATCTCCCGTCTTGGTGGTTTGGAGCTTTTTATGTAGGTATTTATGGTATGAGGATTTTTTTTCTTTTTCCACTTCTGTCCATAATGCTTCAGTGATTTGTGAGTGTTCAAGATTGAGTTTTATTTTGTACCAGATTTTTATGGTGGAGTACATCCTTCCTAATGTATCTAATTAGTCCAAATTCAAGCCGCACCTATCCTGGTGATGCTCTTTTGGGGAGCTGGAAGGTCCATTTGTAGGTGGTAGTAAGCAGTTTGTTTAGGAGTGTTGAGTCTTTTCCATGTTGGGTGATGCTACCATACAAAAATGTTGGCAAGAGCCTTGCGGCTATCACGGATAGAAATGGTTTAAAAGACCGGCATTCCAATTTTTTTGCCAGTGTGCTGAAGTTTATGTTAGTGTGCCGGCCCTTTTTTTCATGTAGTTCCTTTGCTCTTGTTGGTTGAATCTATTGTCTATGTAGACTCCTAAGTATTTGAAGCTTGTAACCTCCTACAGCATTTTTCTGTTCAGCCAGATCTTAAGTTTGCGGCCTGATTGGTTTTGGATCAGCATGGTTTTAGATTTACTTGTGTTAATCTCCAGTTGGTTGATTGAGACATAATCCTGCATTTCTGTTAGCGCCCACTGGAGGCCGACTTGTGTTAGGCTCATTAATACCACATCATCGGCATATGAGAGGTGTGACAGAGTTAATGAGCCTAGTCAGGGTGGGTGAGAGTTTGTCCGGTCCACCCTTTGTACTAAGTCAGACATGAACAGATTAAATAAATGGGGGGGCCAGCACGCATCCTTGTTTCAAACCCCTATTCTAACCAATCTTCATACCATCACCCAATTTAACTCTTACCCAGGTATCGGTAGAGTTGCATTATTCCTCGCAGTATGTTTTCAGGGATTTCTAATCTTTTAATTTTATCCACAGCCTGTGTGGGTCTACGCAATCAAAGGCTGACTTTCGATCTATAAAGGAAAGGTGTAATCTTTTTTGTTCCCTTTTGCATTTGTTGGCAATTTGCGACACTGCTAGTATGTTCGTTGTTGTTCCGGTCCTTTTCCTAAATCCTGTTTGATCAACTGAGATCAGGTTTAGCTTATCTGACCACTCGATCAAGTCTGCCACAATCATTGATGGGTAGTATTTTGCTTCAACATCAAGCAGTGCGATGAGTCTATAATTTGCTGGATTTGTTCGATCTCACCCTTTGTAAATTGGGTTTATTATTGAACCTAGCCAGCTCGGTGGAATGCTGCTTAGAAGATCTACTTCTTTAAATAATGTGTAGAGATGAGTCCCCCAAAATGTTGTGTCGCCTTTAAAGATTGGGGGATGCCGTTTGGTTCCAGTGCCCCGTCTCTTCTTTCTCTCTTTATGGTGTTGATGGTGTCTTCAATTAAGTATTTATGATCGGAGACTTTCTGCGCGAGGAATACTTTTTATTGCTGCGCCTGATGTTGCTGTTATTGCTCCTGTGTATTTTGCTTTGTTGGTTAGTTGTTCAATGTGCAGAATTCTTCCTTCAAACTTTTGGCCAGAAAGTCTGCCCAGACTTCCTCTTGAACATTTGCATTAGTCAGGAATTTCATTGGCCTGCTCAGATTGTTACTAAGTTCCAGAAAGCACTTGTGTTGGTTTGTTTGGCATTAAATACTAATTTAGTCCAGTTTGCCTAACACTTTGTTCTTTTTTCTTCCCAGTGTAATTTTGGTACTCCTTTCTCAATTGGCATACTTTTTCCCATCCTAGTTGGTCTGTGTCTGTGGTTTTGATGTTCCTGATGGCTTTTCTTAATTTTCGTTTTAATATTTTCATTTTACTTGAAGTGGCATTGTTTTCTGTCCCTGTTTTCCTTCTGTGGCAGCCTGTCATTAGTCATATCAGGTTAGTTGTAAATTCTATCCAGGAGCTTATGGGGTCGGTGTTTTTATTGCAGATAGTCCTTGCTAGGGCCGTATTTGTATAGTTAAGATCTTGTAGTGATGCATTAGGCCACTTCAGATGTTTTAAGTTTGTTGTGTTTACAGTGCCTTCCAGTAACGAGATGTTCGTATGCCAACTGAGATTCAACATAAGATGTATATGCTGGTGGCTATGATCACTCTAAGTTGAGAAGTTGAGGGAAAATTTAACTAAGTGCGGCATTAGGGAACGCGAGATGATTGTATAGTCCAGTATTGATTGGGCACGAGCTCCATGAAATGAGAATTTGGGGGGGGGGAGAATCCTCCGTTGTTCTCCCGTTAACTACTCTCATTCCCAGGTACTCTGATGTTGTTACGAGTTCCCAGCCTGTATGGTCTAGGCGGTATGTCGGAAGTTGGTATTGCGATGGCACGTCCCAATATATATTGTCTGACGCCAGTTTTTCATCCTCATTCGGTGTATGGATCAGATTCGCATTAAAATCGCCTGTTAGAATTATGTCCCAGAGAGGATGATCATTTCTTACCTCGGAGACTGTTGTTAGTAGTAATGAGTTTAGTCCTTTTTTCTTGTTTGAACTTGGGTGTATGTATACATTGATCAGTAGTACTGTTCTTAATTCAGAGTTCGTGTTGTAGCTGAATTTGATTAACTGCAGATCAGGATCAGGAGATTTGAGTTGTTCAAATTTGAGGTCAAGTGATGTGGACACATAGACTGCCAATCCTCCTTTTGGGTGGCCGTAGCGCTCCTTTTTTTTCAGCTTCTACGAAGTAGTGAGTGTAACCTTCCAGGGGCAAGTTATCCAAGGCCCATGTCTCTTGTAGTGCTATTATATCATATGCTTCCCAGTCTTGGGGTGGTGTGCCATCTACTAGCGTCTTATTTGCTCCCGCAATGTTCCATGAGAGGAGATGTAGATCATCTTTCTTCATCTTTCTTGGCCTGATCTCCCTGGGTCATTCTACCTTGTGCGCGTTTAATGTAGTGGCTAGCCAGTTCCATTGTGTTTGGTTAGGGTCGATTTGCATGTCAAATTTCCACATCTTTGGTGCAGGATTTGGGCTACTTCCTCATGCGTTCTGTAAGACCGAGTAACTTGAGCTTTCCCCAGTGGGTTCATTGGGGATCATGGTTTTTGATGGTGGGCTTTTAACATTAGGGTTTGGGGGTAGCTTGGCTTCATTAGCTTTGTTAGTTTTATGCCCCATGTTTCTAAGTGCTGGGTGTGATTCAATATCAGTTGTGCTATGTCTTCAGTCTACCATGTAGTTAGTGTGTGTTCAGGTTGTTTGAAATCCTCGTTGAGTAAGACTTCCACTGATAACGAGTCTATGGATTCTATGTGATTCAGTCCTGGGATTTCAGTGGTCAGTTTTAATATATTCCCCCTGTTAAGGATGTTGTGTCGGGCTTGTGAGGTGTATAGTGGAGTGAAGATGATTTGCTGTGTGTCCTTATTATTTGGAGGAGAGATCTTCCTGGTCAGATGAGATCACCAGACGTTTTCTGGTAAAGTACGTTTTTTATGAGTTTGTATCGTCTCCATTGGATTTGTTTGGAGCATAAATCTGTCTGTTTGCAGGTTCTCTATTTTCGGGCAATTGTCTGGGGCGGCGTTTAGGCGGACCTGATGATCTTCTGTCTTATTTGTTTCTTGGTCGCCCCGGGTGATCCCCGTGAAGCTGTATATTGAGGATTTTCTTGGTCTGGTGTTCTGGATGTCTGTCATCCCTAACATTTTTTAATCCGCCCATTTTGATCTGGTTTGGATAATTATCTTTGGTGTTGCTTGTTGGTATTTTCTGGTTTCAAAGGCAGTTATCCGCACCACCAGTGTTGTTAACGCTATTCTCTACGATATGACATTGCATTTTTGGACTGGTCTGTAGTCCGTTGCTGGGTGCTTTTTTTATTTTTTGGAAGTCTTGCTTCTTTCTCTGCTACATTGTGGACATCATTGGCATAATCTGTAGTTGTTGTAATCTTCATTATTCTTTTTGGCAGATGTTGTGACATGGGGCTGTCTCTACATGATTTCTTTGTTTCCTCCATATCCCAATTGGTTGGGCCCACACCGTTTACTTTGCTGGCATCTTGGGCATCAAGTGAACTGAGTACCACCTTGCTATCTTGTTTTTTTAATATGGGGAATGTTCTTGGTCCGTTTTGGTATGTTACTTGAGTTATTTATTTCCTTGCTTACCTGTCACGTTTTTTTTGCCTTCTTGATTGCCTTCACTTTTTTGTGTAGTGGGTGTTTACACCCGTTGTTGATATCTGATCCTCATTCATGAGTACCATGTTCAGTTCCGTTTGCTTCAGTGAATCCATCCGTTGCTCCTCCTGTGGGTACGTAGGTTCTGTTCAATTTCCCTACCCTTGTGTTTCTTTCCTCACATGGTTCGTACGATTTCTCTTCCTGTTTTTCATGATCTTTATTGTCTTCTTCTGATTGGCATTTGTTGCCCATTGGAATATACACTAGATGTGCTTTTTTAATTTGTATTATTTCTTCCAAGATTGCTGGTAAGGAACTTAGCTTGTCTATTATTGGCCTGCATTGGCATGTTGCTTGCTTTGTGGTGTCGGTCACTTGTACCTTTGTTACAAGTTGGTAAGTTTTTCAAGTTTAGTGTTAATTCCTGAAATGTGTGTAGCCATTATATTCATTAAGTCTATTTGTATGTCTAGTTTGTCGGATTGCGTTACCATTGCTCTTGTTGAGGTTTGTATTGTGTGTAATAGTGAGTTGAAGAGACCGGGCTGGCTGCATGAGTCTCCTGCTAAATGCTCTTCTACTTAATTTTGTTCCTTTTTTCTAGCACTGACATTTTGTTTTTAAGTTTTTTTTTCCTCACCTGGGTGTTCATGTTCCGACCCATTGTCAGTCGATTTTTGGGCAGGTGCACTAAAGATGGTCCAATTATCAAGTGGTGCTATGTCGACCTTTGTTGATGCTGTATCCTCAGTTGAGATTATGATAATACTACAGTTTTGTTTTCCCGGTCCTTTGTTTGTGTGTTCCTGATTGATTGTTTTTTCGTCCATTGCCTCAAGGAGTTCCCCATTACCTGAAAGGGAGAAAGATCTTCGCCATGAGTTTTCTCTGTCGTCTGCTTGTAACTTGGCGTCTCTATTTAGTGCCTAAGGGTTTGCCGGCGTTTTAGTTATTCTTAGCGTGGAATGTGTGTTTTTTGTATAGGATTTTTGTCGTATTCTATGTTTTCCAGTATCCCACTTTTGATTTGTTATGCCGCTGAGTCTGTTGCTTTTTGTTCCTTTTCTGCGTTGTTTCTTTCATTTTGACCCCACGGGGTACCTGCAGCGTGTATTTGCGCCTTGGTTGTTATTTGGTTGTTGAATATTTTGCTGAATGCCTCAGTGTCCCCCTTTTCTGTCAGTGGGGTAGCTGAACCCTCGGTCTGCTTGGTCCCTTGGCTTATTCCATTATACAAAGTATTTTTTGATGTGGCGGACATCAAGTCTAAGTGGAGTTGGTTCCCTTCGGGATTTATCTTTTGTGGGGCCAGGGGTGTTAAAAGACTTGTCATGTTTTCTGGCATTGAGTAAATTGCGGCTCCTGGATCTTTTGGGAAGCTGAACTTTGACCTTGTGTTTGGTTTCACAAACATAGTTAAGATTGGGGATATAAGTGGGCTCCTTTGGATAGCACCAGCCTATTTTGTCATGCTTGTCTTGTTTGTATTTATTTGCTTGTTTGTTTTTTCAAATACCCATTTCTGGTTGGAGTTCTTCTGCCCGGGCGACTGTCTTATCCTTCCTGATCTCTTTGTGGAGGGGGGTGTACTTCTGGGCGTCCTGTGCCCCAGCTCCACATTGCACCTAGTGCTGGTGCCCCCCGTTGCTTTACTACTGCCTTACTCTGTCTCTTCTTTTGCCACCAGCCTTCGGTGGTGCCATGTCAGGTTCCTGGTGTAAGGGTGGTTGTAAGGGTGGTTAATGTTGGTTGTCCGAGGTTGGGTTTGGGATGCTTGAGGGGTGAGGTGGGAAAAGCGTGTGGTGGGCTGCACCGGCCTAATACTGACGGCTTCTGCCCCCGGTAGGAGACCCGCAGCTCTAAGCCTCACCTCAATGCTTATCACCCTTCCCTCACCCCTCCCTCGCTGCTTCTCTGCACCTTTGTCTTTCTTCTTTTTCTGTTGAGGGTGCTTTCCACAGTTAATCACCTTAGTGCCTTTGCCTTTCTCCTGCCAATATACTCCAATACACTTGATGTGGACGTGACTCCCACACAAGACCCCCAAGAGCTCTGCCTTCAGGCTGGCAGGGGGGGCTGAGGTGCAGAGAGAACTCTGTTTTCCATCTGGCAGGGGGAGCGAGATGCAGGAAGGGGCAGAGCAGTGGTTGGGTTCCAGACTATACCAAGCTTTGCCTCTTGGGAGCACAGGGACTGATCTCCAAGTCAGCCGCCCTAAGCTTCTAGCCTCTAGCAAGAGTTGCCGCTGTCCGAGGTTTACACGCCTCGTCACTGTTGCTGCTCGTCTTGTGCAACGACGCGGGCTGCGGTGATCTTTTCCGGCCGCTTGCATTTATTCTCTGGCCACAGTCCGGCCTGCACAGCCCACGCAGCCCTGAGCAGCCCCTGAAGCCAGACAGACGGGCGGGAGGAGCGGCCCAGGGGCTAGCAGGCTCTGGTGGTTGCTGGCGCCTCACCCCGCAGCCAGTTACCCGATGCCGGGATGGGCGAGGTTGGGCCGGTATATGGCCTAGGGTCAAGGGCTACGGGAGAAACGCTTCAGTAGACGCCTCCATCCCTGGCTCTACCTCTGCCTCACTGCGATGCTGTGCAAGATGTTGGAGGCCGTAGGAAGCTGCAGGTCAGACACGATCAGTCGATCGCCAATGGGTTCCACTTGGTTCTGGGGTTTCTCCCCCTCTTAATAACAAAAGGAGAAAGCCCAGTGGCTTCATTACTAGAGACTCTGTATGCCTACACAGTTTTAGCAACTTGTGTTACCCAATCAGTATTGCTTTTGATAGAGAATTAAATTAGACCATTAATCACATGATTA